>VWZF01002618.1:93371-176319 GCA_013396755.1 Sclerurus mexicanus
TCCTCTCCCCCTGCCGGGCACAGCCAGGGCTGCTCCGAGGAAGGGAGAGGCGGCAGAGGAAGGATCAGGGAGGGGCAGGATCCCCCCTCGGGGCAGCTGAACTACAACCTGCGGGAGGGTGGAGGGGCAGGTGGGCACAGCCAGACAGTGAAGGTTGCAATCCCAAGACATCACTTTTCACCACTAATTTCACTCCACTAAAACCTTTCAGGGAGGAGGGGGGGGGGTGAGGGGGAGCAGGTGAAGAGAAAATGACACCCTTTTGTTGGGAAAAACTATNGGCCAGCGGGGTTCGGCTCTTGAGGCTGGCCGGGCTGGGCGAAGCCGAAGTGCCATCGGGTTCCCGGGAGGATTTACTGCCCGACGTGCGGCGGGGGCAGCGCGACAACCGGTCCTGGGGGTCGGATTGGTCCTCGCACTCTGTCCGGGGGTCGTAGGAGAGCGGGAAGGAGCGGCGCTCCCAGGGCTGCACGGCCTGAGGGGAGAGAACCGGTCAGGGCAGCGCTCCGGGGAAGGGACGGGCTCCTGAGCCGCTCCCCGTGCTCTGCAACAGGAGGACGCGGCAGCTCCAAGCGGAGCCGGGAGCTGGAAAAGCCTCCCGCCCTGCTGGCAGAGCCTCCAGCCGCCCCCTGCAAGCCACCGGCCCTTTCCCACAGGCGGCTCTTCCCAAGCTGCCTCCCCACCGCTGGGGTGGGCTCAGCTCTGCCCCTGCCCCTGCCCCTGCAGGAGCCACGACCCACCTGCTCGTCCAGGCCGGCGTCGGGCGTGGAGCAGCGCGTGTCCTCGCTGGACAGGAGGCGCAGCGAGTCCCGGCACAGCGGGGTCAGGGGGGCGCAGAGCAGGTCGGGGCTGATGGGGCTGCGCGGGGAGTGGGTGTGGGACAGCTCCAGGTGCGAGTGGCAGCCCCCCACCTCGGGGGACGCCGGCTGCGGGGTCGAGGGGTTCCCCAGCTGCGGGGTCGTCCGTCCATCCGTGGATCTGTAGGACCTGGGATGGGAGCAGGGGGAAGAGCTGTGAGAGGCCCAGCCGGGCTGCCCCCGCTGCCGGCACGCCGGGATCCCTTCGGTGCCGCCGGGAAGGGCCCAGGGATGCAGCACACTCGAGCAGGGAATGCCACAGCCCGGAGTTAAAGCCACCCAGCCCGTCCCGCTGCAGCTCTGCACCACTCGTGCTGCTCTGCTGAGGCTCCGCGGCCCACGCGCCTCCCACGCTCCCAGTGCCGCATGAACACCGCGGTGAGAAGCTCCCTATGAAACCAAGACACTTCAAAATCGGCTTTTCCAAGTATTTCCCATCTCCACACACCACGTGACCCCTGGCAGCAGCTCAGGGAGCGAGGGCAGGGAACCAGCAATGCTGGAAATGCAGGAATGCAGCAGCTGGGTGTAGGAGGGGCGCAGTGAAACCTCAAGACTTCAGATTTTAACCAAGAATTAACAAAGTCTGAGCCCCAACACGGATTTCCAGATAAAAACCCACAGGCTGCTAACACAGAAACCCGAGTCCCCTGATCAAGGCGCAATTTAAAAGCTGCTACAGGAAAAGACCCAAACCAACCTGTGACGTCCCCAAGGCAGGAGGAGCCCAAGAGGCTCAGCAGGTCTGCTGGGGCAGGTCACAAAGAGAGGGACGTTTAGGGGACACTGAGTGAGTTCACCCCAGTGTTGGCTGCTGTGACCTGGCCCAGGCGCTGCCCAGGCAAGGAGCACGGTAAAGACTCAACCACAGCAACCAGACGCTGCCAGGCCGTGAGGAGCAGCAAAGGCTTCTGAAGAACGATTAAAGCAGCTGCAAAGCTTCCCAACGGCAGCCGAAGCACCGAAGCCTCCCAGGAGCAGCCCAGTGCTGGGGAGGGGGTCCCGTACCTGCTGCCCCGGCGCTGGGGGGGGACACTCGTGCTCCAGAGCCACCGCGCCCGCTCCATCTCCTCACACTTCCCGTGCCGAGCAGCGAAGGCCGAATCAGACAAGTCCTCAATCTGCAAAGGGAAGGACAAAGGGCCTGGTCAGAGCTTTTTCTTCCACTGAACAACCACCTGTCTGTGGTTCTGTCAGCATTAGCTACAGAGAGGTCTCCTGACAGGAACCAGACCTTGGACTCGGCTCCCCCAGCCAGGTAACCCAACTCCTCATGCCTTTCCTGCAAAGGAACCAACACCAGCAGGTCCCCTGCTGAGGTCTCTGTGTTCACCACTCCCTCTGTGGACACTGCTCAGCCACCGCCAACCCCAGCCCACATTAACTGGGAAATAAAATCCTTCTTACCTCGTCGTTGTCTTCCTCAGGGGTCGCTTTCAGAGCGCTGACATCCACTTCCCGCCAGCTGCAACGACACCAGTGGGCACCAGTCAGGGCACAGCCAGAGCCAGCTGTTCAGAACCACTCTCCCAACATAACACTGGCTTTGGGGAAAGGGAAAATTCCAGCCTTCCATGAGGAGCAACACATGCAGGCTCAGTTTTAAGCACCAGACCTCCTCGTGGGAGGATGGAGCCTGCCAAGGGCAGAGGGAGCAGAGCAGGGGCTGCAGTGTTTCTTCCTCTCCCTCAACAACAGGTTCCCTCCCTCCTTGCTCTGAAATGGGCCTGGGGAGAGCATGGAGGAGCAGGAGGAACAAAGAGAGGAGCTGGGAAGAGCCTGCACTGCCAGGTTAACCCAGCCCAGCCACCTGCAGAGCAGGGCAGTTGGTTTGATGCCCCTCTCCCACAGCCCCAGGGGGGTCAGGCGGTACCTGGGGGTGAGGATCTCCTTGTACTGCAGCTTCTCCACACGGGTGGTCGCAGCCACAGACATCGGGATGACGATGTTGTTGATATCGAAGGAGCTTTCGCCTCTCCTCCTCCTCGGCTGCTGCAAGGAGGAAGGAAGGATGGAGGTTTTGTCCCATTGGGAAGTCATTGATGGAAAAAGGACCAAATGGCCTCGTATGACCAATGGAACTCCAGAACCAAGAGCAATTTGCATCAGAATGGAGGTCACCTACTGCTTGCTCCAAGTCCCCTTCCCATCCCAAAATCCTTGGCTTGGAAGGTCCAAACAAGGGCTGCGGTCCCTGCAGGCACTGAAACAAGGTGAGCCAGGGCTGCCGAGCTCCAGCCACCACCCTCTCACTGGCACCAGCTGCTGCACAGCCAGGTGGGTCAGGACACTGATCTGGCTGACAAACCGACCCAGTAAGAGCAAAAGTGTCCCATACAATCCAACCTCCTACTGCCAACATGAAGAAGGTGGGGAACCATGAGGAAAGAGGGAACAGCCGCCCTGCTGGTGTCCCTGCAGGGGCCTGGGCCCCCTCCAGGTGACCCTGTGGTAGAGGAGAAGCAGAGCAGTCAGACAGGAGCTCATCTCCAGCCCTGCCAGCTGTTCCAGGAGCCCGACAGCTCCACCTGCATTGTGCTTCCAGCTGGAGCAGATGCTCCTGGACAGAAATAAGCTCCTCACTGATCTGTTTAAACCTTAAACCTTGGGTGCTCTTCCACCATCTGTCTCCTTCAAAAACCTGAGTGGTGGCGCAGTGACACAAATCCTCATGGATCAGCCCCACATGCAAAGGGCCCCTCTTCCCTCACGGAGTCACCTGTGATTTACCACACCCTCCGACTCCTCAGAGCCCTGTGGCTCTTACTGTAGCAACATGTGGGGACCCAGGAACCACAAGCCACAGTCAAATCCAGCTGGATGAGGAAGCAGTGAGTGGGCAACTACTGCCCCAGCAGCCAGGAAATCCAAATCCCGACGTGCCACTGCACGGACTGACCCACCAGCTGGGAGCAAACGCCAACCTGGGGCTGCCTGGACACAGGACCTCCACCCCTGAGCCGAGAGCCTGGAGCCCAGGGCCTGCAATCCTCCTGTGGGACCTGGCTGTGGAAGGCATGTCTCTTCATCTTGCAGCTCTGAACAAGCTTGTAAAAGGCAGCAACAGAAGACCAAGGTGTTTCGCTGGTGTCACAAGTGATGACGCAGCAACTGAATTCCACAGTGAAGGAACCCAGACAGGACGTGGAACCCCTCAGCAACAAGCTTGGAGCAGGGACAAAGGCACACAGGACCGAGCTGGAAGTGGAGCCTCAGCTCTGCCAGGGACAGACACCTCTTACCCACCCTGGTTTCCCTGTCAGGGCTCAAAGAGTCCTGCTCTGTTGTCCCTGGGTCACACCCAGCTCAGGCTGCAGCCCAAACTACCAACTGAGGTGGCGAGACAGAAGCCAAATTCCTCAGTGGGACACTTGTGGGACACAGCAGAACTCAGTTCTTCAATCCAGAGCTCCTGCTAAGGAGGGTCAGGCTGTGGGAGGGTGGTGGTGTGTGGTGGAGGAGCGCTGCTATCCATCTGTCCCAGAGCACGGTGGGAGGGGGTCAAGGTCCTGCTCCCCACCCAGCTGCACAAAGGTCCCAAATGCTGCTGTCCTGGAGCATCTGGGGAGGCTGAGCGTGCCTCAGAAGATGGGCTGAGCTAAGCAACTGCTGACGCTTGTGCAGAACTGAAAGATCTAACCCAACACTGTTGTACCACGGACTTGTGACCCCAACTCCATTTACAGCCCGGGGAGAGCTGTCCCAGTGGAAGCCCCGTTGTTCCAGCAGCTGCTCTGCTGGTGCCTGCTCAGCTCTTCTCCTGCTGGCATCCCCACACAACTTCAGAAACCGTGCACATGGAGCGAAGCCAAGGGACTGCTGGGAACAGGAGCATCCCCCAGCTGAGGGTGAGCCCGTAACTGCAGCTCACTGGCCCTGCACAGCCAACACCCATCCAGGAAGGCCAGGAAAGCCACAGTGAAGAGGGTCAGCGACCCCACCGCCAGCTGGACCAACAGGTCCTGCACGGCAAGAGAACCACCAAGCAGGGTCCGGCCTAAGAACCGCTCAAAAGCCGAGCCCCCACGACGGAGCTGAGCTCCAAGCCCCTTGCAGGGAGGCTGCGGATACTCACGGCGGTGCTGGAGGTGCCCTGGGAGGCTGAGCTGGCGGGAGCTGAGCCCTCTGAGGAGGTGGACAGTTGCCGAGCTATGGGGCTGTGAGGGGTGGGGGTCACAGCTGCTGACAAGTAGCTCGGGCCGCCGACGTCCGCGTGGTGCTTCAACACTGCGCGGGGAGAGCGGGAGAGAACGGAGAACAACGTCAGCCAAAAAAGCAACCCCAGAGAGCCACCCGGGGGGGCAGCGGCGGCAGCGGAGAGAAGAGGACCCCTGTGCACCAGAAAGGGCCAGTGCTGAGGAGCTCTTGGCAGGAAAAGAGAAGCACCTTGGAGGCCGGCGGGCCCTGGGGAGGAAGCGGTCGGAGCGCACGAGGCACGGCTGCGCTGGCGCCACGGCCCGAAGCAGCGCGTGCCCCCGGAGAGGCTGGGGGTGCAGCAAAGCCCAAGCTCCCCCCGAGACGCCTGCCCCTGGGGGCCTACCTTCACTCCTCTCAGATGAGCAGTCTCGCAACCTCTTTTTGTCATGGGCAGCAGGCTGGGCAGAGCGCTCTGGCGCTCTCTCGGCCTTGGCCACGGCCGACAAATCGTCTAAAGGCGGCCTGTGTGCCTTGTCTGCTTGGGTTTTTTGATGTGAGCGCTCTGAGGAGGGGAACAGAGAAAGAGCTATGAAACGCCCGCTTTCACCTCTCTTTCTGCTGGCACAGGAGGCTCGGGCAGAGCTGAGCAGCTCCGTGAATGCGGACTCGTGGGGCTCCGCACACCCCCAGGGGGCTGGAGAGCTGTGGCACCGCTCACACCGAGCACGAAAGGGTCCCTACACACCTGAGCTGCACAACCTCACCTGCCTCATCCCCCGGGGGCAACGTCAAGGGCATCCTCCTCCTGCCTCCACCCAGACTGCGGGTACCAAAGCGGGCAGGGACAACACTTACTGGCTGCGGTGAAGAAGGAGTTGACCAGCTTGTGGCGGTCCTTGCGGGCAGGGTCTGCCAGGCTGGTGGGCATGGGGGCTCTGTGCTTCAGCGACAGCTTTTTGGGAGGTTTAGTTTTCTCGTAGGGTTTGTTCTGCCACTGAGATTTCAACATGCTCTGGAAGTGCAGGCTCGTCGGCACATCTGCAGAGGGACAAAGGACACGGAATCCAGATTTACGGTGCAAATAAAAGCTGTGGTTCCATCACCGTCTCCCAGTCCCCCCACGCAAGAACAGCTCTCAGTGGACAGAAAGGACCGTAAGACCCAGGGTTGTCTACACCCTCCCTGTGTTCACAAAGGACCTACAATAGGACCCCACATTTTTAATCTGTAGCTCTTTGAGAAAAGGACTTCCCCACAGGATTCACAGCCCAAGTATATCCTGGCAGGAGAAGGAAGGCTTTGTCAGAACAACCATGTGGGTTGTTCACCCCTGAAGGTCTCCCATGTGCTGCTACCTCAGATCTGACTTCCAAGAACCGGAGGTATCTCAGCACATCAAATCTGGGCTGGAAGAGAGAAATTCAGCTGAAATCCTCAATTTGAGGTCAAGCCAAAATCCAGGCAGGTACTGCAGGACGTTAACCTGCCTGATGCGGCTCCTCAGCCACGGGAAGCTGTGTGAGGGAGCACAACTGAGAGGCTCCAAGAGCAGGAGTACTGCCCTGCCTGGGTCACGGAGCCACCTGAGAGCAAATCCACAGTAATTACCTGGGCAACTGATGCACTGGGAGCCTCAATGTCTGTACTTCCAGAGATCACAGTAACCCAGGGCACCTGTCCCCCTCTGATCCTGTGCTGCTCTGACACCCGGCAGGCTCTCCTCCTGCTCCCATTCCTCAAGCCTTGTTTCTCCCAAATCCCACAGCCACGCACCCCTTACCTCAGGTGAAAGACAGAACACTGCTGAGGTTGTTCTGTGTCTTTCCCGTGCAGACAGGCTGAGGCAGGGAATAAAAACCAACAACTGGAGTAGCAAACTACTCCAGCCTCAGGAGTTTCATACGTGAGCCTTCACACTTCAGATCTGAACCCTAAAAACCACTGCCTAAGTCTCCTCTAGGACCTACCTCCTTTTTATACGCCCAAGGGCCAAAATCCTACTTGGGAAAAGCATTAAAACCCTTTAAGGTTAACAAGAAAACCGAGATGTGAATTTATCTTCTCCAACTACATCCATGAAGTCATTACACACCAGGATTTGTGGTGTGACATGTTACCCATCTGCTCTCCTCCCCAGCATGGACCAGGGCACACACAGTTCCATCTCAGAGGGCAAGTGGCAGAGACTCAAGCCCTGCTGGCTGATATCTGAACACTTCTCCAATCATTCCCTCCCCATTTCGGGGCCTGCAAAGCCCCAGCAGATCCAGGCAGGCAACAGGATGAAGGGAGCTGGCAGAGTACGGGATGGAGTCGGTGGGGACTTAACCTGACTCCCTGGAAAAAGCCAAGACAGCTTGCACTCCAAGTCCCTGGATGGTTTAGCCCCATCCCTTTGCCAAAGAAGGGCTGTCACAGAGTGATGGCAGCTCCCAGGGCACCACTGCTGGCTGGTGGGGACATGTCCCAGAACACAGGAAGGGGTCCAGGCCAGTCCTGCAGGGATGCTGCCAGCCGCTGGAGTGCTCAGCTTCTGGGGAAATGGCCTCTGCTCTTTGCTAATCTTTTGCTTTCTCCTCAAAACTCACGTCCCACACATCCGTGGAAGGAGGTGACAGGCTGCAGGGAGGGGAACAACACCAGACAGAACATTGTTAGAGGAAAACGAGTTCTCTGCTGTTTTGGCACTGCCCTGCTGGCAGCAGAGACCGTGCAGCAAGTGACACCATCCCTCCTGCTCCTCCTCAGGCAGCAGTGCAGGGCTCCCAGGGACCAGCAGATGGCAACCACACTGAGCCCGGCGCTCATCCTCCCACCAAGGTTATTACATCATCCGAAAATTCCCAGCGAGAGATCAGATGAACCAGAAAGGAAAAAAAAACCCAAAAAACCACCACCCCCCTGAAAGGAAGGGGACAAAACGCTGACAGAGCACAAGTGCAGGGGTTAAAAGCCTCGCTGGCCGCGCTCTGCTTGCCAGAGGAATAAATGAATAAATGATCTTTTTCCTCCCGCAGCCTCCTGGTAATTTTGCCCTTGGCAAAGCGCTCCGGAGATCCCGGCTGCTGGCACCAGAGAGAGCTCAAAGTGAAAGTCAGCACATGCTCACAGCTCCCAGCCAGGCTCCACGGAGGAGCCTCTCAGCACCCACCCAGCCCCAGCATCAGCCCAGGGGAGCCCCAGGTCACCTCCTGCAGTAACGCCCACGGGCAGGGAGACACCTCACTGCCCACTAACAGCATCAGGCAGAGCAATTCCCCACCTGAGCATGTTAACTGGCTGTTCTGGGGACAGAAAAGCGCCCCGTGCCCCAAAAATCAGCCCAGAGATCTGTGTTAAGCAGCAGTGAATGATCAAAGTTGATTCCGCAGTGGAAATGGGTTTAAACTTTGCAGCAATTAGTTTTACGCTCCCAGTTTTTTAACCTCGTGCAGCCAGAGCAGATCTTTTACCCTGTGAGTTGGCTGCAGGGGACCCTGAATAAGGGGAAAACATGGGATGAGATAATTTGCCTGGTGGCCATGTTGTGACAGCACCCAACAGGTTCTCTCCCCACTTCCCAGGATATTTGATTTAACACCACAGACAGAGGATCACAAGTGCTGTGAAATCAGGAAATAAATTCCTGCTTCAGGAGTTCATTAAGTTCCTTGAGCACTCCTGATCAGAGCTGTGTCTTTGGGAGAGGAGGGCTCTAGTTTTTAAAAATAGCACCAATTCACTATTTTAGTCTGGTTTAAATATAGTGCTAGTGAAAGATGCCAGATTAATTGCTCCCAGACACTCCCTGCGTTTCCCAGGGTCACACAAAGTTTGGGAAAAGCTGCAATCTAAACCCAAACACGCACTTTAGCCCAGTGACTTACCCCAGGCCCATCACCTGCCATCCCCATGGGAAGCAGGGCCACAAAGCTTCCCCCCAGGATCAGAATCCCAGAAGGGGGAATCCATTCCCACCCCCTGCCAGCCCAGGGTGCTCCAGCCTGGCCTTGGACACTCCCAGGGCTGGGGCAGCCACGGCTCCTCTGGTGTTTTACACCTTAAGCAGCCACAAACTCCCACCAAGGGAAGGCACCACGACGATCCATGCACTGCCCTACTCTCCTGATAAAAGTATGAGTTCCTATCATTCCTGGTCCTGCATTTTGGGATCAGAGGGAAAAGACAACAGACAGACACCATTCTCACCCAAGCCAACAGCTTTTGGTCAAAAAACAGGCTTGTATTTAATTTGGCAGCTTAGGAAGTAAAAAGCTCTGGGAACTATTTTTCCCTTGGGAAAAGTCCCTGCACACGAAATCTGTGAATACCCCCAGCCAGGGCTGGTTAATTATTCCTCTTAATGATGATTAACCCTGATGCTGTAACAGAGGGAAACAAGTGCCTTAACAGGAACATCCCTTCTTGCTGTACCCTCTGAACCATGGAAGGCCATTTTACCATTCCTTCCAAGGTCAAAAGAATTTCCTGTGACAAACCAATCCACAGATCACTTCATCTGGATGAATAAACTCTGCAGAAGCAAATATTTCACAAGTGGTTTAGAACACCAAAGGCCCCAGCCCGGGAGAGACTCCCAGGCACTGCCTGGCTTCTCCACCACGAGTGAGGCTCCAGGTCAGACTGCCAAAACACACATTCAGAGCAGATCAGACGCTCTAATCCCAAAAATACCTGCAGACGAACACGCTGGGCTGCACCCACGGGATCTGCACCTCCCCTGGAAGAGCAGGATGGAGGAGCAGGCTCCGGAGCAGCTCCAAGCATCCCCCGTAACCCAGCCCAGGAGCAGTGTGACCCGTGGCTGCTGCACTCACCATCCGGGAAGGAGAGGACAGGATGGATGCAGGAGTCCAGCTGGGAGAGGCGCTCCAGCAGGGGGGCATCATACTGGATTTCCAGAGCGGTGGAGCTCCGAGTGCCACACAGGGCACAGGAGGGGTTCACATCACAGCTACAGCGCGCCAGGTTGGGGCGGTGCACCTGGAAAGGGGCCACGAAACAGGGTCAACACACCAGAGGTCAACGTGCCTGAGGACTGTCCTCACTCTCCCAGCCCACGAGAAACACCCTGAACGTTGCTGGGTGGGGGTTTTTTAATACACCTTGTAGGGGGAAAAATGTATTTTAAACATGTATACAAAAAATGATATAAAAAGGTATGTATACAAACGCACCTTTTTTTAATATACCTTATATATACACATGTACACACCTTTTTAATATACCTTATATAGATACCTTTTTTAATATACCTTGTATAAAACCTGTTCATTTCGAGTGGCCTCACGAGAGGATGATTTCACTTTGCATAAACACAACCGAGAGCTACGACTCACCAGCACAGACAGTTTTAACAGCTGCTAAATTTGACTAAAAGTGTTTAATTTTATCTAGGTTGAAACCTCATTTATAAAAACCGTGAGGCAGCACAATTCAGTTGTCAGAGAGCGGCAAAGAAAAGCCTTTTTTAGTTCAGATGGGTCACAGCCATCATTACATGCCAAGGGCTGACACTTCCAGGGACATCTACAGAGTGACAAAGGTGTTTTTCAACCTTGCTCCTTCATCCAGGACAGGCTCTCAACTCCCAGATTTACAGGCTTTAAACAGGCTTCATTTATATGAAACCACTGTAAGCAGACACACAACTGGATGTAAATCCCACGCAGAGACAACAATCCAGGATTCCACAGCAAAATGGGAGAATGGATCAAACTAGATCCTGCAGAAGCCTGTTCTGAGGCAGAATTATTCCAGTTAATTTCCATTAATGGCTTGAATGATGGAAGAGAACACCCATAACAAGTAACACCACACTGGGAGGGCTACAAACACCTCGAAGGCAAGAGCTGGAAACCCATCCATGGCTATAAATGAAGAGAAATGATCTAAAATAAATCAAATGCAATTCATTGAGGGCAAATGCACCAGGCAGACACTTCAGCGCCCAGTGAAGAGGAGGAAAAGGTAAGTGAGCAGTTGCTCTGCCACCTCTGAAAGCTCTGCCCAGGGGATGTGGTGGTTGTGATGGATCCCAAAACGAGCATGAATCAGCACTGCTGAGAATTAATTAAAAAAAACAATAAAAAGTAACCCCACGGGGCCTTATAACCAGGATGGCTGTGCAGGCAGTGAGGCAATCCTGCCACTGCCACCAAGGCAGGCTACACACACTCAACCTTTAGACCACTGCTCTTTCCTACAGGACACCTCCCAACTTCCAAATTTCAAGCTCTGGATGATCTCTGTTGAAACTCTGATCTCTCCTGGTTGTTATTTCTGGCCGCACCAATCCACAACCCTTTATTGGAGAGTGGTCAACTGGACATAGCAGTCGTGGAGCACGACTCAGCCATGACTCAGCTTCTCTGGAATAACCAGAGGAGTCTCCACAGAAATCCCCTGCTATCTGGCACTTCTTCCATCCCTGGAACTGCTCTTCTGAACCATCTCCGATTACCAAAAGTATTTGGTGACTACACCAAAGATCTAACAGAATATGAACAGCCAAACCCCGAGGGCGCAATTCAGCATCACCCACGGAACGGTTCCTGAAGTCCCAAATCACTGAAGATCTTGCCAGGAAACACTGCAGGGCTCTCCCAGAAATCCCCCCGCCAGAACTGCAAATGGGTGACCAGGTAACGCTGACTCAGCTGAGCAAGAACCTCTTTTGCTCCGAGAAATGTTGCTTTTTGAGCTTCTCTTTAAAACATCCAGAGCGAAAACCCCCAAACCCATGTGGGAAAGTCTGACTTGAAACACTTTGACTCAAAGTGGACTTCTGCCATCTACGGTTCTGCATGCACAAGGAAAGGCCCTGATTTCCTCCATTTCTCACCGTTTTCCCTCCAGCTGCCAGTTCAAGGTGTTTGTAAGAGAAATTTAGAGGAACGAAAAGCGGCCCTTTCTCCAACAGGCAATAAACTCTATTTCCATTGTAGGAATTCTGCGTGAGGGAGAGGAGTGTAAAATAAATTTTTAAAAACCCAGGTAACAGAACCAGCATCAGTCAGGGCGTTCCATGACTTCCAGACAAGCACTGGATGCAGACACAACCACCTGGGCAGGACATCCCACGCGGTGCTGGGCAGACAGCTGTGGTTTTCCCTTGAGCAGCAGCAGCAGGAGTTCCTGGGGCTCTGTTAATTCCTCTGTCAGACTTAAGGTTTCCTGACACCGGTTCAGCCCCACTGAACTACCCAGCCTCGAGTTCACCTCAGGCTGGCTGGTTTTAGAAAAGAAAACTCAAGGAGTTCAGCATTTTCCCTCCCCAGCATCAGCGAAGAAAAACTCCCAACAAACCAAGCTCCTGCTCCATTTCTCCAACAGCCTTGGAGGCAGCACAGCCCCTGGCATTTTTCCCCCTCTTTACAACAACAAGGGTCTGGAGGAAGCCCCAACTCACCTTTTTGGAGAGGGGCACGATGGTGCTGGGTCGGACGAGCCGTCGCTTCTTGCAGCTGAGGACGGGGCGGGTGCGAGCGGCGACGCACGTCCCGTCCGAGGGCGCCGGGACCAGGTTGAGCCGCTGCCTTTTCTGCAGGAGCTCCTCGGCTTCCTGGCCGTCTCCCTGAGCGTGTTCTGCCAGGCCAGGCTGAAGGCTGGCCCAGGAGAGAGCAGAAGAAGCTCCTGTTACTCACTGGGCAGATTCCCGGGCGGGTTCGCAGCTCAAACTGAGTTTAAAGCTTTGCAGTTCACGAGGCGACAGCTTTTATTGAACCCGCTCTGATTTTTTGGCTTTTACCTTCCGCTGTCCCACCACCGAACCTTTGACAAAATACCTCTGGAAGCTCTGAACAAAAGAAATTCTATTTAAAGCCAGTCACAGAGCAAAAGCCACTCTAGACCTGAAGGGCTTTAATCTTAGAATTCAGCTTCCTCCAGAATTACAGTTCAGGGAATCTTAAGACAACAAGTTTTCATGAGTGTAAATGCCAGAGAACATCGGATTTTATAGAGAAAACATTTAACCCTGATGGGAAGTTGATTCTGATGAATACCTGAGGTCTGTACCTGCACCATCTCTCAGCAGAAAGGTGCACTGTTAACATTAACCTCTTTTCTCACACAAAGGGCCCAGCAGCCCTGGCATCAATACCCCAGCTGGCCCCGACCACGTCCCGGCGCAGCAGCGCCTCATCTACGGAACCTTTTCATTTCTCTCCTGCATGGGTTTCATTTCTAAAAATGCAAAACATGAAAGCCCTGCAGTCTAAGGCTGAGCAGTTCAAAGGCTACAGGGGTACAAAGGGCTCTGTGACAGCCTGCAGTGCTCCAGCTGCAGCCATGGCTTCGTGATCCACGATTCCTGCGCCTCCTCGCGCTCCAATGGAGCACAATCCATCCCTCCTTCCCTCTTCCCACCCTCTTCTTCCCTGCCTTCCTCAAGGAACTGAGCAAGTGCAGTGCTTTTCAAGGGGTTTCAAGTGGTTCAACCCTGTAGCATCATGGAGTGTCTGTCACTTGTTCTCATTTACCCACTTCAAGACCTTCTCAACAAGAACAGCCTGGAGAAAAGAATTATTTAGAAAGTCTCACTCCCCAAATCAGTGGGATTTGTGATCCTCAGGAACTCCAGAGAAGCGGGTCAGTGGTTACAAGTGGGGCACTAGTCCCCTTGACTCACACAACTTGCAAGTGGATTAAGAACACTCAGGAGGACCCAGGTTTTGCCCACGCTCAGTGCAGGGCTGCCTGCAGGGCCTGCTCTGTGTAAACACAGCTCGGTTTCATTCCATTTTCAGCAAAACAATGCAGCAGAAAGCCTCAAGCAGGCCATCTCCTCCAAAATGTTTCCAGGCATGACCCACCACCGTACTCCTTGAAAAGAGACCATTTATGCCATCCCCAAGCCAGTCACAGGCTGGTTTCCAATGGGATGCTGTCAACATCACAAACATCACACTCCTCCCGTAGTATCCCAGCAGCTTACGTGTTAATAACTCCATTGACGGGTCTTGGTGCTCCACAGGGCTTGGTGGGATGGGATTCAGGAGTATTTGCAGCAGGAATACCCAAGTTTTCTAATGGCTGGGATCCAGAAACACTCTAAGGAAGGATGGGAAGAATATAAATTAATTAAAAAAAAGCTTCTTAAACAACACCAACTTTCTTGTTCCCAGATCCCAGTTGAGGATTCTGCACTGCAGCCATGGATTTGCACACAGGGCTTCAAACCAGGGTTCAGAAGTCACCACACGAACATGAGACCAGGGACATAAGGAGTTCTTAGGATGGATACACGGCAGCGCTTTCGTTCCAAGATCCAAAGGACTTTAATTCCCCTCAGGCAAGCAGGAGCATGAAAGGCTGAGGGCTTTAAGGAGATTTTAGCATTTTGTCTCCATGGTGCAAACAAGTTCATCACCACCTGTAAACCTCTCCGGCTCTCCTGAAGTTTGGTTTGTGCTAAAAGCTCCTGTCCAAGCACTCGGGGGGAAACGGGAGGGGAGGGAGAGGAGAACAGACTTGCAAAAGTGAATTTGCATTTTAACTCCCTGCCTGTGCAAACACGGTCCTAAAAGCACTTTAAAAAGTGCTTTAACTGTGGGGTTTGGCTGTAAGCAGGGCAAGTCTGTAACGCTACAAGTGCCAGGTAAACACAAAGCTGGAAACACCTTTTTGGCAGAGGAAAGTAAATAAAAATTGAGCTGAAGACACTGTGCTCCACAACCCCTTCTGCCTGAGCTCCGAAACACAAACTCCCTGGCTCTGCAGGGAGCAGCTGAACTGTCCAAGCCACCAAGGCTTTGTGCCTCCCACCAGTGACATTCCTGTTCTCCACCCCAGCAGGTGCCAGCTTGGTCCAGGGTGCCCATACCCAAATCTAAGCCTTGTTTTCTAGGTCAGACACGCTCCTCCTTGGGCTGAACTTCATTTCTTCCTTCCTGAAGCGCTTCCTACACTCCCTGCCCTGTCTCCAGCTGGGGTTCCCCCTTCATGCACACACTGGAGGAGTGGTGCTAACAGAAAAGGCAAAAGCAGAGCTCTGACCCCACGGAGACGCCCAGCCAGCCCCCTGCCTGCATCCCAACCTTCCCTGCAATCCCTCCCAACTCAAGGAAACCAGGCCACGGATTAACTGTTTCCAGAACAGCAGCGACCTGAGTCACCCAGGGAAGGGCAACTTCTACCAACGCACACAACTTCTGCCCGGGCCTGTTTGAGGAACTTTGCTGCCGTTTCTATATTTCTGCTAAAATTAGGTGTTTCTCCCGTGGCGGGAGCAGAGACAGGCTGAGACCAACAGGCTTAACCTGGGCTGGGCAAGATTAGGTCACACCTGAGACACCAGGTGAGGTGAAGTCAGTAGAGGAGCTGAACACTTTCCCTCTGCTTTCCAGAGCCTTGGCAAGGCTGAGCCTTCACGTGACAGCGCTGCCGGAGGCACCCCCGGTTCAGCAGGGCGGGGACTCGTGACTCATATAAGCTCTTTTGAAATCGGGTATTTATTTTCTTCTCCAGAAAGGGTCTTAAAGGAGGAACCTCTCCAAGAGCTGGCTCCAGGCTCAGGGGTGAAGGACAGGAGGAGAGGAGACCTGGCTGCTTCCCGTGGAGGAGCTGGGAAGGATCAATCCAGCGTGTATTTATCAGGAGCAGCCCAGGCTCGGCTTATCAGGGTGTACCCCAACAGGGCCCGCAAGAGCCAACACCTCCTGCATTCAGAGCTCCCACACCAGCTCCTCCTGATGCACCTCCCATTCTGTGCCATCCTCTGGGGCTGGCTGGGACCCAGAGCAGTGGTCATCACCCCAGGATCAGCACATCCAAGCTCCGGACTGCTCCGGGCCTGAAATCCAGGTCTTTAGGATCCACAGGACTCCTGGAGGGGTGTCAAACATTCCGCTGGAGCACATCTGCCTGTTGCACCAGCAGACTGCCAGGGGCCCTCAGGGCAGGAGAGCAGCTGTGTGTGGGCAGGGAGTCAGGAGCCAACCCCAGGAATGTTCCCTGTATTCCCAAAAAACTCCAAACAAAACCAGGCAGGGTCAGACCTTCACTTATTAATAGATATAACCCCCTAAGTACTAACTATTTTGGGTGCATCCCCTTGCTAGATGAGCAATCCAAGCAAGGACTCAGTATCAACAGCCAAGTTATGTCTTCAGGGCTTCGTGTTATTTCCATCTTCAGGCAAAAATATTTATTCACCTACTGAGCTTCCAGTTCCCAACAGATATTCCCAGGCCTTATTTGCAAAGCCCTTCCCTCCACTGGCAATAGGATTAGTTTCTCCTCGGGATTATCAGCCACATCCCACGTCTGAAGCCAGTGCCCAAGGACACGTATCCGGCATTCATGAGGAGATCCCAAGGGAGCTGGGGGTGAGACAGGATGGATTCCTCCCCTTATTCCAGGTTGCAGATGTGTCTCACTCTGCCAGTTTGGGGGGAAGAAGAGCCCCTGATCCCAAGAGCCCGGAGAGTGCCAGAATGATAAGCTCCTCTCCAGGAGAGGCCCAGGAGACACCCTTCCACTAAGTGCCCTAACACCAGGAAGGGGCTAATCTCTGGCTCGGAGCAGATCAAGGCTCTGACTCAACACGGCGCCCTAACGAGCAGCTCTAATTAAGCAGAAACCCTCTAGGCTGGGTGCTGGAGGCGGCAGTTCTGGTGGCTGACACCTCCAGCACGGCCACAGGGGAGCTGGGAGTGTGGAATGACGTGTGTGTGTCCCTGTGCAAAGGGAAAAAGTGCCTTTTTCAGGAGCAGGCTCCAAGACGGGACGCAGGGATGCAGGAGCTGCCACAAGAAGGTGCCAAGTGGGAACCCGCAGCTGGTGTTACACTGAAAACGCTGCTTTTCACTGCTCTGTGTCTGGGATTTGTGTCATTGGTACCTCCAGACCTGCCAGAGCGAGCCCTGGCAAATCAGAGCACTCTGGCACTGTGTGCTTCTTTGTTATTCTCCAAGTGCTTTTTGGGTAAAGCATGAGAAGGAGAGGGGGGAGCACAGGACAGACGGACACCCCTGTTCAAACTCAGACACTGCACAGTGCTCATGGTTCAACCAGCTCTGTCCAGCCCCTGGCCTGGTCCCTGTTTTCATCTCAACCACCATCCAGGACTTCAGTCATGAGCAAAACCTGTCCTTTGTACCAAATTCCCCAGCAGTTTTGGGCTCAGTTGATCTGCTAATTAAAGATTTAAGCTCCAAACACACATGTGAAAGCCAGTGTCAAGCGAGGGGGTATTTCATTCCAATCACTCATAATATCCCCTCTGCGGTCTGGTGTTAAAAATCTTCACTGCGTTTCGTATTATCACTCAGCATCAGGAAATCCCTGATGAAAGTCTTACCAGGGGACAGAGGAAAAAAACTCCAAGTGCAATTTTATGGACACTTCTAGTTAAGTTTTTCACCCGTGTCAACTGCATTGAATACGAACCTCACGCACTCCCAGTGCAGGGATGCTGTTTCTCCCCAGAGGTGGCATGAGGACAGAAAAGCAGGAATGCTGCAGCTTGGGACAGAAAAGCAGGAATGCTGCAGCTTGGCAGCAGAAGTCTGAGCCACAGAGGGACCACCCTTCTCCCCTTACTACACCACAACTTCCAAATCCTCCATTTTCATACGTCGCTGCGTCCCCCAGGATCAAAAGTAATCACAGGCAGGCTGAACAAGCCTTTAGTCTGTGCCCTACATTTCTGCATTAAATAATAAATACCTGGCACTCTGCATAGTTTCCAGTGCATCTCACTGCAATCATTAGTGCCCTTTCCGAGGGGGAACGCTCAGGCAGATATTAATAGCCACATCTTTAGCAGCCTTTGCTAATCATGCTGCTCCCAGTTTGAGGCACTTTTTTGCTGGAGGGAAAGGATTAGTTGGGATTCTAAAGCTTCACAAAATGCTAACGCATATTACAAAGGTGGCCCCAGGAACTCTGTTCCAAAAGGTGGAATCCTGTTGTTTATGAGCCCCAAAATGAGGTGGGATGGGGTGAGCTACAGACCCAACAACCAGCCATTGCCAAGTGGAGTCACGGAGAGGAGCTGCTCCAGAAGGCCGGTCCCACAGTCTGAGCATCCCTGTCCCCCACAGCAGAGTCACGGATGACCCTTTCCGTCCCAAAATCCACGCAGGTGAGGCCTGGGAACAGGTGGCTCCCACTGCTGCCACTTACCAGGCGCTCGGCCCCGGGCTCCAGCTTCACGTCGGCTCTGACGGGACGGGACGGATCATCTCCTGCAGCGTCAGGGGGCGACGCCTCCCCGAGAACTATCAGCCCCTGGAAGAGAGGGAAGGCGACGGGGATTCACTGGGGGTCTCCACAGGGACATCCATCGTGCCCCCAGACGAGAAGCCAAAGCCAGTCCCCCGCCGCCGCCTGGATATTCCCGACATCCCAGCTGAGCCCGGAGAGGGAAGGACAGCGGCTGGAGCCAGATCACATGCCTCCATCAGCCCATTAACAGGAGATGTTTAGCTCCGTCTCGGGCAAAACTGCTGAACCGCCAGGGCTTGTGCTGAGCTTCCCAGCCCTTCCCCTCCTCTCCAGGGAGCCACATGCCAGCCAAGCCAAAGGGAACATTCTGCTGGAGCACAGAGCAGGAAGCGACTGCTTTCATCCCACCGAGTGGAACTCGCCACCACAGCCAAGCAAACAATTTGGGGTGGGTGCCAAAAATCTACAGTCAAACTTGTTACTCTGAGCAGGCTTTTCCCCCCCCGGCCCCTCCCTCAAAGAAGCGATATCCACAAAATTCAGCAAGGAAAATAAAACCCTGACAAACAAGGCGTTGCTACAAACCAGTGGGACAAAGCACGGTGGCAAAGCACTGTTTTATCAGGCTTAACATGTTTGTGTTTTACTCTAAGTGAAGCTTAACCTAAAGGCGGGACTGCTTTGCTCTCTGAACAACACAAGGTGAAATAAAATCATTGCAATTATGCATATTCTGAGCTGTATTATAACAAAGTGCAAGGGATTAGGGAGTTGGTGGAACCTACAGGCCACGAACAGAGCCCAGGACAAAGACAAGCCCCAGCGGGTTCCCATTTGGTCAAGCAGGGAACTGGGAAAGGGCTGCTCAGATCAAGGACAGACAGATCAGTCACCCCAAAACAATTCTGGGGGTTGCACGGTGTGTCACAAGAAAGTGAGCCCGGAAGGGAACCTGGACACGTCATCTGCAGAGAGGAGAGAGCTGCAAGGCTTCCTCAGAGTCCAGAGTCAAACCCCACGTGCCACGGGACACACTGGGGTGGGGACCGGAGGATCTTTAAGGTCCCTTCCAACCCAAACCAGTTTGGGGTTTTGTGATTCCAGTGCTGATCTTTTGCCTTGACACGACCTGTGGTGTTCCAGAAGGACTGTGGTAGCCCATAGTTCAGGGACACTCCATTTTCCAACAGTTCATAAACTAAATACAATGAGGAAGCAGCCAGAGCCTGGAATAAACATGATGATGGTTTTCTGAGTTTTCTGATGTCCCAGAAGGATGTTGAGGGGATGAGAAAGGCTGGAAGTCTAAACTCCAGCACTTGCTGGGCTTTTCCTCTACTCTTGACAGACCCTCTCTGAGAGGAGCCCATCCCAGCACTGCTTCTAGAAACATCCTTGGCCACGCTGCAGCAAAGAGCTCAGTCAGCTCTGACAATGGGGGAAACCGGGCCGGAATGCAGAATTGGAACCAAGGAAACTGCTTCCCTTTGCCACCCCAGAAAGCACTTGGGCATCAGGAACAGAAACTGCCAGCAAGGACTTCTGCTTTTGGTTTGAAGGAAGAGGATGGAGGGAGATATTCCACAGCCCGGGAGGGAGCAGTGAATAATTCTATATGTTGAGGGTATTTGTTTTGAAGCACATCCCTTTACTGAAGCACAGCTTAACACAGCCTTCCCTGCTTTGCTTAAGAGTTCTACATCTCCATTATTGGCACACATTTTGAATAACAGAGGGGAAGAGGAAGGGCAACATCCAGTTTCCTTTCAGGAAAGCAAACAAGGTTCCACAACACTTTTCACCAGCATTCTTCAAAACAAAGAGAAAAAAAGGGGTTCCCGTACAATATCTATGGGTGACTTTGCTGCTTCTTTACTCCCATTTTTATCACTAATTATGGTATTAATGAGAGGTCAATCATATGGATCTCAGATAGAGACAGACACTGAGATGGATTTTGGACATCTCAGAGTTCTGGGACCATCAGCAGCTTCTGCCCAGGGACTAATGGGTGAGGGAAAGGACTGACACACATGAAGACACATCAGGAAGAGACTGAGCATCCTGAACAGCCCCACTGAGGGGCACCAGCACCTCTTATCTCTCACCCCAAGCCAAACATACCAGTGCAGACACAGGAAACTCATGTGAGAGCTTCAGATTCTTCAGGCAAGAGACTCCTCCCAACTCCCCCCGCACCCTTCCCATCACGAGTTTCTCTTGATTCAGCAGCTCCAGCAGAGCTCAGCCCTCCCCCAGGGCACGGGGGGCTCACAGAGCACCCCAAAACCTCGGGGGGAACACAGTGAACCCACCTGGGATGCTCTGGGAACACCCTGGACCCGGGTCTGCAGAGATGTGCAAAACAACCCTGTCTTTAAGGGGCTTTTGTCACTGTATTTCAACCAAATCTGCCACTGCCCAGAACTCCTGCAGGAGCCCTTCGTCTTCAATTACCTCTCAGTTCTCCTAAGAGTGACCTTGTGGGAGGCACAGAGAGAGGAAAGGTGCTGTTTGTTCCCTTCCAAACAGGGAGCACCACAAAGGGACCAGCTCCACACCACCCTCATGCAAAGAAACAAAACCCCCTGGCCACCCTCATGGACACCCAGGCCTTTAAAACAACTCACCCCCTCTTCCAACCCAAGGGCACAACAACCTGCTATTTTTAAGTGCCTGAAAAGAGGGTATTTTACAACCAACACCAAGCACGTGTTCCCTGATCTGTTGTTTCCCCTCCACAGCTCACCAGGCTCCCACTGAGCCGACCTGAGTGTGCTGAGGACACAATTCCTGCTGAGACACCCGGGCAGCAGCACACCCTCAAAACATGAGGTTATTTCTGACTGCCTGGCCCTTCCCTTGCTTTGATCTAACACAGCAATGAGTTTTTCCTGAAGGGTGCACTGGGATATAAACTCTAACATATAAAGGTTATTAACCTAAAAAAAGAGTGAAATAGAATTTCAGAACTTGTAGGACTTTGAATTCTTGCAGCAGCAACATTTTAACCTCCTTATGGCCAGATAAGCTGGAGCTGAGTTACGCTGATAAAGAAAACAAGGTGTTTCCAAATTCTTTAATTGTTTTCCTTGTACAATTTGAAGCCAAATCCATTCCAACACGCTGTGTTAGTGAAACACAGGGTTATTTCTCTGGTTTCCTATACTTGTCCCAAGCTCTTTTATGACTCTTCCTCTGAGCTTTTCATTGATGAAAACAGACCACGTTTTACACAAGCTCAATGACAGCTGGGTGCAAGAGGTGTCTCCAGCAAGCCCAGTCACAGACGGGGTATGTGATACTCACGGTTCTTGTTTTCTCTTGCTCAGGCAGAACAAGAACTCTGAACCCCTCAACATCTGAACTGCCCTGCACCCCCAGTGAGATGTTTTATCTTAAATTCACCTACTGGCTCGCGGCAGTTGAGTTTTTGTTTGAACAAACCGGAGCAGTGCCATCCCGTTTGCCGAGCCCTCAGCTCTGTTCTCCCCCTGTGACACGACCCCTTTCAGGCCTGGCCACTGCAACCTCAGACAAAAACACACGGGATGGTTGCAGCCATAATGAGCCCATTGCATGAGCCTGTCAAGCTGTCACCACCTGCTGAAAGCCCCGGATCTTCCAGGGTTTTCTCCTTTCTGCCACCACTTAACTTCCAGCATGTAAATGTTCTGCTATCTTGTGTTTTGCACTTAAAAACCACGCTGCACCACGAGCTTTAAGACCGAAGGAAGATGGTTCTTTGTGAAGAATCATGACTTTGACACAGAGCCACTTCCCAGCGCCCTTTTGCCCTAATCTCAGTAATGGGTTCTGCTCACAAGCTCTGCTCTTCCACCTACTCATTCAGAGCCCTCACTCGCTCAATGAGCCTGTTTTTCTGCACAGCTGCATCCAAGTCCAGGCTCCCTCCCCTCTGCCTGTGCTCTCCACCCCCTGGAAGCCTCTCCCCACCACCCCCAGAGCACCACACATCTCGGGAAAAGCATCTGCCACGCTGAATTCCTGAGGGTCTCCAAGTTGATGCAATACCATGAGCCTTCTTGCCACAAACTCCAGGCATTCCTCCCTCCAAGGCCTGACATTTAGATGTGCATGCCTGAACAAGTCTCAATAACAATTCCTTCCTCATCCCTCCTCTGCTCTCCCCCCATTCTCCCACCATCTGAGAGCAAGTCTGAAAAAAATAACTCCTTCCACAGAAAAAGGTCAGCCAGCACCTAAAAATGGTCTTTTTTAATGATACAGACTCAATTTTAAGCCTGTGCTGTGTGACAGCATCTGAACTAACTTCCTCCACAGTCCCCTCCCTTCCCCAGCTAAGTCATTCCTTATCCCCATCTTCAGCTACTCCCAAAAAGAATGGGAAGGTTTTTAAAAAAGAAAAAAACCAAATAAAGAAGAGAAAGGCTTGAGGGATGAGGAAGAGCATCACACACGCAGCAGCAGCAGCT
This sequence comes from Sclerurus mexicanus, assembly GCA_013396755.1. Classification (NCBI taxonomy): domain Eukaryota; kingdom Metazoa; phylum Chordata; class Aves; order Passeriformes; family Furnariidae; genus Sclerurus; species Sclerurus mexicanus. The sequence goes on from VWZF01002618.1 coordinate 115,996, forward strand.
CTGTTCAGCACCAGGGACTGACTCTGAAGCAAAGCACTGTGCTCCCTTCCCGCTATCATACTGAACCAGGGACAGGAATCGCGCTCGGCCCGTGCCAAACTGCATCACAATCACTCACAGCCGCTTTTGGGGAGGTGCAGGCGGGGGAAACAGCATCAGGCTTCACATCCACGCTTTCCCCTGCCCAGGGAGAGAGTCACGGGGAGGCAAAGCAGCACCGCGGGGATCCACAGGCATCCTGGTCCTCACCTTGTTGGCTCTAATCTGCTTGTAAATGTCCGTCTGCTGCCGGATTCGGTATTCCAGGTCCGAGACGTGGGCTTGGAGCCAATTCCAGCGGCTGACGATGGCTGCACGGTCTGCTGCCCATCTCCACTCTGCCCTTCGCCTCCTGGGAAAACACACAGGGCACGGGGGGGATTATTGGCGGTGTGATTTTCATTAGCCAGGCCACAGAAATCCAAGCAGAACTGATGGATGGATCCCAAGCTCCATCCTGCATGGCACAAGTGACACCACCTCCCCGCTGCTAATGATTACCAGCCAGTTACAGGCGTGCTGAGGGGCCGTGTCTCTGCAGAGCAGCAGCCCAACAACTTTTGGTACCAGTCACTGAAGTCCTGACCACGCAAGCACTGAGGTTTTATTCCACTCTCAGCTCCACTTCTACCTGGCCACATCTGCCAGACCCGCTTTTCCAAGTCCTGGAGAAAACCAAACCCATCTGTCCTCCCTCCTCCTTAAATGAGGCCTGTCACGGGTCCCAAAATCCACGTGGCCACAATTAAACCTCAGTGGCAAGTTTCACAAGCACCATCGTTGGGGTTTAAGAGGAACCAGTGCCCGGAGAGGGGTGACAGAGCCACCAGCACCTTGCACGAGGTGCTACAAAGGACAGCAGGCAACAGCAAACTCCATTTCTGCACCTGATGGACACACCAAGCTAATACAGAAGCCAGGAAATAATATGAGCTGTTACCAAGACACCCTTAGTCTCTGCTTGCTGCACGCCAGGGCAGAAAGGAACACAAGGATGGTAAACTATGGATAAATCTATGGCTTCACTCCCCACAATTAAAGTCATGAAAATACGCCCTCAGCATCCCAATTCTGGTGCATAAATATTAAGGCTGCCCAGAAAGGACAAAAGTCCCGACATGGAGCACGAAAAAAGCATCAACAGAAAGTGCTGACAAACCCAGTGCAGCTGCACAAAGCCTTTTGCCACATCTGGATGTCTGGCAATTAAGAAATTAACCACAAACTAAGTCCCCTTGCCCACCTCCCCCTTCTGCAGTAGTTCTGAACCAGCCAGGGCAGGTGGGGCAGGGGAGTCCCAGCAGTGGCCAGATGTTTCCTCCAGAGTCAAACCAGAAAGGTTTGTGCCGAGATTAACCAGTTTGGGAGCCGAAAGCAGCCACTGCAGCAGCAGCAGCACGTGGTGAGTGAGGTTTAGCCCTGGGGCAGCCCCAGCTGCAGGGATGGAAAGGGAGATTTTCCCAAGTTCTTAGAAAAATCAGCCTCTGCCCTGGTTTAAGCGTAGCTGCTACTGAATGCACTTGTCTAAAAGTGAAATAAACACCAAAAAAAAAGGTCCCAGGGTTATTACAAGTTTCAAATCAACTAAGAGAAATCCCTTGGAAAGAGGAGTTGGTTGCTTCGAAGTGCAAGAATTTAGGACAAGACGTGTTATCCATATTCCTGATGGATCTTGGGCTGCACCAGTGAAGTCACTGCAGTGACAACACAGACAGGGACAAACTCCCACCAAAACTGGTGATGGATCCTCTTGCCTACCGCCCTCCCAAAGACCATCTTCCAAACAGCTTTAGGAGTTTGAGGCCTTCTCTCTGGAACATTTTCCTGTGTAAAGGGCCTGCTGGCCTTACGTTTGCTGGGAATTCCAGTATTGCTGGAGACGGATGCCACAGCAAGGGCAGATTTAATCCTGCATCAGTTACACTAAAAGAAAACTGGAGAGGGACTTTGGACAAGGGCATGGAGTGACAGGACTTCAAACCAAGGGAGGGCAGGGTTAGATGGGATGTTGGAAGAAGGGTGGGCAGGCCCCGGCACAGGGTGCCCAGAGAAGCTGTGCCCCAGCCCTGGAAGGGTTTTCAGAAGTTAGTTTTTAGAATCGAACATTGCTGAGAGCGCATTCAAAGCGCCCTGACTGCCTCTGCAAAAACCACAGAGCACCTCTGCCTGTTAAATACGTCTCATTCTTTTGCTCAGATTACACAGAAATTGAGATTAGGTGTAAAGAAACCAAGCCACCTTCCACTCATTTAAGTTTCCTAAGTGACACGGCAGCACAAGCAGCAGCAAACCCGCTCCTCACCTTCCAATCAGGACACAGCCACGCCAGGAAAACCCACTGGATTTCAACCAAAAATAACCCAAGAAAGCGAAACACAGCAACGTAGACTTCATCCTCTGACACCCTGCAGCACGGGGGGAGGAGGGGAACATAGAGAACGATGGCTCAGCCACACTTTCCAAAACAGCAGCGAGCGTAGTGTGGGCTCTATATTTAGAGCTGAGCCTCTCTGCGAGCCTGTGCAGTCACACCCTGCGCTCCGAGGTGCTGCCAGCAACACGCATGTGAGGCATGTCCTCCCCATGTGGGTAACAAGCTGTGTGTGTTCTGATGTCTATGCCTGGTGAAGATGGTTGTTTCCTTGTCTAAGCACGGCAAAGGAGAAGCCATGCACAACACACAGAGTCTGCTGTGGCTGCAGAGACCACTGGGGAGCTGAAACCTCAACTCTCAGGGAGAGGGAAACGCACTCCCTTCTTTCCAAACCTGAAGGGAGCCTAAAGGAAACAGGGAGAGGGACTTTTTTTAAGAGCATGTAGTGACAGGGCAAGGGGAAGTGCCTTCAAACCGACAGAGTAGATTTAGATGGGATATTGGGAAGGAATTCCTCTCTGTGAGGGTGGGCAGGGGCTGGAATGGATTTCCCAGAGAAGCTGTGGCTGCTCCAGCCCTGGGAGTGTCCAAGGCCAGGTTGGACGGGGCTTGGAGCACCCTGGGCTGGTGGGAGGTGTCCCTGCCCATGGCAGGGGGTGGCACTGGATGGGCTTTGAGGTCCCTTCCAAGCCAAACTGTCTGGGATCCTGGAATTCCATGCAGGGCCAAAGTCAGGTGGGACACAATCTTTCCACTTGCACATCTGCAGGCTGAAAATACATTCCTGTCAGATTAACATCCTGATTTTAACAGAGAAGGAAGAAAAGGGACACCTCCCACCAGCCCTGGGTGCTCCAAGCCCCGTCCAACCTGGCCTTGGACACTCCCAGGGCTGGGGCAGCCACAGTTTCTCTGGGCACCCTGTGCCAGGGCCTGCCCACTCTCCCAGGGAAGGATTCCTTCCCAATAACCAATTTAAATCTCAGCTCCAAGTCCATCGCTCAGCTCATCCACGCACCAGTCCATCCTGCTTTCTGCTGAGTCCATGCAGCTGAATTCCAGCAGGGAGGACAGAGAGAGCCCCAACAAACGAGGGAATTAGAGATTAGCAGACTTATTTTTCACCAGGAGACTGCCCTCCTAAAGGCCCAGCTGCAAAGTGAGCAGAGCAGATCCACCAGCTGCTGCTAAACCATCCTGATAAGGACATGGAACAGCACAGAAAAATGGAGTTAGAAGTGATCTCAGACTGGAAAGTCACAGGCTGAAGGGGAACTCTGCTACCAGAACCACTTTTGGGAGGCAGCAGGGACGCTCTGGAGGGGGATTGTTTCTGCTGCTCCGAGCACTTGAGCAAACCCAAATCATCTGGATGTTCAGTGAGGAGTAACAGCCCAGGCTGGGAGAGACTGGCGATGCCAGGAGAGACAGAGCAGCGACACAGAAACACTGAGGAGCTTTGCAGGCAGCCAAGCAACGGGAAGGGCTCACTGGGAACCAAGGAAAGCTCCTGGCAGCGGTGCCAGGGAACAGGCACATCCCTGGGATGCTCCGAGCTGGCCTCTCCCACCCAGCACAGCCAGGGATTAATGCCACGACACGAGGCAGTAAGCTCCAGCTTTCCAGGCACTTTCCATATGGTTCCCCTCCTCCACTACTGACTGGCATGTTCCCAGGGGCTCTGCTGGCCCCTGGAATGCAGTCACCTTCAGCACAAGGGCCATGCTGCGTTTACTCTCCTCTTTCCTACAGCTCTACATGGAAAAAAATCACCCCAGCCCTGGATTTTGAGACCTTCTCCCTGAAGACACACACACCTCAGGCTCTCCCCCTGCCAGAGCAAGCTGGGAAGGTGTTAGGCCATTCACTGTGGCATTGGGACAGAGCCCACGAGGTGCATGGGGGCACATTTCTGGAAGGAGACAGAGAGGACGTGCCCACCAAGCGAGGCTGCAGCACTGGGAATGAGGAAATGCCTGCCAGGTGATCTCAGCTGGGGCTCCACTCTGACAATCCTGAGCGGTGGGAGAAGGGTTTAGGCTCTAACACCCCTCTGAGACACAGCTGGGTCAGCACGTCACTGCCTGAGGGGCAAGGAAGGGAGTGGAGACCGTACAATGCCCATGGAGCTTCTGCTGCACCCTGGAGCTGGTTCTCCATGAAGGCTCCATCCTGATCCACTCCTGTGCTGTATGGCCAAATTCTCCTTGGCTTGGGCTGCCCAATCCCACCCCTCAGCAGCACTGAGTTGCTGCAGTCCCACCCCTGCACACCACATCCTTTCCCACACTGAAACCCTGGGATTGTTCCAGAGCTCTTGCCCATGTTCATCCCCTGTGGGTCTACCAGACACTGGCTTTGTCACGCTGGGTGCTACTGGTTTGCCATGACCTGCTCCCAGCACCCCAGCTGGTTGGCTCTGGCTTGATAACCACCTGGTTCTGGCCTCACAAGGCCCTTCACACGCCTGCCCTCTCCCTGAGGGACCAAGAAGAAACCCACGAGTGAGATCCCATCAGCAGTGACACATCTCAGACTGCACCAGCCAACTGGCAGCTGCAGAAGCCACAGCCCCGTCCCAGCTTTGAACCTGCTCCAAAATCTCTGCACAAGCTGCTTTCCTCTTCCCAGCTCTGTGCTCTGCACTCAACTCATCCCACCCCTGCCAAAAGGCTCAGAAGTTCACTTTGTGCCTTTCCCAGAGCTGCCCAAGCACCAGCACTCGATGGAATTCCCTGCTCTGAACTGGAAGCGGGATCTTGCTGCCAGAGACCAGGGCACAGCAGGGCCAAGCTCCTACTTCCACCTGGGATCCTCAGCAGGGACAAAACCTGCCAACAGACCATGAAAGCAGTTTCAAATGTGACAGTTTATAACATGGAGCCATCAATGCTATTAAAAGGCAGATCTCCAGGGTAATTCTGTGCATTTTCCTTGTGTGAGTCCCACCAGGCAGCAGCCCCAGGGCAAGGTCAGCAGTGGGAAGACACCTGCAACACTTGGTGTCCGTACTGGGGCGATGCCAACTCCTGAGCAAGATGCCAAGAGAAACCTCATGGTTAAACCAACTCCTGTTGATTCACCAGAGACCGAAAACATGAGCATTAAAATCAGGCTAAAAGAAGTTTCCCATCCCCTTTCTCTGATTATGTTTGAGGGGCTCAAAGGCCAGTACTAAAAATAAAAGTAAAATACTGGGACATTTGGTGCCAGAGCCCATGGTAGGGACAGCACCAGTGATATTCACACATTCTGGAAATCCAGGCCATGGAAATGCTCCGAGGGCTGGAGCCCCTCTGCTCTGGAGACAGACTGGGAGAGACGGAGAGGAGAAGGCTCCAGGGAGACCTGAGAGCCCCTTGCAGCGCCTGAAGGAGCTCCAGGAGAGCTGGAGAGGGACTTGGGGCAAGGTATGGAGGGACAGGACAAGGGGGAACTATTTTAAACTAAAAGAGAAGAGATTTAGATGAGATATTGTGAAGAAATTCCTCCCTGGGAGGGTGGCAGGCCCTGGCACAGGGTGCCCAGAGAAGCTGTGGCTGCCCCTGGATCCCTGGGAGTGTCCAAGGCCAGGTTGGACAGGGCTTGGAGCACCCTGGGCTGGTGGGAGGTGTCCCTGCCCACGTCCCTTCCAACCCAAACCTCAGGGGTTTCTGTGACTCTATGACAAGCCCAAGGCAAAAAGCCACGTGCTCTGCTCACACAGACAATTCCAAGCATCATCTCCAAGCACTACACAAATGCAGCTTTTTTAATCGCTCTTGTAATCTTCAACTGTGCCTCACTAAATAAAGAGATTTGCACCCACTTCAGCTGCCGTTTTCCACTTTGCTCCTGTCCCCATATATTCCTGGAGTTCATTCTTCAGCCCACCAAGCTTTTATCCTTCTCTCTATTATCATTTTAGATCAATGCAAAACCAGATCGATGGGTGGAGCAAGAGTTAAAGCTCTGCCAAACACACTCGCCTGACGGCTCCGAGGGAGGAAGAGAAAACCCCACAAGGCTCGAGAACAATCTCATAAGCTGCTCGTAACATTTCTGCCTGTGAAGAAGCCAAAGTGAACAATTTGTTCAGCTGAACACCCGCCCCCAGCCCTGGACAGACCCATCAGCTTTGAAGGGCTCTCGTATTCCCAGCGTGTGCTCGGCACTCTGCTGAACCTCCTTCAAACTCCCCTCGCTTCACTCATTCATTCATTCATTCGTTCCCAGACTGCAGAAAGCCAAGACCTCCAGAGGCTGGGAGTGAAGAGTTATTTCCACTGAGAAACCCCCACTGCTGGGGGGGAATTTGGGAGCACAAATCCTCAAGCATGAGCAGGGCTAAGCCAAGCTGCTGCCCAAGGGAGAGGTCAGGGACCAGCATGATGCGCATCCAAACACAGCTCATCACAAGTGCCCTCCTTTTGGTGAGGAGGAACCATCCAAACCATCCAACCATTGCTTGGATCAGGATAGGAGAGCTTGGTTTGGCATCTCTACTCCATTTATATTAAAGAAGGAAAAAAAAAATCAGCATCTTTTAACAGCTGCCTGAGCTCCTGCATAGAAATTGTGGCAGGACCAGAAATCACAGCCTGTGGCAACGCAGCAGAATCCGAATTTCCACTACAGCAGCTGCAGAAATGGTGTCCAGCCCAACACCAGCATGGAGCTGTGTGTCCAGCAGCCCCTCATCCCGAGGGAATGCTCCAAACTGCAGCTCATTTCTTGGCATTCTCCCCACTGCCTCCTCTCCGGAGCCTTTGCCCCAGGCCAGTCTGTCCTGGCAGTTTCTCTCCCTGAAACATCCACAAATCCCTTCCTAGTGGGAGCTAAATGCAGCTTAAGGATCCCAGAAATCCCTTGGATGAGGACAAAACCCCATCCTCAAACAGTCCTACAGGTGGGGGAAGAGAAGAGGGGAAATTAAAAATACCAAAGTGAAACAAGTGCCACGGTGGGGGGGCAGGGGACACCCCCAACCTGCTCATGGCACTGAAGAAAACAAAGCTACCCAGCCACCTTCAGCCCCTCCTGCCCACAAAACACACCGTGCTGTGACTCACAACAATTTTAACTCCTTCAGAAGCTGCACAACAAAAGCACATTGGAATCCACCCCTTGAGAAAGCTTCCCTCCCAAATGGAACTTGCTGAACATCATCATCACCATTTCCATATGTCAGGATCAGGCTTATCTTGATAAGATTTAAACTTTTGAAGTGTAAAGAAGTGATTTCTCAGATAAGGAAGTAAAAGCAAGCCACTCTACTGAACTAACCTCAAAACATCCTTAAGCCAGGCTGGATGGGGCTCTGAGCAACATGCTCTAGTGGAAGGTGTCCTTGCCCATGGCAGAGGGGTGGAACTGGATGATCTTTAAGATCTTTTCTAACCCAAACCCTTCTGGGATTCTCCGATTCCCTTTAATGTACTATTTTGAAACATAACGTGCCACTCGAGAGGAATCCCAACAAGTGGGAAGGAATAACCCAGCAAATTCTGCAGAGGCACACACAGGCACGTGGAGCAAACGAGCTGTACTCAGTTTCTCAGCAGGAAACTAAAAATCATCACTTTATTTACCTCCTGTTTTGAGCTCACAACTGTAACGGGATTCGGCTGTGTCCCCAATCAGTTCCAGAGCACACCCCACCACCCAAAGGTTGGACCTGGTGATCTCGAGAGGTCTTTTCCAAGTTGAATGATTCCCTGGTTCTGTGGAGGTGAAACTCCCCACAGCCCCAGGGGCTACACGAGGCTCGGTGTCTGTGATACACACACACACACCCCGTGACACAGCATTTCACGTGACGTGGGAGCACTGGGAGCCCACAGCCTGCGGGGCTGGATCCTGCAGTGGTGCACAGCAGCAGTGACTCACAACACCTGGGCCATGCTGAGTCACCCTCCTCGTCTGCGCCGGCCCTTTCTCCAGGCACAGCCACGTCCCCAGTGGAAGCACACGAACCTCAAGAGGAGCATGGGGCGGTTCTCAACAAAGCCTGGCAATAGGAGAATGGTGCCACGAAAGAGCAGATCCCTTAGGAGGTTTTGGCTTTGCAAGGTGGAAGGACGTGATAAACATCTCCTGCTTGGATGGTGACCCTAAAATAGCATGAACAGAACCACAGAATGTCCAGGGTTGGAAAGGACTCTCAAGGACCATCCAGCCCAACCCCTGGCACAGACACCCCAACAACCCCAGCCTGTCCCTCAGAGCGTTGTCCAAACCCTCCCCGGGGCCATGACCAAGCCCTGGGGAGCCTGGTCAGTGCCCGACCACCCAGAAGCACCCGTGGGACTTCCAGCCCCAGCTCCCACGCAGTGTCAGTGTGTTTTGTTCACACAGCAGCAGCCCCACCACAACTCCCTCCCGCTGTGTCCCTGTCACCCACTGCCAAGCCAGCAGGAACCAAACCACGGCCTGGACCAGATGTGTGCCAGCAGGCAGCAGACTGCATCCCAAGGGAAATAAATAGTTAACACTCCTGTCCCCTGTCCCAATCCAAAAAGTGACTAAGGCAACACCCAGGACAGCTGACACCGAGGTGACACCTTCCAAGCACAGCCACCAGGCACAGAGTGGGAAGTGATAAGGGGTGATGCTTTCCTGGCACAGCTCCCCATCCCCACTGGCAGGAAAACCCTGGCACAGCAGATCCCGCAACGGTTCAGGCTGTGCCACACCTGGGACAGGCAGTGAGGCACCTTCCCACCATCTGTCCTTCCTCCCTGCCCTCCTCTGCCTCAGTTTACCTGCAGCACAAGCTCCTGGCTCTTACCAGGCAAGGAAGTCACGGCAGAGGCCAGGGCTGATCTCCAGGAGGAACCTCCTGTGAGCTCTTGCCCGGATGAAAAATCCACCCTCTCTGCCTTGTCAGCCTCCACCTGTCCTCCTTCCATTAATGGGTAAATCCACAGGGATATGGAAGTGTGAGCAGGAAATAGCACGCCAAAATTTTCCCAGTTTAGGGGGTTTTGTTTCACCATTTTCGTAAGCTTTAAAGGCACAACATCATTCCACCTTACTACTGCTCCAGTCTTCCTCCATCTCACTCATTCCCAAAGACTGCTGTGGAGAGGATCTTCCCAAAGTGCTCAGCATGGATACAGAGGCAGCTCAGGCCACCTGCTCCAAAAATCCCACTTCACCCAGTTCCTGTGAAGCTCCTGCTCTCCTCTCCTGCCGTATCACTACCCCTCCGGCTCACTTAACTTCTGCAGCCACCCCGAGGTGGTATCTGTTTAAATGAAGAAAGAAAATGAGTCCCAATTTTCCCCAGAGCCCAGAAAACCCCTAATCATAAGGGTTCTGTGCTGTGGTGCACCATTAACTACAGAGAGGTTTCCACAGAGTGACCATCACACCCTTATGATTTCACTTTCCACTGAGTTCATGGCCAAGGCATGAATTCAGCAGCACATGGATCAGTCAGAAGCAAAACAGCCCAGCTCAGCAGAAAGCTCTGCTCAGGCTCAGAATGAAGAGTTCAGTTTCCTTCTCTCTTAGTTTCCAGAATGCTTTTAAGATCTTTGCTGAAATTCTTCCCGCTGGTTGCCAGGGGTAGGTTTGAACTTCTGCACTATTTCAAATCCAAGTGCCCCAGATCTTTACACCGTGACATTTCTGCACTGCCCCAAGCATTTATTCAGCTGACTGTCTGAAAAAAACAGCCATTCCCAGCTCGAGCTGCTCTTCAGCCCTTAGCAGCAACAATTGTTCCGCGACAATGGCTGAAAATTCGCATTTTATTCTTTCAGCAAGGACTTTGGGCAGTGCCTGGATCCTCGTCTGGCCCCCACGAACAAGGTGCGGGGAGAGAAGCGGAAGGTGGGGAGCAAGGTGGGATTAGAAGAGTGTGGACACCACGAGCTGGCTCTCAGGTCAGGAAAACTGACTCTCCAGGGGCACAGCAGAGCAGCCAGCTCAAAAATCCCTTTGCAGAGAACGTATTGAGCCAGTTTCCAGCAGAGTTCACACACTCACAAGCACCGAGGCAGGCAGGGCAGAGCAGCTCCTACTGCTCAGGTGAACACTTTGCCTGATCATCATCACAGCACAAATGAAGGCCATTTCTTACTCCCCTGCAGCCAAAGCCAGGAAGGAGAAGGTGAGATGACACCACACGCCACAGGTGTTTGTAACTCAACAACCCAGCCTGCTCTGCCTGCAAGGGGCTGTGGTTCCACTGGGAATTTCACCCTTAAAGCTCTGGCCGAGATGCCATTCTCAACATTACAACTAAGCACCAAGACGCCCACTTTTTCCTCCCCAAAACGCCTAGAATAGAATTGTTCAAACTCACAACAAACATCTTCCAGGAGCAAACCCTCCTTTTTGCTGAGTGAAACCCTTTATCAATATTGTAATTTTGCTCACAGCAGCTTCCCAGTCGGTTTGGGTTGCACAGGACAACCATTAACTTTCTTAGACCACTGTTTTTCCTTAGGAGTTGCAGAAAGTGGCAGAAGCCTAAACCACTGGAAATTTTGCTATTCTTTTCTCTGTCCTCTTCACATTAAAGGTGGGACCTCATCAGGACATTTACAACCTTCCTTTGGCAAAATCAGCAGCAAAGGACCAGCGACCCCTGTTCACTCAGAGAGGACAGCAAGTGATAACAGAGCCCGGGTTTGATCTTCACCAATGCATTATGAGCACAACCAGCAGCAACCACAACAAGCCATCTTCTGGCATTTCTTTAAAATAACACCAACTGCACACGTTGCAACTCCATCCTAAAGCTCTGCTTGTGCACGTGGACGGATCTACCAGCAAAGACCACAAGCCAACACATCCCTGTGGAAAACCAGCATCCTTTCTAGGAAACACCACAGAGTAAGTCCAAGCGGTCAGAGAACTATTGAATGGTTTGGGTTGAAGGGACCTTACAGATCATCCCATGGGCAGGGATGTTTTGCACTGGTCCAGGTGCCCGTGAGGCTGGGCTGGGACAGCCAGGGCTCGCAGCTGCTGTCAGTATTTCCCAAGAAGGCAACCCTGGAGCAAACCAGCCGCTTCCCAGCTCCTGGAGTGCCTTCAGCACCACGGGATCACCTCCCACTTGGCAGCACGGGATGATGTGACTTCCCGGATCGCTGGAAAACAAGCTCCCCTGAAATTAATGCAGTTAAAACATCAAAGAAGAGAAGGAAGAGGGTGTTCAGCGTGCCCAAGTTCTTCAAACAAAACCAAGTGCACAGCAGAGAGGAGACAATTACGGCACGGAGTAAACTGTTTGGAAAGTTATTACACTTGTTCCCCAGCGAAGGCCTTTGTGTGTGTGCAAATAGAGGAGCCTGGTGCCCAAGCGGGGGAGCACTGGCTGCAGCCCATTAGTGCCACAATCCCTGGGGACACCAGAATGGAGACTATGCAAATCAGGGCCCATTGTTAAAAGGGAAAATTTATTTCACATTCCTGAGCAGCAGTGTTCCTGGAGCAGAACAATTGGAGAGGCCCTTCTGCTGAGTACGGCACATTTTTATGCTCCACAGTAAATCAATATTCCATAATGCAGAAACTACGGGGAATTACCGCCAGGGCCAGCACGGCAGTCCCAGCTTTAGCACGACGCTGTGTCAGAACAGGGCTTACTTGGGACATGCTTTTCCTTGCTCAGAAGAGGGCAAAATCTATGGAATTATTCTCCAGGATGTTCAAACCTTCCAGCTCACGCCACGAGGAGAAAGGCATCACCTGAGGCTGTTTCCTGACCCTCAACTCCAGCTAAAAAAATGCTATTACAATTGTCTCAGTGTCCCAAAGATTTCCCACTTGGGCAGCACCAGCAGAACAAACTCCAGATGGGAGTTACTCTTGAAGGACTCCTTGGAAAAGATGACTATTCCTTCAGTATTTACCAAACTTCCCAACGACAGAGCTCTCCACAGACTGCCACAAGATGCAGATTTCTGCCCAAAAGACAGTTCTGACCCCCACCGACCCAGGACTGCAGTGAGCAGGCCAGCAAAGAGAACCTGCTTTCATCTCCCTCTTGGTTCAGCTCACAGGAGATGTGGAGCCTTCCTCTTCTCCCCCCGCCCAGTGCACCCAGTAAGTACCAAGAGACAGGGGTGAGCAGCGCTGGATACTCCCATCCTTCCAGGGATGAAAAAGCAGCTTCAGTCTCTTCCCTTCTTATTATGCAGCCGTTAAGACCTGAGGTCAAAGGGTGTTTTGTCATGGCTCACAGGGAAGGGGGGGCTTTTGTTTAACTCCACAGGTTCTGCAGCCCAAGATCAAAATGAACCTTCAGGACAAGCGATTGCACTGAAGCAGGCTCAGCTCAAGGCCTGGGAAATTTCTGCACTGCTGGAATGACCTCACCCTCCTTATCTGCTCTTTCATGTCCTGGGAGGAAGAGGAGGGAGCTTTGCAAACACAGCCCCAAATGCAGAATTCCAACATTTACAAGCACAGTTCTGACCATCACAAAATTAAGCTCTGTTCTGTCGCTGGAGCACAAAAGCCCTAAACCCTCCTGACAAAATACCTTAAAAAGGTTTTTTTCAATCTTCTTCACCACTCATGAGAGAAAGGAGAATTTTAAGCTCACAGAAAGATAGAAGTCAAGAAGCCCAGAGTGGTTTTGACTCCCCATCCCTGGAAGTGTTCAGTGCCCAGCTGGATGGATGGAGCTCTGAGCAACCCGGGCTAGTGGAAGGTGGCCCTGCCCATGGCAGAGGGTGAAACTGGGTGCTCCTTAAGGTCCCTTCCAACCCAAACCATCTTATGATCCTAAAAAATACACCTGTTTGGACCGTGCAGTGACACCAGGACAAATCAGGTGAAAGCCACGGAGGATTTCCAGCCAAAGCAGAAGTTCTCACCAATGTCAAACACAGCTGACATGGGCAGGGCAGGGAATAGGGGAGAACTGATGGATTTTGGGGAACACTGAAGCAGCAGAGTCAGCACCAGTGTGTAAGAGCATCAGTGGTAAGAATGCCCCACCAGGTGCAGTCCAAGGCTCCCTGCCTTCCAGGGAGAAGCAACCTGCTTCCCAGCCTTCCAGGGGAGCAAGATGCACGTGTGCAATCCCATCTCATGCCCACTCACTCCAGGGCTTGCCCTGATTTACAAGCCTTCAATCCCAGTTGCTTCAGAGTTGTAGGAAAAATGAAAATTCCTTTTTTTTTTTTTGGGGAGGGGGCTTTCCCTGCTTCCCTGCAGCCCCTCTCAATACATGTCCCTACCCAGGCCTCTCCCAGCGTGGTGCCCAGCAAAGATCACCTCTTTAGGCTAAAAGAGAGAGAGGAGAGAGCTACACATCAATATTAAATCGGAAGGTCATTTAGAGACGGGAAGGGGCAGCCGTGCTATTCCTGGCATCAATCCAAGAGAAGTTTCCTCTCTCAATCCAAAGAGCTCTTCCAGTTAACGCAGAAATAACACGTTTCTGGCCTCTCAGCCTTTTATCTAAGAAATGGGACGAAATAACCCCGGCTAAAGGCTGCTGTGTAGTACAGGAGCGTGCAAAAAGGCTGGAGAGAAATGGAAAGGCAGAGGCACAACAAGAGGAGACAGATGTGAGTCACACTACGCTGTTTTGCTCAGAGCCACAGAGGAACATGGCAGGGAAGTGGTCACGGAGCACTGGGACAGCACGAGCAGCGAAGGATGCAGAAAGGCTCCATGGCACTGCAGCAAACCTCAGATCCCAGGGGAAGCTGCTGGTTTGGGGCACAGGTAGACTGGGGGCACAGGAGGAAGGAGCTTTGGGCAGAGCTGTCCTGGGGGATGGCTGAGGAGGGACAAAACGAGGCTGTTGAAACCCAGTTTTGCTTCCATGAGGAGAAGAAAGGCACAATCTGCATTGTTCAGCCACGTGAAACCCCTTTCATCACAGACGTACAAGGGACGGAAGAAACACAGCACTCCAACATCAAATGGGAGACACAAAAGAGCATCTCTGCTTTCCAAGAAAGGACCCAGCTCTGACCAGGTCGAAGAATCTTCCAGAAGAGCAACTCTGGCCACTAATGAATGTCACTAATGAAGGGTTTTCAGGGAGCTTCCCATCTCATGTGAATGCAACCACCGACTCCTCCTGCCACCACCTCCCTCTGCGGCCGCAGCTTTCGAGCACACAGACGTCTGTCAGCAGTCCTGAATTTCTTGGGCATTCCCGGCTCCTTTATCAAGTTTTCCATCAAAAAGCTCATTTAATGAGTCTGCAAATCCCTCTGCATGGTCCCACAGAGCACAGTTTAAGAACCGCTGTTTCAACCCTTACTATCTCCTGGCCGCGTTTGCCAGAAACAATTCAATTCTGCACTGAACTGCTGATTTAAGTAGCACAAAGTCTGCTTGAGCCAGGGCAGAGCCCCGTGGCTGTCTGTGCATCCCACACCAGGGCCATGCAGCTCCACGGCACGGGAAGAAGTGTCACTGCTGAGCCGGGACCCACCTTTTCCATTTAAGTCCCTGGTTCATGCCCAGCTTCAGTGGGAGCTGACAAGCCTGGCAGAGCAGGCTGTACATGCACCTAACCAGCAATGTGTGCTCTCTGCTGGATAAAATTTGATTTTGGGGCTGCCAAGCTGTGCTGGACAGCAGGAACGGGGAGCATTTCCCCGAACACGTGGCAGAGGTGAAGAGGAGGCGCAACAACCAAATCTGGATGACGTGCTAGGAAGCGACCGAGACAAAAAAGAGCCAAAGCTCCACTTGGCAACTCATCTGAGGGCTGCTCATGTGGGTCACATCCTCCCCTCCACCCTGGCTGATGGGAGAGGGACAAAACCCTGTGGGCACAGTGGCTGGGAGAGAGAAAGCGGCGCAGGCTCGCTGCCAGAGCTCCACCTGTGCCCTGCTCGCAGCACTCCAGTCTCACGCTGCCAGCCCTCCATCCCTCAGCACAGCTCAATGCACCGCACAACAAGGGCCTCCCCCAAACACAGTTCTAGCCACGGGAGGCCTCTGCTGCTCGCTGTGGGCTGACAAAGGCCTTAATGTTTCAAGGTACAGAACCCCTCTTTACTCTCCTGGAGAAGAGCACGGGGGTTATTCAAACGCTGAGAGCCCCGGAGGGGGAAGGAAGCGGGATGGGGACGGGTCTGCAGAGCTGAGGTGGCACCGGTCACAAAGCGAGCACCGGGATTCTGATGGGAACCACTCAAACTGCAGAGCAACTGTATTTGGTGCACGAGACCCCGAATTCCTTGGGAATTCCTTGGGAGGGGCTGCCAAGGAGAACCGGCCGCTTTGCGGCGCCCTGCTCTCAAAAGGATGGTTTATTCTGCTTCAGCATCCCCAAGCTGCACCAAAGTTCACACCCAGGTTTTCCTCTAAAAAAGGCCAAAGCCTGTAGGCACCTTCTGGCTCACATCGGATGTGAAGGTTCCTGAAACCAGGGAGTCTCATGGAAACAATAAATTCTTTACTACCATCATCAGCTGCATGTTCAACACTGAAGCAACCATCACGCAAAGATGAGAAAAAACTGGCTACAGGGGTCTCCTCGCTCCAGGTCTGCCCAAGGGGTGAGGTGGACACCAGCACAGGCACCAGGAGATGTGACACCTCAGTGCTGCCTGTTCTATCCCCAGAGCTGCCTCTGTCTGAAAATCCACTTCGGTTCAGGCCAGAACTTCAGACAAAGGAGTTCCATGATACGAGCTTCGGTTTAACATTAAAACACACTCCCTCCTCTTCTGTTCAGACCATGCAGAGGTCACAGAGCCAGAGCAGAGCAGCCCACCAGCACATCCCAAACTCCACACAGAGCTAAACACTCTTACATTTCCCCTGGCCTGGCTGCAGGTCTTCATGAGACACCGACAAACAAGCCACAGAGGTCTTAGCTTAGTATATGACAATAGTTTCGTATGAAACACAGCTTTTACTTAACCTTTTTTATTTAACCTTTAACTCCCCTCCGCTCTGGAGTGCTCAGAAGGGCACAGAACCGAAGGATGTGATTTCCAAGTGCTTCACACACCAGCTTGAAAGTTACCAGGCTGGAGAACCAACCCCTGGGTTTTCTCCCCAGTTCTCCTGGCAAGATAGCAACGCCCCAGTGTGTCCCACTAAACGCCATGCACATTTTTGTTCCCAGTCGCACCATTTAAGGTGCACGGCCCAAAGGGGCACAAGAATACGAACCTCCTGCTGATGCGTAACTTTGACTCAAACTCCTCA
Organism: Sclerurus mexicanus; assembly: GCA_013396755.1. Taxonomy (NCBI): domain Eukaryota; kingdom Metazoa; phylum Chordata; class Aves; order Passeriformes; family Furnariidae; genus Sclerurus; species Sclerurus mexicanus. The sequence continues at coordinate 132,542 of VWZF01002618.1, forward strand.
GGTGTGACCCCCTCAGCTCATGGCCCATTTGTACTTCTAAACGATGAACTCTGCTCAAAGACACGAAGCCACAAGCGTGCAGCTGCATTTCTCCCAGAGACAAAGAGCCCACGAGAGGTACAGAACATGTGAACTATCACTGAGAGCAGAGACGTGGGATTAACTCCAGGTAGGCTCCGAGGAGGAAAACCACACCTGAGCAGGAAGAAAAGTGAAGGACAGCTAAAAAAGGAAGAAGGGCAAGAAGCTCAGAGCAAAGTCCACGTCTGTATATCCGTGGTGGGAATCTGATCCTTGAATTTATCTATTACATCACACAGGAAGACCTTCCCTTAGGGAACAGGACACCAGCACCGTGCAATCCTGACCGAGGGCCGTCATCCTTCCCCTGTAACGTGGCAGTAGGAGGGAGGAAGGTTTTATGGTTTAAAAGGCTCAAGGCTGGGCCTCCAGCCCTGCCTCTGCTAATTCCGTGCTCCACCACAGATTTGCTGTCTGATCCTGGTACTTGACATCTTTTTCTCATCTCTAACGTGGCCAGAGGAGTTCTGGCTCGCCCTCAAGAGGAGCTGTTATCTGGGCTGTATTTATTGTCCCAGGCTTTAGAGTGGAATGGTTTCAGCATCACAGAAGACATTCCACTCTAACCATCAATTTACTACCTTCTTTCTTTTAATTAATTAAACACATGCCAAAAAAGCTCCCTCCCATCAGGCCAGCGTTCCCTCCCAGGCAGAGGGCAGGTGGGTGAGGAAAAGCAGAATAAAGGGAGGGTTTTCACATTGTGGCACTGCTGATCCTACAGCTGCCTCCCCCCCAGGCCTCAACCGCCAGGCTCTTCTGGAGCGAAATATGTGTCACAAGCACAAGTTCAGGAGTGATTAAATGGGCTTTATTTCAATTATTGGGATTAAAAGCAATGGGGTCACCCACAGGTTAACAATGCACTCGTGTAGTAACTTGTGGGTAAGTTGTTGTTGTTGCAGGTTTTTCTTAGTTCAGCTCCACGAGGTGCCTGCTATGGGAATTTGGGGAGCAGGGCTGTGCAGCCACTCCTGTGTCACCGCTGGTTTCACTCTCCTCCTTCCTCCCCTCCCTGCAGCTCAGGTTCTTCCCAGAGACACTTCAGCTATTCCCTAAAGCTGGGCAAAGGACATGCTTTGTTCAGCAATTCTTTTTGTCCCCTTGTGCTCCATTTTCTTCGCTCAATGTCTCAAAAAAAGAAGACAAAAAAGGAAAAAAACCCCACAAACAAAACAACCCGAAGAGCTACAGTTATTCCTCCCCTTTAGTAATCCTGAATATATTTACTATCAAGCCTGCAGTAAAAAAGAAGACACAATCTGATCTACAACAGGCTGCATCAAGGGGGTTTTTATTGCCTTTTCGTTGTTTTGTTTTTTCAATCCACCCCTCCCCCAAAGCTCTGGTTTCACAGCACTCGAGGCTGGACAAACAGTTTCAAAGGAAGTGGCAAAATTTCCTAGATGTATTCGCCGAGAAAGCCCCTCTCCTGAGGGGGCAGGGAAATCCAGGAAGTTTGGGAAATTCTGCCACTCCTTCAGAGCCACCTCTGCCTGTGGAACATTCAGCTATGGGAAAAATGAGGTTGGATGGGGCTTGGAACAACCTGGGACAGCGGGAGGTGTCCCTGCCCATGGCAGGGGGTGGAATGAGATGGTCTTTAAGGTCCCTCCCAAGCCAAATTATCCTTCGATTTTATGATTATCTGGAACTGAATGCACAGAGATGTGTGAACAGAATCCTCAGCCTCGGATCCATCACTGCCAGGACAGATCCATTCCCACCGTGCAGGCAGGAAACCAAAAAGGAGCCGCCTTATCGGCACCGCTCTCTCCTCCTCCCTCTCCCTGGTTTTTTGCTTTGCTATCTCAAGCAGAAAAGCGTGGACAATAAAATACCCTTTCCAGAACAAATCCAACGCCCCTGCTTTGTTCCCTGTGGGTACGGCACCGCATAACTCCAATTACATTAAGGTCTTTGCAACCATTTATACAAGGCATGAAAATCTCCCCCACTCAGAGCACTCCCTCCTTGCCAGATGAGCTGGCAGGTGGGACACGAGGTCCTGGACTGGAACATGCCAAGTTATTAAGCTCCTACTTTACCATGAACATGTTCTACAGAGAGATCTAGAGGATTGGTGGCAATTTACTGGTGTTTTCTGGAAAATGAAGAGGAAGAAAAGGCCTTAAGCTGAAGGAGGGCAGGTTTGATATTGGGAAGGAATCCTTCCCTGGCAGCCCTGGCACAGGGTGCCCAGAGAAGCTGTGGCTGCCCCTGGATCCCTGGGAGTGCCCAAGGCCAGGCTGGACGGGGCTTGGAGCACCCTGGGCTGGTGGGAGGTGTCCCTGCCCATGGCAGGGGTGGCACTGGATGGTTTTTAAGGTCCCTTCCCACCCAAACCATTCCACGACTTATGAAAGGCAGCACATCCCCACTGGGTGCTACAGCAGCGGTGTCCCATCTCACCACCTGCTAACAGTGACCCTCCTGCTTCCAGAGGCTGCTGCTGGGCTCAGTCTGACACCAGCTGCAGCACATCTGAGCCTTAATCCTCCAGTGGGAGCAGGGGGAGAGCCCCAAGTGCAGGGGCCGAGCGGCTGCTGCTGCCCCCTGACAGGTGTGCACTCAGACCTGGCCCCGTGACAGAGCCTCAATGTGCCCCTTCATGCCCAGCAGTGCTGGGACAATGAAATCACTGTCCAAAGCTGCCGAAATAAAGTTTCTCTTTGTGAGAGTTGAACTCGGACGGGCAAGGACTGCAACCCAAACCCAACCCCATCTCCTGCCAGGACTCAGATAAATCCCCAACTCTGCCTCGCCAAGACCAGAAGATTCTCTGCACAGCCCCGGGTTGAAACCACCACGAAAATTCAGGACAAGACCAGAGATACCCACCGAATCCAACGGGCTGGACCCGACAAACTGAACAAAGAGGAAGAGGAAATAAGTCTGGTGACAGTTCCAACACTCCTTTGCAGCCACTGCAAAAGGGGTTGTGCAAACATATTTCATAAATAGGTCAGAGAAGCGAGAAAGCAGATGACAGGCAGATGGCACGGCGAAAGGAGACAAGGAAGAAGGGGCAAGAGCGTCTGAGCCAAGAAAGAAGCATCCAAGGAATTCTTCAGCCAAGACCCAGTTTGGTTTCCCAGCTCCATGCTCCGAAGTTTACAAGAGGTAAACACAAATGGAAAGTTCATTTTACTTCGGACAAGGACTCCCATATATGAAAACCACATCTCTGAGCTCAGGGTGCTGTTCACCTTCCAGCACCCCAAATGCAGAGGTGCCACTCCCGGGAACGGAGCCGAAGTGCGCTGGCAATCAGGATCTAAAGGACAGCATGAATTTGGAGCACACCACCTTCAATCTCAGCAAGACTCACACTGGCATCAACATAACCTTTGTGCAACCTTCACAAGACAACCACCACCTCTGTGGGTTAAAGGGAATTAAACCAGCGTGTTTGGTAATCTCCCTGAAAAAGGGAGGCCTCGGACCTCCTCTCCTCTGCTGACACAATCCCAAAGGAATTACAGAAGTGCAGAGCTCAGAAATCATCCTGTCCCACCCCCAGGGACACCTTCCACCAGCCCAGGTTGTCCAACCTGGCCTTGGACACTCCCGGGGATGGGGCAGCCACAGCTGCTCTGGGCAAGACACAATAAATCCCTCTCATGGCAGAGCTGCAACACACCTCAGCATCTTCTGCAGAGGTTAGAACTTTTTCCCAAGTCCAAATTAAAATTATTAATTTTTTTTAAATTGCTTTTCTTTTTAGCGTTTAAATGCTCAAAGTTTACTCTCTTTGGGAAAAACCAACAGGCTCTTAACCAAGCCATCAGCACACATCTCACACACAGAGCACACAACTCACATCCCAGGTGATGAGCAACTGAAAGGGCAGAGCAGGAACAGGAGGCATTTTGAGTAGTTTCTGCAGCAACAAAAATCTAAATAAACCTTGACTGAAGGTCCAGAAAGTAGAGAGACACATCAGTGGCAGCAAAAGAAAGCATGGAAACACACTTAACACTTGGACTGTATTTAGCAGACACAAAAGAACGCAGGGCACAATTACACTCTTGGGATTCCGTTTTTTATAAAAAGAGGAGACAAAAATGCTTTGGGAGCACTGAGGAAAGACACCACTGGAATTAGAACACCACTACGAAGCCTTGTTAAAAAAAGGGGGGATGGGGTAAATGATTCATCCCCAAGCCAGAAGATTTTAGGTTTTAAGTAAATGACAACTGATTTAAAAAGACGTCACATCTGTTCCACTCCAAGCTCTCTTCAGATGGCAAGAAGCAACAAGATCACAATACAAACCTGTATTTGCAACACAGCTTCCCAACTAACAGGCAAGGGAGAAAACAAGAGCCGATGGCTACAAGATCAAACTAAGCCAGCAAAGTGGTTTTGAGAACTCATTCCAGCTCAAGCAAACAAGACTTTACTCAGCGAAACCACACGGCCTCCACGGTGATCTCCTCTTACACAAATGATCTCATCTGGCCTCATGATCTAAGGCAAAAACAAGTATTCTTGACACCATTTCTTGGAGCTTTTTTCCCTTTCTTTCCCTGCCAGTTCTCTCAGGATCATTTTGTCTCCTTCCAACAGCTTTTCTGTCCCACTGCCCAGCTCGCTGCACTGCTCCATCCATCTCAGCCTTGTCCTGCTCTTCCCAGGCCAGCAGCTAGAAGATGAAGATGCACCATCCACATGCACCGTGGGCTTGTTCAGGGAGAATTCCAGCTGAAAACATTTCCAGTCCCAGCAATGTGTCCCCACCAGCAAGTAAAGCATTCAAACACTCAGCCATGCTAATTTTGACGTGGTTGAGAGACAGGGCCACGTGTTTGGATCCCTTCATGGACCCAGCTCCACCATGGAGACTTTAATCCAAGGTCTTCGTTAGAGCTTTCATTAACTACTCCCCCAAAAGATGCAGGGAGTGCTGAGATGTCCTCAACTCCCTGCCTTGCCCAGTAATGAAGTGAGAATGTAAAAGGTGCTGGACAAGGATCAAGAACAGCAAATTTTGGTTACTACAGGCTGCCTGAAGGCATGTCCAGGAAACAAAAGTTACCCAGATGGCACAGACCCAGCAGAAAGCACTGCCATCAGACCCAGCGTGTGCCACCTCCTTCAAAGAGAGCCTGAAACGAAGCAAACTGGCAGGTAAGACTCCAATCCTTATGTGGATGGACTACTTGCCTCAATTCACAGAAACCCACACTTTGGGACTGGAAATCCTGGTTTGGGTTGGGAGGCACCTCAGAGATCCTCCGATTCCACCCCCTGCCATGGGCAGGGACACCTTCCACCAGCCCAGGGTGCTCCAAGCCCCGTCCAACCTGGCCTTGGACACTTCCAGGGATCCAGGGGCAGCCACAGCTTCTCTGAGAATCCCATTCCAGCCCCTGCCACCCTCCCAGGGAGGAATTCCTTCCCAATATCCCACCTAACCCTGCCCTCTGGCAGTGGGAAGCCATTCCCCTTGCCCTGGCACTCCAGGCCCTTGGAACGTGTCTCTCCCCATGGTTCCTGTAGGCTGATTCAGGCACTGCAAGGCCACAATTATGTCTCCCTGGTGCCTTCTCCTCTCCAGGCTGAACAATCCCAATTCTCTCAGCCTTTCCTTGTAGAAGGTGCTCCATCCCCCTACCACTCCATCACCCATTCCCAGCAGCCACCGGAGAGAAGTGGTGCCTTGGTCTGGCAAACCAGCGCCTAAGGGAACGCAGCCCAGCTCTGCCCCTGCCTAACCCACAGGGCAGCAAGGAGGGTTTGCTACCAAAATACTGCCCCTTGAAGCAAGAAATGCCCAGCCCAGCCACAAGGTGCACCTGCCTCCCTCAGCTGGAAATCCTGCTGGGAGGGGATGTGGGGCTCACACCTGCTTCACACATTATTCAGAGGACAATAAAGACACTAATTATGTTTGGGAAGTCATTAGGTATTTATAGCACAATGTCCAAAGTGTTCCCAGGAGAGCTTGGAGGAGATCAGGGTCTCAGTCCTACCTGCACGGGGCATCCTAAAATACCTGGGCTGAGTCAGACTTGAAATAAAACCGAGTTCAAACACAGCCAGGTCCTTAAAAGCAATTCTCCAGCAGATGTTTGCTAAAACCCTTAATGGAAACATCCTTTGAAGACCTTTATCAGAAGAGACAGAGAGCAGGGTCATGGAACCTGTGGGTGTCTGTTTTATTACAGGTGAGCTGAGTAGGGAGAAATTCAAACACATAATTAGAGAAGAGGGAGGTGGAACAGACTTGGAACAAGCATCTCTTCCAGTCCTGCTGCAGCTACTCCTAGCAAGCAATGCCAGTGCTCCACCACAGCTACAGCCACCCTCCCAAAGCCCCAGTCAAAACTCAATGAATCACACACTGAGACGAGAGCAGGCAACGAAAGTGTCCCAGCTCCGTGTCACTGGAGAGTCTGATTACTCAGAGTGTCCTGCAGCTAATGGAAACAGGGACGTGGTGTCACAGAGGTGACACAGCCACACCTGCAACGTCACTGCTCAGTTTTTCCTCCAGCACACACAGAGACCAGACCCATCACAAGCATCTGTCTCTTTGCCCAGACTGGTGCCAAAACACAAAGCCTTTTAAGTGTATTTAGTAATAACCAAACTTTAAAAAAAAAGGAGAAAAATTAGGCCTCTATTGATTTCACAGAGCAGGAAAAGAACAAGCTGCGCCCATTTTCAGCTGTTATTACAGAAAACACATGCAAAGGCAGGAAAAGCATTATCTAATTGCAGCAGTGCAGCATCTCTACATCTGCTCACCAGGCACCTGGGGTGAGGCTTCACTCAGGGTACAGCAAGAGGGGCAAGGGTGGGGGAACGAGGGGGTTAATAAATGTCCAAACTCATCACGCAGCAATTCTGCTCAAGCACCTGCGATTCCATGCTGAAAAGAGCTGACCGCGTGTGTTTTCGTCTTTACAAGCCCCCACAAACTCCTGTAAAACCTGTGAGTGTCTTGAGACAAAGCGGGCAAATCCTGGGGCAGCGAATAAAACCTGGGATCCCTCTCTCCACCCTTCGGTGCTTCCCCTGGTTGTATTCTTTTACAGGACAACGTCTCCCACTTCAAGACCGAGAAACCAAGGAGCTGTAATTGCTTCGAAACAGCCAAGAATCCTGGAGTAACGATTCCAGACTCCACAACGCTGGTGGGAATAAATCCTCGGTGAATGCAGCTTCAAAAAGCACCCTGTGCCCTCTTCCCCTTTCAACTCGCTAAAATAAGACTTAAGAGGAAATCTGCCAAGACACCAAAGAATAAGGCCACCTGTTCTGCTAAGAGAACTAAAGGAAGCAACAATAACCCACAGCAAAAGCACAAAGATAAAGGTTTTTAAAGCTGCACCACAACCCAAGCGAGCCAGGAATGGTTTTCAAGGACTTAACACCCCGTGATGTGGCCTCTTGTCCCTGGGAATGAGAGATTTCGAAGCTCCCCTGTCCCCCCATGCAGAAAGTAACAGCATGGCCTCTAGAGGTCCTGACAGAGGTATCTGCAGAGTAATTTAAATTACAATTATTTTTAAAAATAATTTTAAAAATTGAAGCTGTGGCTGCCCCATGGAAGTGTCCAAGGCCAGGTTGGACAGGGCTTGGAGCAGCCTGGGCTGGTGGAAGGTGTCCTTGCCCATGGCGGGGGTGGCACTGGGTGGGCTTTGAGGTCCCTTCCAGCCCAAACCATCCTGGGATTGTATGCTGCCCTTGGAATTCTGAATGCCTGTATCAAATGGCTCGACCTAAATGATCAGGGGGGTTTTCAAGGAGCAGTTTTACCAATCCCTCAGCTTTTTTGGCGAGTGGTATATTCATTTCCTGCTCTTACCTTATTCTGCCATTGCATTTCCTTCAACTAGTTCTCTCACCAACTTCCTTCCTTCGGCCGACTGACATGAAGTGATTCCCAGTGGGGTGGCCACAACAGCAGGACAGCTCCATGGCTTCTGGACTATGGGATTATGCTGGAAAAGCACTCAGATCCGGCCCCTGAGAGGAGCGAGTGGAAGCAAGAGCTCACTGCTGCCTCAATGCCATCAGCTCAATGACCTCCAGGAAGATTTAAAGCCTCCTGCCAGGAGAATCGATCCAGAGCCGCGATGTGGCCACTGCCCTTCTGGTCACATCAGCGAGGTGGTTCACAGGCAGAAGTGACTGGAGTTTTCCACCACCCAGAGGAACCTCCAGCAGATATTTATATATACCAGACAAAGGGGATTTATATTTAATATATATAAATATCTATATGGAGGGCTGGGGAATGGCCTTAAGCTGAAGGAGGGCAGGTTTAGATGAGGAATTAGGAAGAAAGGAAGAAGAGGCCCTGGCACAGGGTGCCCAGAGAAGCTGTGGCTGCCCCTGGATCCCTGGAAGTGTCCAAGGCCAGGCTGGACAGGGCTTGGAGCACCCTGGGCTGGTGGGAGGTGTCCCTGCCCATGGCAGGGGTGGCACTGGATGATGTTTAGAGTCCCTTGCAGCCCAAACCATTTCTGGGGTTTTACAAGTCTATTTTTAGCACTCCCTGCCAGAGCCCAGGAGCCTGTGCTGTGCTCCCAGTGCTGTGCATGTCACTACAGACAATGCAGATATTTAGCACTACAGACAAGGCAGAGAGCAGCCAGCTCTCAGACCTGAGTCAATGTCACCTAAAAGAAAGTTTAAGCCTTAAGTGCCAGGTTAGTTCACGTTTGTGTAGTGCTTTCAAGATGAAAACACTCCATTGCTAAGCATTATCATCACCAAGTCTAAGGAGAGCAGACTTGGCTCTAGGAGAGATACTAGAATTACATACACACAAATTAAAACATTTGGATCCTTTCCAGAGCAGATCATTCCGAATTTGTCTTTCTGCCTGTCAGTACACAGCTCCCCAAATGTCTGCTTTCTGGAGACACGGGATAGAAATCCACACAGCCAAGTTCCTAAAAGGAAATGAGATCAACACCCATTCCTGCGTGGCAGAAGATTATCCTTAATCTAAGAGAAAAAGGCAGCTTCGCTTTTGTCACGGGACACCCAGAGAGCTCGGCAAGTCTCAACTTTGTGGCCTTCACAGTGCAACAGCAAAGGCCTTCCATGAGAAAGTTCAGTGAAAGGAAAGCTCTAAAAGGTCCAACCAAATGATTACATATAAATATTTAAATATTTATACAAATATTTGAATGTTTACGTGCAGTAAGTCTCAAAATGAGGCTCAGGCAAGAGGCAAAGAAGCTTCCAAAGAAAGCCACAGCAAGTGGCTTCATGTGAAAACCCAAGCCCAGGTCTCCCTCCTTGTACCTGAAAAAGCCTTCAAAGTATTGTGCAGGCACTTTCTGGAACAGAGTTCAGTCTCTGATTAAAGTTTATTTTCCTCTTGCAGTACACTGAGTACTCACATATCAAAAGCCTTGACAAAATTCCTAAGGCTTCAAATTTTTCTTCCTCCTAATGAAAAACAGCCTGGCTGGAGTTGTGAATATTGTCCCTGTTCCTATGATTTCCAAGTCTGGGGATACAGGACTGCTGCTCCTGGTGCCTGTGGCCAGACCAACCCTCTGGAGCATCCTGGCACCAGCTGGGCTGGGGCAGCAGCCCTTCAGCACTCCTCTTTCCCTGGGCACTTGGGGCAGGGGAGTAAAACAAACCCCGTGCCAAGATACCAATGGAGCAGTCAGAAAATACCAGGAGGGATGTATTTGTCACCAGAGCAAATATAAGAGGGTGGGAGGGGACAAGAAGTTTCAGGGATAAAAAGAAGTTCTGCTCTTTTAAAGCAGTCCTGTCCAGTGTTCCCCTTTTTTTTTTTTAAAAACAAAGTAGGAAAGGGATGCCTATAGCAGAAGGTGCAGCACAGCCGTCCCTCTGCATGTGCTCAGCCCCACTCCCTGCATGGGGAGCACACCATGAAGATGTTTGCTGAGTGATGCTGAGCAGGGGGAGCAGCGAGGGAGCAGCCTGGGATGAGCTGGAGCCCTGGGACAGGGGCTGGGCTGCGGGTGGGCACGGTGGGAGAGGTGCAGGCAGCGTGGACAGGCCAGGTGAGCACGGGCAGGTCCAGCTGGGGCACAGGAATCCTCAGCGCGGCCAAACACACCCTGCAACGCGCCTGGCACCTGCAGCTCTCCAAACAACGGAGCCAGGTGAAATCCAGACCAAGCCCCGGACTGAGAGTCCAATGCTCAGAGCAGCAGCACAAGGAGGGACGTGCTGAAGGAGCCAAGGACAGCCTGGAACTCACTTCAGTCTCTGGAGCAGAGAAAACCCAGGAGAAAAATCCAGGACACCATAAAGAGAGAACTTCTGACTGAACACCACCAACTGGTGTCTGCCTGAAAACTTCATTCCTGTTCCAAAAGGGAGGGAAGTTAATCAGCTACTTCCCCCATGCTTTCTTTTTCCTGTATTCCTCTCAGATATTTTTAACATACATGGGATACATATGTATTAGCTCTGCTGGAGCTTCTAATTACATCTGAAGTAACAACAGTCCCTTGACTTAAACATCCTGACAGAAAATGCAAGTCCAATTTTTAAGTGACAAGTATTTTGCTGATGACAGAGCCTTTTTCACGTCCTCCCAGTTCTCAAATGATCACCACACAAAGCCCGTGGAGGCAGCTGGGAGCAGTTTCAGCCCTTCCCAAGGCTCACAGGCAGAAAAGGGGTACCACAGGCACCCACACAGCAGCAGCCTCTCCCAGTTTTCTGGGAATAAGAGATCAAAATCCACCACTGGGATTTACTTATCTGTGCCAGGAGGACAAGAGACTGCTGTGTGCAACTGCCCAATGGTTTTATGCATTAATGTGTTTGTGAGAAAGACTGTATTTAACAACAGGAAACAGCAATATCTGCACATCCCTTTGCCAACTTTCACCCCTGAATTCCACTGCTCAGGCTGGAGGCTCTGGGCTGCTCGGAGAAGCAGGGGAGCTCAGCATGGATCAGTCTGGGTGGGAATCACAGGAACATTAAGGCTGGAAAAGACCTCTAAGGTCATCGAGTCCAGTCTGTGACCCATCCCTGTCTTGTCACCCAGCCCAGAGCCCTGAGTGCCACATCCAGGCACTCCCTGGACACCTCCAGGGGTGGCCACTCCAAACCTCCCTGGGCAGCCCCTTCCAATGCTTTTCCATGGAGAAATTCCTCCTGATGTCCAACCTGCCAATGCCAAGTCCATGATTCAAGCCCTTACTGTGGACAGCAGGAGCCATCCCCGGCCTAGTGAGAAGAAGGGGATAATCAAGTATTTGCAATCACAGCAAACATAAACAGTTGCTGAGGCCGCAGCTGTAAGAGTCACTGAGATATTAACACTGATTTTCTGGAGAAGGTGGGCACTAGTGAGGAACATAACAGCATTTATACATTTTCACATGCAAGACATGTAACAGTCTGAGCATCCGAGTGCCATTCAAGCATCACTCTATGAAACAGCTTCACTACAGACTCCGTGGTGTTCGAGAGGGAAAGAGCTGTGAAATAAAATCTTCCCCATGCAGGAAGAATGCAGATACCACAGAGTGTCTCTCCCATATGGATTCTGAACTGTCTGATAAGGAAATTAAAAACTACCCATTAAAGCTTCTCTTCTTTGCTTTCAGAGAAGCTGAAACAGAAGCTGGGGACTGGCTCTCACCCACAGCTCCCAGCACTGCTGGGGAAAGGTGAACACACAGCTTTAGGATATTTGGCAAAACAAGAACGGGAAATAAAAGCAATTTATTTCAAGAATGATCACAAGCACTTTAAGCCGTAAGAAATCAGCCTCTCAACAGCAGCATCCAAATCACGTGCTTGGTGCTTCCTGCAGGAGACAAATTCCCACTGGATGCACCAGCACGCTCTTCCACACAGTAATGATATGAGTTTAAGGCATGTTTTAAATTCACCACATACATGCGATTTAAGACTCAGTCAAGAGGTTTTCCTAAAGGAAAAAAAACCCAACATCCAGTTCATGACATGCTCAGAAACTATTTCAAGTTCTACGTGGCCACTGGAGGGTCAGAGCAACACCAGGACTGACTTGCTGCAGGTTTAAACCTTCCCTCTCTGCTGTTCTTACCCAAAGGATTCCAGGCCAAGGTCGGGAGGAAGTCACCATCTGATCAAACAACTTGGTAACCGCCCCCCTCTCTTCCAAAGAGATGTTTTTATTTCCAATGTAAACTCAAAGAAGGGTCTTTGGGTACATTCAGCCCATGAGAAAGTTCTCACTGCTGAAAAAAACCACCCAAAACAGGCAAAACCTGACAAGAATTTCATAAATGAACCGAAACTGGTTCCATGACCAGGTGCCTGAGAATGAGGAAAGCAGGAGCACAATCCTCAGGGTGCAAACAAAGGGAATCCGGTGTTCTGGGAGCTTCAGGGTTTGACACCACAAGGGTGCTGACACCAACATCATGTGCCTGCAATACCTTTCCCCAGGGTGCAGCTCCTTATCCTGGAGGAGGAGGGAAGTCAGACCCGACTTGGATGCAGAGGAGAATCAGGACATGGAGGGAAAGGAGCTTCACCAGCGCTGAGAACTCTCAGGAGGTTTGGCTCTCAGGGAGGGTTTGCTAGAATAAATTCACTGCTGCTGAACTCCAACACCACGTACTTCTGCACTCCACAGTGAAGCTCCTTTTGAGAGGTGGATATGTGTCCTCTCCACCTCCCTAAATCCCCCCAGAAACACAGCTGCTATAAAGGGAGATGTTTTGCCACATCTTCCAAGAATTCTGTCTCCAAGGACCCGTAACAAATAACTTCACAAAACCCACTCCACTGCTGCTGTCACTGTCCTCCTCAAACTCCCCCACGCAGGACACCCTGGTCTTTCTCAACTGCACCCAGACCCAGAGATTTCCAGGAAAGTCACCAAGGTCAGCTGAACACCCTCCAGAAAACACCACCTATGCCACAGTCCTATTAACCCCAGTTTTGACAGGCAACATCTCTTACATCGGGACATTTGCTTTTATCTCCTAGGAACTGAAGGGATGTCCAGTCTTTAAATGTCTTTATGCCCTATTTACAGCCCAGGTATTTGGCAGAGGTGGCATCTGAGACCAAGAATATGACCAATTAGATAAATTTTTGGGTTTATTCTGTGTCTCCCAAAGGGATGGAGAAGAACTAGTAGTTCTCTCCCAAACATCAGAGCAGTAACAGGGAAAGGACTAAAATATGGGCAGAATTTTAGCAGAAGAACATGTTACTCCCTGGAACATATTTCAGGGACTGCAAGAACGAATTTCAGAGCTGCAGTCTAGATGATTTTATTTTATTTAAAAAGCACCCAACTTCAAAGCAGCGAGATGTGTTCTGCCATGAAGCAGCACTGAACTTGGCTGGCTTCCCTCCTCTCTCCAAACACCAACAAAGGAACACTGTTCTTCCCCAGCAGACAGCAAACACTGGCACATATTTTCAGGGAGACACCTGTCAGGACTAGGGGAGCTCACAGAGCACAGCAGAGGTGGCCACGGTGACCCCACGAACCTCAGAGCTCCACGAGGCCGAGGGAAGAGGGGGACACCGGGATCCAGGTGCCACCAGGATTCTTTTTGATCCAAAGGCTCTCCCGCTCTTCCTCGACACCGTGTCAGTAGTCAGAGACAGCTCAGATGCTTTCTGTTCACCAGGGAAGAGGGACAAGAGGACCTTCAGCCACATTCCACAGATAAAGTCTTACCTCCCAGAGTAGCACTTTCCCCTTATTTTTCTAAGGCAAAAAAGCAAAACCCACTTGGGCTTTGGTCAAGGATCATCTATAGTTTTTTTTTCCCTCAGAAACAAATCTCTGCACGCAAACTATGCCAACTATTTCTGCTAAGGGACTGCAGAAGCCTCATCCTCGAAAAGCTGGGGCAACATGCAATGCTGGTTACAACTCCAACCTGAGACACAGCACATGCACAGGCAATATAAACCATCCCATTTAAAAGTCCAACAGCAGATACTTTCATAGTCTCCGGTTTAAAAGCAAAGAAAAGGGAGAGTAAGAGCCATGGGAGCTGAAAAGTTACTGGTTTTGAGCAAAGTCTCCCTCCCAGAGTGACCAGTCCAGACTGAGACAGGGGATCCTGACACTGACCTTCGTAAGGCAGCAAAGAACTCATGATTTATGTACTTTGAGATGCAACCAGAACTCTAAAACAATAAAAAAGCTGCAAGAAGTCTCTTCAATCTTATAAACAAAGTCCTGGACAAATTGACAACTGAACTCAGTTTAGTTTATTAAGAACAAATTAATTTGCAACCCCTTAATTCCATCTGAAGGCTAAGCAAAGCTTACAGGCTTTTTTCTTATTGGCAAAGTCTCATCTTTAAAAGCTCCTTATCCACCAGCTCTGCTTTTGCCACAGCAAGTTAGAACACTGAGATAAAACCCTGCCGCTGCAGAAGCCAGAAACAAGGCACCAAGCTACAGGAATTTAACCACGGTTAAGTATTTTGCATCCTATTACCCACGCAAAGTTACAGTAAGTTTCAGAAGAGATGTTAAACCTCGTGTTTCAAAATTAAGAACAACCTTTAACCAACACGAGTGACCCATGCCACAAAGAGCACATCCTCCTACTCTGTATCTTCTTTTAAGCACACGGATGGGGCTGTGTGGTCCAGGCTAAATCCTCTGTGCAATGACATTACTGACACATAGAGAGAGAGCAAGACTGAGTTTGGGCAGGTTTAGATTAGACACCGGGAAGAAATTCTAATTTCTTGTGTGGGTGGGCAGGCCCTGGCACAGGGTGCCCAGAGAAGCTGTGGCTGCCCCAGCCCTGGCGTGTCCAAGGCCAGGTTGGAGCACCCTGGGCTGGTGTGAGGTGTCCCTGCCCATGGCAGGGGTGGGAATGGATGGGCTTTGAGGTCCCTCCCAACCCAGACCATTCTGGGACTCCATGAAATAAAGCAGGTGGCACTTCTGGTGGCTTGGCTGTACCATAAGAAACCTGTCACTCACACCAGGATTTCATATTCAAACTCTCAAAGCACTTTTACCTAGTGACCTACACCTCACCTCCTGCTCGCCCTAAAACCTGCCTTAATAAAATTAAATTGGGATTGTCTCTTTTTTGAGACTTCAGATTTCCTCCTCACAGCCAACAAACTTAACCGTATCTGTAAGCACAGAGATGAGAGCAAGAACCCCGAACTGCTGGATCTAAACAAACCAAGCTTGTTGCACATCACGCACACAGTGTGTATACACACACTCCAAAATGCTTTCAAAACTCACTCTACATTCACACAAGTCATTCCCAATTCCCTGCAGTTTAAGGCACACAAACAGCTAAAAAAGGATGGTACATCACACGTGAAAGAGGAAACAAACCCATTTTTACTTTCGAACAGCCGGATTCAGCTGCTGTTTGGGAAACGTGGAGGCAATTGCATTTATTTCTCTGACTCGAGGCTCCCTCAGCCTGCTCCTCATCCCAGTGCTCGCTGAGTTACCCCAGAGCACAGCCCAGCTCTTGGCTGGCTGCTGCACACACAGCTTTGTGTGGCCACAGCCCTTCAGCCCCTAAGTGATGATTAGCACAACCCTGCAGAAGAGTAGAACGCCGCCGATCCTTTATAAAAGAGCTCCCCAGAATGCTGTATTAATTTAATCTCATTTAGATACAAAAAGATTCAGTATTCCATTCTGCAAGGGAGAGGTGCTTCCTACTATGTCAAGGCAGAGAGCAAGAAATCAAACTAATGAGTTCGCAGCCACATTGCTGGGTTCACAGGGACTGAAATTCCCCAATATGAAAGAACAAACTGCCGTCTCGAGCAATTAAGCAGCATTTGCTATTCACAGAGCTACGTCCTCCTTGGGTGTCACTAAACACTGCGCCGAGTCCAAGCAGCTCAGCTGCTCTTGGTTAAAAAAAAAATAAAAAAATAAATAAAAAATAAATCCTCTTTCTTGCTGGCAAGGTGAATTACTGGAAGGCTCTTTCCTTGTCAAGGACAATGCGGGTCTGTATCAAGCAGACGTGGCAGGTTTGCCACTGCTACAGGGCCCCTCCCTGTTGTAGGTGCAAACAGGGCAGCTCCTGAACCACAACAGCGGCAGCGAGGGGCTGGATGGGGACAGGGAGCAACCACGGAGCCGCAGAACTCGCCCCAAACGAGGACAGCCAGCACGCAGGGCGACGTCCCCGTGTCCCCAAGGTGTGTTGTTCAGCTCCTCTCCCTCCCTAAATAAGCACCTGTGAGGTGTCTGCAGACTCATGACCCCAGAGTTTGTGCAGCCTCGGGAACCGGCAGCTTTGGGGGATTCCATCCCTTGTGGGAAGGTGCTAGGACTGCAACAGGAACGGTGATCCCGAACACCAGAGACGGCAGATGTGGAATCCCAGACTGCTCTGGGTTGGACAGGACCTTAAAAACCATGTTCCTGCACCCCCTGCCATGGGCAGGGACACCTTCCACCAGCCCAGGGTGCTCCAAGCCCCGTCCAACCTGGCCTTGGACACTTCCAGGGATCCAGGGGCAGCCACAGCTTCTCTGGGCACCCTGTGCCAGGGCCTGCCCACCCTCCCAGCCAGGAATTCCTTCCCAATATCCAATTTAAATCTTTCCTCCTTCTGCTCCCTCCCGAAAACAGCTGAGACTTCAGCCTAGAAAGAGAACTCCCTCTCGGATGCAAGCCAACACTTACCCAAGACAGCCAGCTCTGTGTCCACAACAGAGCAAAGGCAGATACTCTTCTGCAAGCTCTGCAGAAGATCAGAAAGTTCAGGGTAAAAGGTGGAAAGAGATGCCATGGGAACAAGAAGTGGTAAGAAAACGCCAAGAACTGGATTAATTTAGGATAAAAAGAGATGGTTATACCTCAACTGTACTGGTGAGAAAAAGGGTCCTTATCCTCCCATTTCATCCCTATTCCCAGAGCCAAACCAAAAGCCCCTATTGCACCACTCTCATCCCTCCCAAAGTGGTTCATGCCACACACACTGTTGGCCACTCCAGCAGAAATTCACTTCTCTGGGCCAGGTTTCCCACAGCCCTTCCAACCAGGTTCAGCCAGGACACACTCTCTGCTCCAGGACTTTTCACAAGGAGTAGATAAGGTTTGCCTCGTGCCAAGACACCAGGCAGGGGACAGAATAAAGGTACCTGCAGAGGAAATCAGGCCACTTTCCACCTTCGGAGAGAGCTCCCCTGCAGTTCAAGCACCACGTTCTGGAAGAATCTCACGCTCAGACTGATTTTATTTTCATCCTGTGTGAAGCCTGCACCAAATATTTAGCCATATAATAAAGCTTTGGAAAGGGAGAAAAAAGAGGAATATTGGTCTGTTACTTTATTTTGGACCCTTCTCAATCAACAGCATGTTCTTTAATACTGGGCTTTGATTTGCAAGAATGGATTCTTCTGGAAGGTGGGATATTTTTAGAAGATGTTTTGATTGGCAGCATTGAGACTGCTCATCCAAGAGGCAGAACTTCCCTCCTTATCCCAGCTCTCCTCAGTCTCTCAAAAAACTGTATCAACCTCATCAGGAGAATTTTTTAACCCAAGATGAGCTCAGGAGGGTTTTCCTGTTGTTTTAGGAGAGAGGGAGTGGGAGTGAATGGAGCATTACTCACCCTGCAGTCACCACTTTCCGGGAGCTGGGCTTTTCCAGAGATGGGAATACCAGAATTTTTTAATTTCTTTTTGTCATTTAGTTTTTTATTTACAAGCACAAGCAAAGCACGTCACATTCATGTGTCTAGAAGCCAGGACAAGAGCCAAAAAAACGGAGCCGGGGCAACTTTCAGTCGAGCAATCCACGAGCAAAGGCAGCAAATGAAAACAGTTTGTAGTATTGCGATATCTTCCAGGCCTTAGCGCTTGGGGGAATTGAAAAAGGTTCACAAAGAGAACAGAACAGAGATTCTCCATCTACTGAGAGTTCCAAAATCTGCTGCAAATAGTGATGTCAGGCTGAAAGGACTCACCAGCCGAGGTCTGCAGCATGCGAACAATACGGATGGATCGCTCCCCATCCCAGGGAGCGACATCGGGCTGAGCCGGAGGCTTTGGGACCTCTCCTACTCGTGCCAGCTTTATTTGCACGTGTCAGAAGAAAGCACAGAACACACGGGATGTCTTCAAACCCATCCAGAAACTTTGAAACCAAGAGTTTCCCAGCAAAAGCCAACACAGCAGTCACTGTACCACAAACAAAGACTGTGTGGTCACAGTCTCAGAGGGTCCAAAGGGCCACGGGGCATCAGCAGCCAAACTATCACACATTTGCACCTCCCCAGACCTTGAGGATTCCCAGCTTTGGAAGATACACGACAAATTTTTTCATTAGAGGAGCTGGAATGAGCCATGGCAAGAGCCAGAACCAAAATGCAGCCACTGTAGCTCAGCACTGTCAGCTCGCTGGCAGTTCATGAGCACTAGAGAGGGTGGGATGTTTCAATCTAAATAAAACCCCAAAAAGTTCCTGGTACAAAACGTCCCTCTGAAATTACTGTACAATCCCCTGCATTAAACGCCAGGACTCTAAAAGTGACATTACACGGCTTTAAGGGACAACTAGTGATTGAAAAAGGGAGATTTCTGCATGGATTTCTATTTCCTCCAAGACATCTCTGTGAAGCAAGAGGACGCTTTTCCATTCAGCTCTGTGGCCCAAACACTGATGTGAGGTTCAAGGCTGATGATTAATCCTGGAGGGAGCTGGGCAGCTGCTGTTCTCCATGGCAGAGAGGAGGAGGAGGAGGGAGGTACCTGTCTGTTCCATGGCACTCTGAGACAACAGCATAAGCCATGGTTAAGCAGATAATCACAAATTCTAAGAACCTCCTTTATCTCACCAAGCATCAGCTAAACAAATAAACCACGATGCTTCTGGCCAAGTTACTCTCAGAAATGAAGTGAAACACTGGAGAGCTCCATTACTTCAATTAATACTTCCATTTGCAGCAGGTCAGCAGTTCCCAAGGGCAGTGAGGACAGGAACATACACATCCCACTATTCCTCATGCCACAAAATCCCCAAACGCCGGGCAATGAGCACCCAACTCACTCTAAAACTCCACTTAATCTCTGTAGGACCAGAGAGTACAAAGAAGAAAAGGGAGGGGAAGGGAAAAAAGGCTTCCCTGGTATGGTTTCTTGAAAACTTTGGTAGCAGTTGGTTCAACTGGAATAGAAATTACGTTGTTTTATAGAATGCCAGGATGGTTTGGGTGGGAAGGCACCTTAAGGACCATCCAGTGCCACCCCTGCCACGGGCCAGGGACACCTTCCATTATCCCACACTGCCCCATCCAACCTGGCCTTGGACACTTCCAGGGATGAGGAGTCCACAGTTCCTCTGGGCAACAAAGTTTTCTCCCAGGCCTAACAAATTTCAGTAAAACCAAGTATTTTTGTGTTCCGGTAAGACAACTACAGCAAGCCCAGAACAGGAAGATCACTCTACGTGCTAGTTTTGACTAGTTGAAAAATTCAAACACTCACATCACAGAGGGGGAAAAAAATTAAAAAAAAAACCCTACTAGAAAGCTCCAAGAGGAGGGGGAAAAGTTGCAATTATATAAGGCAAAGACTGAAAGTAGCCAAATGCTCTGCATGCAGATGGTTGTTAACAAGCAGACAAGGAGGAGATGAAAGGGATTTTGAGGAATGCCGCAACATCAGAGGGAAACAATAAAGGGAGGATTCCTCCAGCAGATTCACCCAGGAACACGGAGCTACAGCAAGAGACCCTCATTAGCAGGGACCACCTCGTTAGTGCTGCAGGGCTCCCCACTGGAGGCCTGCAGGCATGGCTCGCTCCAAGCAGCACAGCTGAAAGCTTCTGGGAATTTACAACCCAGGAAACACCCACAAAACTCCCAGAATCGACTCATCTCTTCTCCAGGAGCCACATGGCTGAGCACCGCGGAGCTTTCAGGTGGCAGCCTGCTAAGCTGTGGGAAGGATGCAAAAAGGAAGGAACAAGGAGGGAAGTGGGTGCAGGACAACTGGAGCTCCTGTGCCCCCCAACCACCGACACAAGTAGTGGGCAAAGCCTGGTCCAGAAGCAGCTCTGCTGCAGGAATTCCCTAAGGACATAAAGCTGAGGAGACACCAAACACGCAACTGCTGCCCTTGGGGAGAGGGACAGAGCACAGGGGAAAGAAATTCTGGACATGAACAGGAGAAAATTCATATGTAAGTACGGAAGAAGACTGAGATCAGACCTCAGGAGTCTTCAACATCCCCCTGAGGGACAGTGGGGGGGCAGAACATCCATTGGTCTCTGTGCCCAGTGATAGGAATGGCTGGGGCTGTGCCAGGGCAGGCTCAGGTGGGATCTCAGGGAAAGGTTCTTCCCCCAGAGGGTGGTGGGCACTGACCAGGCTCCCCAGGGCAGTGGGCACGGCCCCAAGGCTGCCAGAGCTCCAGGAGGGTTTGGACAGGGACAGGGTGGGATTGTTGGGGTGTCTGTGCAGGGCCAGGGCTTGGGCTGGATGCTCCTTGGGGGTCCCTTCCTGTTCAGGATATTCTATGATAGTTTTCACTTGTTCTTCATAAAGCCATGGAAAGGCTGAATAAAGAAATTTTCCCTTTAATTTATCAGAAAGGAGCGCCTTGTTCTGGCACACAAATTCACTTGCTCAAGCACAAGAAAACATCTGTGCAATAATCAACTCAATTTGCAGAGCAGTTAATCTGATCAGGGCTTACCTGTACCCATCCTGGAAGGCATTTGGTTTCAGGAGTTTAACATAACCAGAGCACAGCTGGTACTGAGAGGAAAGGGGGGGGAAAAAAGGCAGAGCTGTGCCATGACAACAGGCTGGGTTATGAAAGCTTTCTATCCTCAGAGGATATTATTTTGAAAATAAATACTACCTCCACAGCCAGCACACAGGAGAATTAGCTGCAAAAAGAACTAGAAGTCTTTCTATTAAGAAGACCTGGCCATGAATACATGAGGAGAGGTGGGGCAGTGGGGCACGTCTGACAAGTCAAAGATTCACACAAAAGAGTGAAGGCGCACAGAACTGCTCTAACTGGAGACAGATGTAATTTCATCCTGTTAGTAGGAATTCAAAGAACAGCTCATGTTCGGGGGGAAAAAAGGCAGCTAAAAAAGAAAAACCAGCAGTTACACACTTCATAAACCAAGTTAAGATCTCATACACAATACATGGTCAATTAAAGGCTTCAGGTACGATTTTTCTACAAGTATCACTTATTAAAAATAGGTTTAAATAACTAAGAGTTAAGCTGGTTTTGGGCTTCTTGCCCATTTCCAGAGGCAGGCAGAGGGGGATGGTAGGGGGAGTGAGTGAGGGCTGAATTTGGAAAGCTGTCTTTAGGCACAATATGAATCATCACACTGAGGAATCTTCTTTAAGTGGCTGACTACTACTCAAGCAGATTTATTTCATTTAAAATGGGAAGGTTTTGACCATTATATGCACAACAAACCTTGAAGAAGTCATTAGATGACGCTCAGCTGTGTCTATTACAATGAAAAATGCTTGAAAATTAATCTGTATCAATTTAATCCGTCCTGACATGGGAGAAGTGGTTAATGCCTTGAGAGATCTCCTAATGTGGTTGGTTTCTTCACATTATTTTCTGCTGTCTCAATACAAACAGCACCTTGCCTTTGACTTTGAGAAATCTCTGCTAGTGGCAGGGGAGCTCCCTGTAACATGGAAGGAGTAAAAAGAGAATCATTTTCTTGTTTTAGTCTGAGACACTGAAAAGCCACCACCACAAAATGTTGCATACATGGAGCAAGAGCCCTGCAAGTGTTCTGCATTCAAAATGCAGATCCACAGAAGGCTGATTGTCTCATTTTTTTGAAATAGCCAGCACTGGAATAGCAGAAGTCACATGGAGAAGGGCTCCAATTCACACAAAAATAGGCAGATTTAGCTGCTGCGATTTTTATTCATGTGCCTCTCCAAGCCTGGGAATAGCAGTGGCTGCTGAACAGAAATATTCCCCCCCTGGCCACGGGGATGTGGGACTCCAGCAGAGAAAAAAGCCACTGGGAGCATGGAGACACCACCACTTCACATCAAAGCACGCGGGTCAGGAGCTGGGACCACAGGAGGAATTTTGTCAGAGCAGAGCCAAGCCCACAGAGCACCAGAGCACCTTCAAAGCCACCTGTCCCTTGCTCAGCAGCCCCCTCTGCATCAGACACACTCCTGCCCTGCTCCCCGTGCAGACACAGAGGATGTGCCCCGTTTTCCACCTTCTTCCCGGGGCTCAGCTCAGTCCACAAGGCACACAGAGGCCGCCTCTGAGCACAGGAACCTCCTTCTCGAGCACCATTCAGGCCAGGCACTGCAGGGACAGCACCACATATGGCTTTTGCCACCTGGAACGCACAATTCCAAAGAAATCCAGGGTGGAAGGCACTGAGATTATGATTTGGTATCTCCTCCTTCAACACAGTGTGCCAACTTCCAGAGGCACACACATCCCTGTGAGTGGAGTGCTCACCACTCAGCGCCAGCACAGAGTGCACAGAGAAGGAGGAGCAGGAAAACAACATCCCTAGGCCCAGGAATAAGGCAGGACTGGGATCTGCTGCTGCAGGAAAAAGAGGGGCCCTCTCCAAAGTGAAATGGGCTGAAGAAATGTGCTAATTACTACTAGTCAGGGTCTGATACAGCCAGAGGACAAGGACAGGGCACACCGGGCTGTCACTGCACCCAAGCTTGGGAATTATAGAAAAGAAAAATCAGAGCCAGCACGGAACTGTCCTAATCTTCCAGCCATCAAAGGGTTCCATCCAGAGGGCACAGGACCCTCCACACCCTCCAGCCATCCATGGGCTCCATGCAGAGGACTCTGCCCATGGCAGGGACCAGCCCAGAGCACCTTCCCCATCACAAGCTGCCACAAGCTCAATTCAGAAGTCAATTCAAGTCAGAAGACTCAATTCCCAACTTAACAACAAAAAGATTAAATATCTAACTCAGTAACCAAAAACCACAGATAAAATATGTGGAAGTGAGACACTTGTGACAGTCTGGGAAGTGGTCATTTCTTGCTGGGTTCCTAGAGGTGATTTAATTGCAAAATCATTTAAATCACGGGGCCTTTTACTGCCCTCCACTGCCTCCAGTCACACAGCTGGGGGCACAGCTGCTGACCCACAACTCCTATTTCACATACCCACACATATTTATTTATTAGATGCACACAAACATCCCTCTCTAAACCCTTTTTCTCCAAGAAAGCATTTTATTTTTGTGATTTAGGTCTCCTGCATCTACATAAACCCCCTCTGGTTCTCTCTCAAGAGCAGACTGAATTTGCTAATGCAACGGAATGTCACCAGCCCTGAAACAGCCCGAGCTCCACACTGGGCATTAAGTGGGAGCCACCGAGGAATTCAGGAAATGCAGATCGCCTGTAGAGCCTGTGAGCTGCCTCAAAGGCTTCTAAACGAAGACATCCAATTTTGCCTCAGCTAAGCTCAGAGCCCCCGTGAATGCCAGCAGGGCAACAGCTCCCAATCTCTCACTAAACAGTCTGAGGGAGATGAGCTCCAACTGCACACAGGCTGGGACAAGAAACACTTGAGAGATCAGATATTTTTTACCTGGACCTGGAGAACGAGCGACAGCAGAATATTCCCAAAGCTTCACCTGGATTAGCAGAGAGGAAGTATCGTGGCAGATATTGCCAAGATGACTGGAGCTCTCTGATTTTCCTGTTTGCTGGCCAAGACCAGTTCAATCCACAGACGGCTGCTCGCTCTGGGCACTACATCAAATCCCTTCCCTCTGCCTCACATCAGGCTCCCTTCCCTCCGATTCACACTGCCTTCCATTAATATTTTAAAGTCCTCCCTCATACAAATAAAATTCCTGCAACATTTCTTACAACATCATTATGTGTTACTATGGAAACTGCTAAAAAGTCACAAAAGCCTAAAGCTCTGCTGCATAAGGAAAACCCTGATCCTCCTTCTCTTCGGGTAACGTGATGATCAAATGTTTTGAGCTTAATATAAAAGGTCACTATTATAGTGGGGGGGTGTATCTTTTTTAGCATGGTTTTAAATTACTGAATATTTCATTAAGCCAGTAGCCAAATGAAGTCACTTTTCACAAATCCAAGCCTATCAGAAGGTAGTTTTTAAGCAGTGAAATGACATTCAAAACTCGCTAAAACTCAGTGCTGGCTGAGGAGACACCTGAAACTGCAGTGAATCTATGCCAAAACTACTCCTTTTCTCCCCCTCCTCTGAGTGTTCCACTGCGAGAGTGAGAGGGAACACAAAGACAGTGCAGGCAGCAGGTGAGGGGGGATTCTGCCCCTCTGCTCTGCCCAGGTGAGACCCCCCTGCAGAGCTGCTCCAGCAAGGACGTGGAGCTGCTGCAGCGAGCCCAGGGGAGGCACCAGGATGGTCAGAGGATGGAGCAGCTCTGCTGGGAGAGATGGGATTGTTCAGCCTGGAGAGAAGCTTTGGGGTGACCTCACTGTGGCCTTCCAGGACCTGCAGGGAGATGACAGGAGAGATGGAGAGAGACTACTGACCAAGGCCTGAGTGACAGGACAAGTGGGAAAGGCTTCCCACTGACAGAGAGTAGGTTTAGAAGGGGTATTAGGAAAAAATTCTTCCCTAGGGAAGTGGGCAGGCCCTGGCACAGGGTGCCCAGAGCAGCTGTGGCTGCCCCAGCCCTGGGAGCGTCCAAGGCCAGGTTGGACGGGGCTTGGAGCCACCTGGGCTGGTGGAAGGTGTCCCTGCCCACGGTAGCGGGTGGCACTGGATGGGCTTTGAGGTCCCTTCCAGCCCAAACCCAAACATTCAGTGACTCTGAATGTATTTTACACAGCCAGGATGCAGAGATTTAACAGATAAGGGAGCTCTGACTCTTTAAAGCGGGCTGAGCCTCTTGGAGAATCAGAGAGTTGTGGAGGGAGCACCCTGTGCTCATTCATAAGGCAGCACAAATTAATGTGCCTCAGAAGCAGGAGCGTCACGGGATGTGCCAGCCGAGCTCTGCCACCACTATCACAGGGAACATCTCGTTTTGCAGCTCAGACATCGTGGTTGCACAGGAGCATGAGGGAGAAAACAGCCATCTGCCAAGGGGTTCACCTTCGGTAACCTGCGGGCTCACAACTGACACGGGAGCTTTAAATACATCCCTGGGTGACCTCCAGGCCACGGACACCGGCTGGGACAGGCAGGTTTGGGCACAGAGCTGAAGGCTGGTTCTGGGGAGGGGCAGGAATTAGGGAAACCACCTCCAACATTACCACCATCATCGTAACAAAACCAGGGGGCTGAAGGTCTCAACAGCACAAGACCCTGCCTGCGTGTCCCCTTTCAAATCTCTCCCTCCCCAAAGCATCATGCCCCTGGCTGCTGATGCAATGCGGTGAAATAGCATGTTTTACAGGCAAATCCCAGGCACCACTAGCAAATCCTTAACTCGGCATGCCCGTGCCAGGTACCCTTCCCATAAATAGCTAGTTCAGTGCTGAGGTCAAAGCTGGAGCAGGCATTCCAGAAAGTAACCCTATCACAGCGAAGGTCAGAGGGGGGTGAAAAGAAACAGGGGGGGGGAAAAAGGAAGAAAAGGAGCTGGATGTTACTTAAGCAAACCATTTCAGTGCTCCAAGTGAAAGCAAATCTTTCAAATGCAGAGCCACAACCAGAGACAGCTCCAAGTGTGGTGTAGAGTTGAACCACCCCCAGCTGGCTCCAAATCTGTGAAGGGCAACTGCAACAAACCCAGGGGCAATTCATGGTTCTCTTTCCACTTCCCAGCTGAATTCCTAGCCAATACACAAGCCTGCATCTATTTCTGAGTCTGTTCTTTCAGACTCCAGCAAGTAAAACTAAGGCCATTTTTCAAGTTCTCTCCTACCTACAGCACTTTATCTGAGCGTGGCCCAGCAAAGCCAACCCAGCTCTGCAAGGCTTTGAAACAAGACACTTGCAAAACGCCCCATATCCAGGGTGTGCCCAAAACACGCTCTGTGGAAAAATCTCTTGGGGTAGTGCCAGTTTAGCAGGGAACAACATTTTCCCCCAGCTGGAAGTCTGGTGCTGCCGAGCCAGCGCAACCAGAAGGGATCTGCTGGAGGAGAGAACAAAGGAGAGGGGGGAAAGCCCATCTCTCTGCAGAATGAAACCCCAAATCTTTCAGGAAGACAGCTGTGAGTACCTTTACAGTCTCTCCTTTCAGGAATTCCACGTTTGCCATCGCTTCAGCATTAACCTCAGCCATGCAGAAATTCCAGCCTCAGCCATGCAGCGATTTTCTGCCTCGTGTCAGCATTAGCACAAATAAGAACACAGCTCTGAGCTGTGGCTGCTCACAGACGCTGCTTAACACAATGTGAGTCTCTCCCCATCCCCCACAGAGGGATATTAGACTCCAATATTGGAGATCAGCTCTAAACGGGGCCCCTTTCCCTCACTCAAACACCAACTTCAATTTCACAGGAGACAGACAAGTACCACACTGGGTTTTTAACACAAACTTCCCCCCCCCCCCCGAATTTTTTTTTCTGGCGCTTCAGATGCTCTGACAGGCTTTTTCCAATGAAAAGTTAAGTAAATATTTATACAACCCTATCCAAAGTGTCACCCACAAGTCCTTAAACATCTGAACTACAGCCTGTTCTTACTTGATGCCCCACTGGGTAAGGGCTACAGAGACAAAGAGCAGTTTATTGGCAGTGCCAGACACCAAATCATTCCCAGTCCTCCACATTATCTTCCATACAGCAGCCCAGCACAGCCCGAGGAAGAGGGAGAGAAGACCTGACTGCAAACAGAGCCACCCAAAACCCTGCAGGAGCACCAAGGGCACCTGCCAGAGAGATGCTCTGTCTGCATCAACACCCACACCCCAAATTCAAGTGGGTTCTTGGATCCCAGCACCCCAGCCCGTTGTTATTCCTCACACGTGACCCAGCACCAAGTTCATAGAACCACAGACTGGTTTGGGTTGGAAAGACCTTAAAGACCACCCAACTCCACTCCCCTGCCATGGGCAGGGACACATTCCACCAGAAGAGGTTGCTCCCAGCCCCATCCAGCCTGGCCTTGAACACTTCCAGGGATGGGGCATGGTTCCCTTCTGCTCCCCGCCCACAATTATGATTTCAGCCTAGAAAGATAAATTTCAACCAAAACAAACACCCTCTCAGATGAAAGACCACAACGCTTCCTTTTCTGAAGTCTGTGGATGGCAAGGCACCTACACCAAAACACCAAACCTCCCTGCCCCACTTCGGTGAGGTCTGCACAAGGGTCAGGGCTCCAATAAAAGTCAGAACTCCGGAGACACCCCTGGTATCTATAAAAGGTGTACTATGACCAGCACCTCACAGAGAAATACCCAACTCTATTCTCCTTTGCTCTCTTTTCTTAAAAGCAAAAGGGAGTGGAGTGTCCTACTTACTCTGACACCTGATTAAGCATTTTTGAACAATGAGCTGCTCTATTGTTCTGCTTTCAAATGCAAAGCAAGAACACTTCAGGATTTGCTCTCTCTTCCCAACTGAAAAAGGCTTGAGGGACATCTCTCCCCACAAACGTGTGGATTACAGCAATCCAGGTACAGCATATGCCAGTTTGTGTAAACAGCTGAAAAACACAGTCAAGCACCATGCTGTTGTCAGTGCCTACATGCACAGCTAGAAGTAAAGAAAAATACTCTAAAAAGCCAAGCAAGTAACTGAAAAAGTCATAAAGAGTAAGAGAGAAACTTTTAGGATCGCCCTGCGTAGATCATTTAGTGAAATGTGTTTCTGACCAGCAGGAAAAGCTTCCTTAGTCCCCACGGCATGGGATTTGTCATCTCAATTACAGCATGGGATTTGCCATCTGAACTACAGTTCCATGAAGTCACAAATATGAGAAATACTATTTAATTGCCCTTGAGGTACAGGCTTTATTATCGTGCTCTTGCTTGAAAAACATAACGGAGGGAGAAAAATCAGAATTCCTAAATGCCATTTCTCAGCCAGTGCTGATGCCCCAACTGCGACCACCCCTCAAACAGCCCCCAGCGCAAGCGCCACGTGCATCCCTCTCCAGCACAGGACTTGGAAATGAGTGCTGGGAAAAGCACTGCTTTGTGAGAAATCTTAATTACTACTCCAAGCCCAGCGACTCTGAAACCCCGGCAGCACAAGGTGACGCAGCGCAGGGAGGAGACAGCACAACACCGAAGTGCAGACACCAAAGTGCAGAAGGTGCTCGGATTTCCCACCAGTAAACGAGAATAATTAAAGTGCATGGGAATAATTAAAGGCATCGTGGCCATAGGCATCGTAACAACCACAACTGAACACTGCAGGTACTGCCTGACCCCTAGAAAAGGTCCTGTGGGAAGGCAGTGGTGTGAGAAGTTGGTCACTAGGAACTCTGGTTCCCTCTCAGCAGCTTGGCGTGACTGCCAACCAAACAGTGACTTACCAGATAAGAAACCTGAGCTAAAAGATACGTCCCAGTTAAATATTTGATTTCACTACCTTTTCAGAAAAGTTTTCCATGGTACAGACTGAAGTTGAGGATTAGAGATTAAATCACCTACCACTCACGGGCTCATGCCCACACTGCAGCTCGACACAGGTACTTAATCAGCCAAAAATAACTGACAAATTCTGGTGAAACTTGTCTACAGGCAGATGCAAGAAGAGCAAAGAACCAACCAGCCTGAGAAAAGCAACTGCTATAAAGATGCACAAGCCACATGAAGCATTTCCTACTCATATGTATTAGCACAGTGCCACAGAAACACCAGTGCTCTGATGACTTGCTAAACCATCACTGGGCCCCAGGAGCCAGATTCCAGCCAGCAGCCCTCCAGCACTGCGAGGAATTCCACACCCTGGTCCAAGCCACCTTTCACAAACAGCACTTCCTGAGCCCACCACACTGACAGGAGCACAGAACCACGCAATGGTTCGGGTTGGAAGGCACCTCCAAGCTCATCCAGTGCCACTCCTGCCGTGGGCAGGGACACCTCCCACCAGCCCAGGTTGTTCCAAGCCCTGGCCATGGACACTTCCAGGGATGAGGCAGCCACAGCTTCTCTGGGCACCCTGTGCCAGGGCCTGCCCACCCCAAAAGGGCCCTTTCAAAGGTGCACAGGTTTAGAGTCACAGGCAGCTGCTGCCTCCAGCCACACCCAGCCAGAGGAGCTGGGATTCTCCCCAGGGGAGGCTCCAACCAGCCTTCCTCACCTCCTTTTGCACAGACAGGTAGGAGGAGCTCAGCTGTGAAGCGCAGCTGTGCATTACTAACCTGAGAGCAGACGAAATGCAACCTGGTGGCCTCGATGGACAAGAAACCCACGGACTCAGCATGACCCAACCCTGCCTGCACAGCCCTGCTTTCCCCATCGGCTGCCCGAGAACCAGGAGCACCTCGTTAAAGCAAGCCCGTGGCTGGCAAGGCTTCCCTTCCCAAAGGTGTAACAAACACCTCCCTGCTTTGTTTATGCATTACACCATGGCCTGGTTAAGCACCGGCGTGACAGCACCTTCCTGGGCAGCAGGTCTGCGAGGGCTTGAAAAGGACCTACCAGGTTCTGATACATCCCCAGTGCTACTGGAAAGATGCAATTCCTCAGGGAGATGCTGCTCCATAGCCCAGATCAGGCGGGTCAGAACAGCACAAACGCTTCAAAGCCTGTCCTTGACCAGATACTGATGCTGGAATGCCACCCCGCCAGAAAAACTCAAAGGTCAGCTCTTATCTAAGCATGATGTAAGCAGTCTTTGTTTCTTTAGCCTGCTCCTACTTGAATCCCAGTGCCGGTTGGTGACATGGCCACGAGATACCCTGCTCATAGCACAGCTCTCACTGAAGGCCTGGAAGGAAGCAGCAGGTATTTTTGGGGGAAGGGGCACCCAGAGGCAACAGAGAGCCAAGGGATGGTGAGTGAAGAGTGAGGCAGAAGTTTACAGAATCACAGCACAGTCAGGGTTGGAAGGCTTTGGAGTATCTCCATTACACACTGAAGAAGTCCAGTCTCACTACCAAAATTCAATTAATCAGAGTTCAAGTCTTCCTTCTACTAAGTTCTGCAAGATGCAAAATCCAGCCCTACTTGAGCAGCCTCTGTATTCACACCAATGTACAACAATGGCTCTGTTCAATCAGCTGGCCCAAGGGGGCTTCCCAGTGGAAAACTCGGCTCTGCCCCTTCCTGCCCCTTAGCACTGCTGGAAGAGAATGAGCTTTAGATGCACTCAGGAGGTTTGTACCAGCTCTTAAAGGTGACTGGAGTTTCTAACAAGCACCAATGGGTGACGAGGCTCAGCAGTGCCAGAGCTGGGAGCCCCAGTGTCAGAGCACTCATCCAACAGGACAGGCAGTGCCGGGACGGCTAATTACTAAACACGCACAGGCACCAACTTTAAACGAGGTTTGGTGGGCCTGGCCTAGATGCCAGTGTGCATACACACCAGCTTCTGAACCCAGAGACAACAGAGGGATCAGGCTTTTTATTAGCTTTCAAATCTTTGGCTTTTTAAGGGTGCTCGGAACGTGAAGGCATGACTAACGCAAAGGGCGGAAAAGTCAGCAAAGAATTTCACGCATCTGTGTCTCTGAATACCACACTTCCTCTTGGGATTAACAGGAGTGGCAAAGAAATTTCACTTTGCCAGACAACACGTGAAGCCGTGAAACCCACAATATGGGAAATGTAATAGTATTTTGAACAGATTTTTAATCAAATGTCTCCTCCAATAACTATTACGAGACTTAAAAATGCAGTTTTACTAGTAATCCCTACAGTAGGCTTGTGGATTTCATAGAGCAGGAATAAAGTTACTAAACTCTCATTTCTAACAGCACAAGAACCCCTTTATGTCCAGCCAGGAGGGATCACATGCTCAGCTACCAGCTTTGCACTGGGAGAAACCCAAACTCATGCCACATCTAAGACTTCACGTAGAGAAATTCATCCTGTGCCACCGTCCCAAAACACGATGTGACACCCAGCTGGAATGTAATACCCAAGAGCTGTAACATCTGGTTGGTTATCAGCACTCATCCAGACCACTGTGTGCTTGGAGGATGCTGGAGTTACCAAGTGCCCACCCTGTTCACACCTCCCCAGTCCAGTAAAACCCGTGTCAGGCAGAACCCGACCGGCCATCAACACACTCTGCACAACAGGCACCCCAACCCACTCAGTTATTTCTCCACAGAGATCTGAACAAACCCAGAACAGAACAGGAATGCGCAAGTGCTGGTGACTATTTCCTGATGGGAAAGCCATCAGCATTCCAACCAGGACCCCTCTGCCTGCTGCAGGGAGCTTTTTGTTGACCGTAGCGATACTTCACAGACTGAGGTCTCGGTTCAATGGGTCCATCAGGGTGGAAGAGATCATCTACTGATGCAAGCAAGATTTCAAACAGACTACACACAGAATATGGCCTTTTAGGAGATTTGTGCAAAATACTGGAAAATTCTGGGGTTTGGAAGAAAAATTTCCCTTCTTCCTTGACCTGTCCCAAGACCTTTCTCCTTGACAAGGATCTTCCTCCTCCACACACAAACTGACACCTAATACTTATGCAAACAGCATCTAGTTAACAACATAATTATGAAGCTGCTGTCATCATTCAATGCAACTCACAGAAAATTCCCAGCAATAATTTCCCAGATTCCAGAGGAGAACACACTTGACAATTCCGCTGGCACTTGGACCAAATCCTTTCAGAGGGTTTTTTTCCCAGGCAGTTCCTTCAACCAACAAAATAATTTCCCAGTCACAAATATGCTGTGAGCTACTGAGATTCGGACTGGCCTTGCTTTACACAACAGGTTTACAACAAATACTCCCATTGCTAAACAGCAAACATTTCATTTCAGAGGACAGGCCCAACAGATCCCGGAGAGAACGTGTTTATGGCACGGCAGGTTTGCATCTGCAGCTCACACCACTCCAGCCAGCCAGAATTCCCAGGACTTGCTGCTCCACAAACACCAAGGACTATTTCCAATATGCATGAGGAATTTTATCTCCAGCGCTGCACGTGCTGCAAATCACACCACGCTAGTTTTAACAATTCTTTGACCTGAGACCACCCAGGATCCTACAAAACCCAAGCATCTACCTGGCTCCCCATCGCCAGAAGTAAACAAGCACGAGTGTTACTTACAGTGGTACATGGGGTTGTTCTGGGTCTGCTTTGGTCAGTTCCTCTTCCTCAACATCTGACTCTCCTCCTGAGCTGCTCTCAGTGACATCCGAGTCAAACGCCTGCTCGCTGGACCTCAGGTTGGCCATTCCACTGGCCGTGAATCTCTCCAGCTCCTCCGATATTGAATCGCTCTTCAAGAAGTTGCTCAGGCCTTCTGAAGTAACTGTCTCGCTCGCAGCTTTCCTCAAGGCTGCTTCTGCTTTTCTGGTCAACATCAGCTGGCTCCGATGCCTCAGGGGGTCCAAAGCTGGAAGCTTGTTCAGAGTTTTCTCCAAGAAGCCACCCAACTGCTGCTGGATGTGCCTCTCCACCTGCTTCGCCTGCACCACCTGCAAGCGTTTCTGCAGCCTGCGGGCTCTGCTCTCGATGTCCGCCTGCCGCCGGAGCAGCGCCCTCGTCCTCATCTCGGAGTCGAGAGCGCTCTGGTGACCAGCCAGCAGGGAAGGTTTCTGCTCCTCCAGCTTGCTGCTCCCGAAGTCGGAGCGATTCCCGGCACCGGGCAACCGGGTCTCTCCGCTGCCGCCCTCGAGCACCCACTGCTGCTCTGTGGAATTGAGGGACGATTTATTTGCGGCGCTGTTATTGCTAAAGGGAGTCGTGTGCTCTGCATCAAGGCTTCTATGTGGAAGAGTGCAATTGGTCAGCCCGCTCTTCAAGTCCCCCAACTCAGAACCGCCTGTATTATAGTCAACAGTCTGGAGGGCAGCAGAAGGAGGAGCACACTTCCCACCGTTCAGAGAACTAGAGTTTTCATGGTCTGAATTGGTACTTTTGGCCAACTTCTTGGCCAAGCCATTGACAGGCGCTTGCGGGAGAGGTGGCTGGCTATTAGCACTCATGGTTTTTAGATTCTCCAAAGTGAATTCCAACACCGGTTGCCTCCCCAACAGATCACTTGTTTTCAAGAAGGACTGAGATAAGAGAGAGTGAGATTTAAGGACTGTCTGCTTGTTGAAGACTCCTTGCAGCTTTAGAGGCTCCTTTGAAGAGACAGATGTTACATCCGAGCAGAGATAAGAGGCCACCAGCGGCTGCAGCTTGCCCAGCTCTTCCTTCGTTGGGTTGTTTCGGAAATCTAGACCGGGATCCTCCGGAGCAATGGCTTTCCTTTTGGTGCCGTTGGCAGCCAGGAGGATGTTGTTGGCGTTGCCGTTGCTCTCGGCACTGCCAGGCGACAAGGTGGAGGACGGGGGAGCCAGCTTGAATCGGATGTGGTGAGCTTCGGCTGCTGCGTCAGTGAGAGCGGGCGCCATCGCAGCCATTCAGCACAGAGAGACGGGAAGTCCAGCCTCTCCTGGTGCCGAGGCCAGCTCCACTGCCTCCCACTGCCTCTCCCGAGGGCAGCCTGCACGGGGGGAGAGGAAAGGACAAAGTTAGGCACTGCACTTCAAGAGAAAATCAACTGAACAAGACGGGGAACGGCAGCAAGACTTATGGGCGCAGCAATTTCCTTCCCCTGGGAGCCCCAGCCTGGAGCCCTGCGGGGCCACTTGGGCACCAGGCAGCCAGAAGCACAAGCAGCAACACACAGGCTGGTCCCCAGCATCTCCCAAAGGCAATCCCAGAATATGCCCAGTTGGAAGGGACTCATCAGGATCATCCCCAGGAGCCCTCCCCTGTGCCCCAGAGGATCACCCACACCCTCCTGGAGCTCTGGCAGCCTTGGGGTCATGCCCACTGCCCTGGGGAGCCTGGGCAGTGCCCACCACCCTCTGGGGGAAGAGCCTTTCCCTGAGATCCCACCTGACCCTGCCCTGACACAGCCCCAGCCCTTCCCTGGGTGCTGTCCCTGTCACACAGAGCAGAGATCAGTGCCTGCTCCTCCTCTGCCCTTCCCAAGGAAGCCGGATCAGCAATGAGCTCTCCCCTCAGTCTCCTCCAGCTGAACACACCAAGTGCCCTCAGTGTCCTCACACACCTCCCCTCAAGGCTCTTCCCCACCTTCATCAACCTTCTTTGGACCCTCTCTAATGGCTTCGTATCTTCTAATGCCTGTTTGTAACTGCTATTCCCATCTTTTAGTCTACCCACACCAAAATCCTTCCAGGCCTCCATGAGAGGCCTGGCCCTGGATACACCTATTCCTCAGTGCCAGCAGCTCACCAACTCCATCATTAAAATCCCTGAGCTACACCTATGAAACAGTTTTCACTGCTTCTACTGCCAGCTCAGGGGTGTTAAAAATGACAAATTAGAACTATAACATGTAACACAGAGAGGGCTGGATGGGCACAAATCTCCATATGCTTAAACTCCCAGTAGCTAAAGAAACCCCACTGCTTCCCTGGAAACCTTGGATTTGAAGGAAGTCACTTCCCTGGTGGATATGAAACCTACTTTCCCAGAAGCACATTTCCGAATGAGCCAGGTGATTTCCAGTGTTAGCAATTCCCATTTCTCTTTCAAGAGCCTGGATAAAGATTAACCCACACACACACAGAGCAGTTCTACACTGACTGTCAGAACAAGCCAGGGCTTAACTCAACTAGAGCAAACAAGTCAGAAGAAATAACCCCAGACCTTCATTCCGGTACACTGCAACCATCTTCCACACACCGTCAAGTTTCTGGTCATTCACCTTCTTTCTTTACCACTAAAGGTGGTTTCAAACACCTTTTTTAATTGCACTCAAATAACCCTCAGCACAAGCTGTGCTGCCAGTGCCAACAGTTCTTCATTTTCCTTTTACTGCTGAAATTGTTTAGCATCTTCATAAGATATTTCAATGTCAATTTAATAATAAAAAGTTGCCCTGATCTCTTGCCTGATATGCCAATCCTCTAATTTCACATAAATTTGCATAAGCTTGTTGTAACTGTTCATTAACACACCCCAATGACTGAATTAACACACCACTTTACAGGAAAAGCGAGGACTATCTAAAGTTTTAATGTGTTGGAGAAGGAAAATTTCCCAGCCAGTTTTGTTTTCAGCCTCATCCAGCTGCTCTTCAGCTGCTCCCCAGAGCCAGACCCAGGTGCTTCCCCACAACAGGGACCACAGACAGACATCAGGGCTGGAAAACACCAAGTACTAAAACCTGAACTTCTGTGAAAAGTCAGAGATGAGTTAGAGAAACAAACCCACGTTCCCATGGGGAGAAGCCTCACAGGACACACTCAGAATTGTTTGCTCTGTGTGGTTTCCAATGACCATGTACAGTGGCCAACTGGATGGCTCCTCACCAGGTCCAAAAGACAGATCCATCCACTCACAGAATCCCAGAATGGTTTGGGTTGGAAGGGACCTTAAAGACCACCCAGTGCCACCCCTGCCACGGGCAGGGACACCTTCCACCAGCCCAGGGTGCTCCAAGCCCCATCCAACCTGGCCTTGGACACTTCCAGGGATCCAGGGGCAGCCACAGCTTCTCTGGGCACCCTGTGCCAGGGCCTGCCCACCCTCCCAGGGCAGGATTCCTTCCCAATACCCCATCTAACCCTGCCTGTGGCACTTTGAAGCCATTCCCCCTTATCCTGTCACTCCAGGTAAAGAGTCTTTCTCCCTCCTTCTTGTCAGCTCCCTTCAGGTACCAGGAGGCCATCCCAAACCTTCTCCAAAGACTGAACAATCCCATCTCTCCCAGCCTTCCCTCCCAGCAGAGCTGCTCCATCCCTCTGATCACCTTGGTGCCTCCTCTGGACTCTCTCCAACAAGTCCATGTCTGTCCTGTGCTGAGGACCCCACAGCTGGAGGCAGCACTGCATGTGGGGTCTCGCCTCCTTTACCTGCTGCCCACACTCTGGATCTAAAAAAGGACCTGCATGCCTAAAAGTTTAGGCCACACTCAGTGAAAATGGCTTTTAGTCATCATTTGGGCCCACAAATAAAAACTCAACATGACTCTTCAGGGAGGAAAGTTAAAAAAAAAGAAACTTGCAGGGAACTTTCCACTTGTAGCTAAGACACCCTGGGGAGAGGAGGGAGGAAGACTGACAGAATAAAGACTTCCTCCACTCCAGCCTCCTTCCAAGACCTTCACTAGACACACACACACTGGGAACGACTGTCCCTAATGGGTGCCCCCAGTTCTGGAAAAAACATGAGTTTCCCCTCCAGGCAAAACTCAGGATCAGGGCTCCTCACCAACTGCACAAGGAGCAGAAAACCCTCCACTTGGTGTTAAATGATTCCTTAAGAACACAGTCATACGGACTACAGTCATTCAGGAGTTTGCCCAGGCTGAAGAGAGGTTTAGGTGATGCCCTAAATTTATAGGTCATTGACTTCAGCTAAATTAACAGAAGTAGAAAATGGAAGCAAAACTTCGACGCTGGCTTTTCCTCCGGGTTAGCAAACTCACTTGAAAACAGAAAATCCTCCTGCTAAGCTACTCCAAACCTCCTTGGCTCCACTTTTCCTTGGGTGGACAGCATTTAAAATACTTTGGAAGCCTGGAAAGCCTCCCCTAAGAATAAGGCTTTGTTCTAGTAGCTTAAAGATGACCTCCAAAAGTTATTGGGTCTATTTTTTTTATTTTATTTAAGTCCTTATAAACTCTCTGGGTGCTGGACAGCACTGGCTTCTAACACTGAGTTAGATTTCTACTTTTATGAATAACCTCTGGAAAAAAACATTAAGATAGATTTGTAAGCATATTCCCTCCCTCTGTTTGTAAATCTGGGTTATTAAAGCCATATTACACTTATCAGGAACTACTTCTTAACAGGGAGTTGCAGCAGAGGGTGGTAAGGCATCTCTGAGCAAGGAGGAACAAAGACTAGTTGGGAAGGTTATGGAATGGAAAGGGAAGGTTATCCACACAGTCTGAGGGGCTTTCAAGGCGTTCTGATAATTCTGACAGCAATTCCAAGAATTATCCCAGATTTTTTTGCCCACCTCTGGGACTCAAACCGTGCAGGCAAGTTCTACCTGAACTGCTGTCACCCATCAGTGTTAACAGATGAACGTGAGCACCCACAGGTTCCCTTTCTTCAGTGTTTGCCTGCCAAGGGCTGACAATTCCCAGCACTTGAGGTGACACGTGCAGGACCAAGAGGCTTCTCCTGCAGCAGAATTCCGGCTGGGACACAACTGCCAGAGTAACTGGATCCTGCTCCAGTCCCACCCAAGGCACATGGGCCCTGGTACAACTCCAGCCCCACCACAAACCCTGTGCTGGACTTCACCTGGCAACATCCAAGAGGAGCTGCTTCGGGAAGGCCACTGTGGTGTTTACAGTGTGTCTTTGGATAATACTGAATGAATGCTCCTCATTTTCCCTTTACAACTAGAGCACTGGCAGAGCAGTTAGCAGTAATTAACAGAGCCGAGATGAAAGGCTCCAGAAAGCAGGTAAAACCAGGGTAACCGTAACTCACCCATCTTCCCTCCCTTCCCAAGGAGTGCACGGGAGGCCACCCAGGCAGAAAGGCACCAGGGCTACTCAGGGGGCTTCACACACAATTCCATGTTCACTACACCAGTGTTCAAACTCTTAAGAGCCAGAGCAGAGGGGAGAGTGGGAATAAGGTCAAGGAAACCATGGGATGTTGGAGGAGGCAGGAGGAACACGCCCAGTCACACTATACCCTGGGTCATGACACCCTGAAAACAATCCTTTACTGTGCTGACTTATTCAAGACCGTCTGCTTCTAAAACCCAACTCTACAATCAGACCTTGAAAGGAGAACTGCCTTTCCAAGCACATGATTTTGGGCAATCCCTCAGAAAACAAGACTGAAACAAACACAGGAAGTTTTGGCTCGCTGAAATCTTTGTGCCAGGAGTTTCCTGGGAGAAACCAGGCACCTGTGCTTCCAGTGAGGTTCATGAGGTGATCAGGGAGCTCTGAGTACTCCACAGAGGAGGTACCTGTCTGAACAGGCACTCCAGTTTCCCTCTGGAAGGGCTCTCCATACTCTCCTGTGTGCAGGTCCCTCACAGGCACTATTCCCACCACAGCCACCCTGCTCAGACCACTGAGCTCTGCACCCACCTGCCTGCATCACCTCTGCCTTCCATCCCTCCCACCTCACAGGTTTATATTCCCTGAATTGCATTTTAAACCCCTGACTTCACACCCAAAGTGCTGCCCCTACTGCCTGGTTTCAAACCACACTGGGACTGCTCCTCAGAGCTGCTGCAAGGCCTCTTCGCTTCCCCAGGTCTCCTCCTACGAGGCTCTCACCCAAACCCACCTGGGCACACACCCCTTTTCCTACAACTGGCACAAGAAATGAAGGCAGGAGAGGGTATGGATGGTTGTGGGGGTGGCTTTGACACGCACAGAAGGACAAATAGCCTCCGTGTTCAGTGCCAGCCTCCCCCAGGTAACAACGGGACCACCCTGAAACCCCTTCCCCCCCAAAGCTCTCGTACCCAACATCCATTTCCTGATGTACACAAAGGTGCCTTTAAAAGCAATAAGAGCAACGTTACCCTGAAGGAAGTGAGTATTATACCAATTCCCACTTCCCCTCTCCTCCCCCACTACAAATCAAGAGCGCAGCCAGCTCTTCGTGTGGTTACAAACACGTTTCAGAAAAAAACCCCAACAAAACAAAACACAGGGGGGGAAAAAAAAAACAACAACTCGCTAAAATAAAATCCCCTTACACGTCGTTTTGCAAGTAAAACACATGATTTGTGCTCCTAACCTCAGCAGGTAAAAATCACACGACAGCAACTCACTCCCTGGGCCTGCAAGTCCACATGCAGAACGTCCACCTACCCCAAGTCACACCCATTCTGCATAACAGGTCTCCTCCGTGCCTTTTCTTACCACCTTTCAACATTCTACAATTGCAGGACAGATGTTTACCAGTTTAGAAAGAGATTTACACCAGAAGCAACTCTCAGGGCTCTAATTAAGGAAACGTGACAGGCAAGCACAGGACGATCACCTTATTGATAAGCCAGTTATCACGTGCAGACTGTGTGCTTGCAGTGACCCACATTTGAGAAACAGGCTTCTTCTTGAGTGTTAATTTCAAAAAGAGTGAAGCACATACAGAGGAAGCACAGATTTTTGCAACACACACATGAGTACTTTATCTATTAACACTAGAGAGTTGTACCTAATCTCCCTGGGAAAACAGCAATTTTAATAGCAAGAACAGGCCAGAAATACTAAGAAATGCTACCGAGCTCCACTTTTATTTGCTTCCAATCAGGAGCCTTTAAGATTGAACTAAAGGCTGTTTCCACTTGCTGGTCCACCCAAGTGGCAGGGTTTGGTCAACTCTGAGCAGTGACTGAGGTCTCCTCCTGCAAGAATAATTCTCTCTTATGCCTGTGAGTTCTCACTGGATATAAATAAACCGAATCAATTGCATCATCTGAGGTAAAGGAGGTTTCATCAATATGATGTCAGAAAGACAAACAGAAGCCACAAAGCAGCATTAACTGTCGTGTCCCCAAACAAAAGTCTGGGAGGGTGAGTAATTACAGGCACAAACGCCTTCACCTGGAAGGTGAAGTGTCTGGAGATAAAAATACCCATCACTGTTAAATTACTCTTCAGAACAAAGTTGCTGTTTAGAGGCAAATCACAAGGAATGTGGTTTAAAACACAATAATGGGACATTTGCAGAAAGCAGCAGCTTGTCAGAGTCAAAAATAAAAAATAAAATTAAAAAAAAAAAGCTTTAATTGTGGAATCCGGGTCTCCCCCATGCAGTATCAGAGAGATTTTGTTTTTCTTTCTCGTAATCTGGGCAAGTTGCCCAGGAAATATGAAAAACTGAACTCGGGACTCGGGGAGCAAGTTAAACAAAAAAACAGAATTGCCTTTTCATTTTAAAGACATATTGTCATTCACTAGGTGCAGTCATACCAACCTTTGCTCAAAAGCACGTGATTGTTCCCAAAACTTTGAACTCCCCCCTGCCCCATAAGTGGCACCGATTTAATACTCCGTATTTTATACTTCATGTTTCAGATCAAGGCACAGACTGTCAGTACACAAAGTCCTTTGGAGTGCCTTGGGAAAACTGGCCATGTCTTGCAGAGGAAATAACAGCCCAGAGAGCAGCAGAATTAAGTGTCCCAAATCACCAGATCCCTGCCCAATCTGGCAGCCTGGTCTCCAGCTGAGTTGAAATGCTTCATTCTGACTGGAGTTCAGCTCACGGTTCCCCATGACACATCTGCTCAGCTGACTGCAGATCCCAGCTTTTATTGCTCCCTGGATCTCGGAGGAGAGAGCACAGCCCACAACAACAGCAGCAGCTGAAAACAAGACGACACGAGCTCCAGAGCAGAGACACTTGTCTAATAGAAGGTGATGTTCACTCGCACATCACAAGTTCCTTTTTACAGCCATAATTACTGCCTGAGCTGGGTTTGCTCTTCCTCATTTAGTGCATGGCAACTTCACAGGAACCTTCCCATCACACCCTCTGTCGCTGCAGACCTCGACAGGAAGTTATAAAGATTTCAGAGAGACATTTGCCAACGTTTGATAGAGCTGAAAAATGAGAAATCTTTGAGGTCCATCCACCTTCTGCTAAGGCCTCTGAGGCCTGAAGCAGCTCCTGATACAGAAATATGTATTTCAGTTAAACTTTCCACCAAATCTGAGGAAAAAAAAATAAGTTTGCAGCAGGAGATTAACTCAGGCACAGATGAGGACGAGGCCTGCTCAGGCTGACAGCTACTCCCATTTCCCCCCCGAGATGTGCCTTTTTAACTCGTTTTATCAGATAAACAGCACAGTTTCATTGCTAAATTCTCACACTGCATTGTCAAAACTCTGCTCTCCAGAATTAAGCTCTCCCAGCTACTAACATATCCCATTTCTCCATTTGTTTCACTCTCCAGACTGAGTTATCCTGCTGACAGTGCCTCGTGGCAGGGGAGATACAGACTGATCTTCTTTCTCTGAGAAACCTGAACGGGACCTTATCCAAACCCTGCTCTTCCAAAAACACGGCTCTGAACTCGGCTGATGAGGACACGCACGGGGTTTAATGGAATTGTGTTTACTCGAGTCCTGCATCACCCAGACTCTTGGTGATTTGGGTATGACAACTCCTGGCCCAGCTGAGAAAGAACAGAAAGCTTTTATTCCAATTTAAACGATTTGTCACAGAAAACTGCACCCTCAAAGGCGCAGTTAAACTGCTGTTTACAGGGGAGGATTCTCAAACCAAGCCTTTGCTGCTTTTCATTCCAGATAGACATTGTATTCCTGGAAGTCATGAGCAGGGACATGGTATTTATAAAATGCAGCAGCGGAAACGGTGCTTCTCAGATCACCTGCCATTCCAGAGGCTCTTTCTAATGGAAGGATAAACACTGTGAGGGGAGGCAGGCGTGCAGAACTTACTTATTATTTGGTCTGACCAACTTTGGGATCCACCTGAGACCCTTCCAGGAATTAAATTCCTGTTCAGGCCTAAGCTGGCCCACCTGCTTCCCTCACAGTCCAGTAAAAAACAAACAAAAGATCAGGTTAAGTGGGGATGGGCAGAGAAAGCAGTGACAGACCCTCAAAAACCAGAAAAATACAATTTTCCAGAAAAGGAAAATTATATGGAAGGGGGGATGGGGAGAAGGCCCATAAATCAAAATATGTGCTGCTTGCCCTTTCCTCCCACTCCCCGAGCTTTACCCTTCCCCTCAGGCTGGGCCTAAGAATGCTCAGGCCTTCTCTTTAGCTGTACATTGAGCCTCATCCTCCCTGGAAAAGCCAGCCTTTTGAGGTTCCTAAGGATAGGCAGCAAGTGGAGCCTGAGCAGGGAAGGGTGGAGTGCTGGAACTCCAGAGACAGTCTTTGTTCCGAGCATTCCTTAGATAATGGCAGTGGCCTTCACCAAAACCCAAGTTATAAACAGGGCAAAAGGAAGTGACTTTGGTCACAGAACCGCTCAGTTTTCACCCCTGCCTTGCGTGATGTCAGAGCCTCCCCAGCTCTCCGGTTACCGGATGATCTCCCAGAGCAAATGAGACTGAAATACAGCATAAAAAAAAACAAATAAAAGGCAAAAGGAGGAGGGGGAAAGGCGTAAGAGAAACACACAGCCACATCTGCCTGGTCATCTGCTGCTTTATCACCTCTGACGAGGGAACACAAGTCATCCTCATTGCTAAATCATTACAAATCAGCTATAACAGGACCACAACCAAGTTCCACAATTAACTGCTCCTGCAGCATATCAATCCATTAAGCCCTACACAGCTGTGCTACCTTGGCAGTGTGGCTACAGGAAAAAAAACACCCTCCCCATCCCTCCCGCGCCAAAAAACACGCCACCCGTATCTGGTCTCCGAGGGCGGGCGAAGGCAGACACCAAGGGGAGGCAAACTGAGCTCCCCAGACCCCAGTCCCAGCACCGAACTGGGGGTTCCCCTGGCTTCTCCTTCGCTGCCCCCACGGCAACTCTATTTCACTTCCCCCTTGGCTGGTTTAAAAGGCTGCTGACTTTTCAATTAAAAAAAATATATATATATATATAATCAGATTGAGCAGCGTCCCTGCTCCCGTGCCAGGATGGAAATCCAAGAGGACTACGCTAAAGCAGGGAAAAGCATCAGAGGTTCCTCCATGAAAACAAAGGCTATAAAAAGGACAAATATGGTTTTAAAGAGAAAACGCTTCTACACAGACAGATGCCTGGATTCCCCCCCCGCCCCCGGCAGAGCTTCGGTCGCACACACAGACACACGTCACACCTTAGACACCCCCCAAAATGTCTTTATCCCCCCAGGTCAGCGGGACCAACGCAGCCCGAAGTCCCTCCCGACTTTCCCCACCTTGGAGAAGCGGGCTTTTTCCTCACCTTATTTTTAGACGCACAAAGCACCCTGTACACAACACATGACATGATGTAACCACCACCACGGCCGTGGCCCAAACCAGTTCAAAATATAATGGTCAGTCAAAACAAATAAAAAACCTGCAGTTCCTCCCATATCCTGACCGGTTTAATGGAAAACTACAGTTTGTCATTCAAGTGCATTTTACATAACAGGGAATATAATCTATGAAGTGCCTGCCTTCTGCTCCACCTGGACACGAATTT
The DNA here is from genome assembly GCA_013396755.1 of Sclerurus mexicanus. Lineage (NCBI taxonomy): Eukaryota > Metazoa > Chordata > Aves > Passeriformes > Furnariidae > Sclerurus > Sclerurus mexicanus. The sequence continues at coordinate 175,711 of VWZF01002618.1, forward strand.
AGGGAGCAAAGGCATGACACCTCGGTTTGGAAGGAGGGTCTGATTTTCGGGGAGAAAACAAGGTTAGTTCCCAATGTATTTGCTGCTTTATTTCCCCTTCTATAAATGACCTTCCTTCTTATAAATGACCCCCATTTACACCCCAAATGATGGAAATTTCTCCGTAATCAAGCACTCGAAGATGCTAATCCCACGGTGGAAGTAAACACACGTAGGGATCACGGAAAGCATTTCAGGATAAGCACTCTCTCCCAGCTCGTTTTGGGGGAAAATAATTCCGGATCGGCAGGGCCGGTTAGAAACAAATAAAATACAAAATATGCGGCCAGAAAGTAAATAGAGGGAGATGGATTTGGAGCTGGAAGGCACCTGGAAAATGACGCTATTGTGCACCCCGGGAGCAGGGCAGGCGGCCGGTGACAGCCCACCGGGATTACCGGCCCCGCTCCTGTTTTCCAGGCGGATTTGGGGCCGCGGGACCCGCTCCCCCTTCCACGCGTTTTGCAAGATTCGAGGGTTATGCAATTTAATTTTGGGGTTTTTTTTTTTCCTGTTCACTTTTAAAACTTCGCGTGTGTGCCCGTGACCACCACCCCCCCCAAACCCCCC
>VWZF01002621.1:5854-34311 GCA_013396755.1 Sclerurus mexicanus
GTGGTAAAGGAAGATATAAAGGTTTCTCAATGATATGTTAGTTTTCCATTTTTCATCTATCTCCAAAAACATTACACAGCTTTTTCTATTTGTATTCAAGACTCTTGAAGTTATTGTCATGTTCTAATTGAACTAGTATATTCTGAGAAGTAGTTTTGGTGCTGATCCAAGATTTGCTATTTGCATGTGGTCTTAACCTGTTAAGATTTTTGGTACAGGAAATTATTTCTGTAATGTCTCTACATAGAAGTAGTGTTGTCATTTTGTTACCTGCTTTTCTGAGCTGTGATGAAAAGCAAAAGTAGTTAAAAACTCAATTAATTTAGAAGCTGCCAGTGTCCTTCTATAATCCTTTTACTATTAAGGAGACAATGTAACTAAGTTTTCAAGGGTGACCAAACTAAAAATCATTATAGTATATTAAAATGTCTTAATTAAGCTTGTTGGTTGCCATATCAGTAATTCAACATACACATTTATACTGTTTTTAGTTTATAATGTCACTTGTTGAAACTCTGTTGCCCCTCTTCCTGTCTAATCTGCTTTTCTCCTTATGTAAGTATAGTAGCAATATACAAACATGAAAAAAATCATTGAATGTGCTACCATGCTCACCTATAAGTACTGAGTAATTTTTAGCAATTGCATGTGAAATTCACATTCAACAAGCTTTGGACTTTGTATATCTGAGCTGTGTTCATTCTATAATGTTCGGCTGATGAGTTTTTAAATAATTGCTTTAGTTAAAGCCAGTTTACCCTTGTGTTTGTTCTGTTCTGTATCATGGCAATTTTATTCTGAGCCTTAGTTGTTTTATGCTGTTTCACAGTTGCAATGCTTTCTTAGATTATCATCCCACAGTTTCTAGCCTAGCTTTTGGAAGAAGCTGTTTCGAGGAAATTTCAATAGGCCACAAGGATATGGATGCAGCTCGAGGATTAGCTGAATTACTGTAGAACTATTAATGTAACACAAAAGCCATTCCATCTGGTAGTCCTGCTAAAAGAAAAGCTATAATATGAAAATATTTCAATGCACGGTTGTTTGAAGAAGTTCTGTGTGTAAACATGTTAAAACTGTACAAAGGAAGCCCCGAATCTCAAGATGTGCCTGTACGCAAAGTATTAAGGCAAAGCCAGAAACTGGAATTAGTGATCAAAATATGACAACAACAGCAAAACAAATTTAAATTTTAACTTTCTGTAAGAAGTAATTTATTAGCTGATGTTAGAGCTCTGAGTGGGCAGAAGTGACATTTAGATTAGTGTGATCTTGGTTTTACACTACTGTACTTAGTTGCTGCTGTAACTTTTATAGTAATTTCTTAATATTTGCTTCTGTACAGTATTTCTCTCTGGAACTCTCCAACCAACTGCAAATATTAGTTTAGTCCCTTACCCTTTATGTGAATGAAAGGGGAGGGAGATGTTATACCTGTTCTTCACAAGAAGAATGTTTTAGAACAGGGAATGACATTTTCAAGTGTTTCCTAATATTGAGTACATCAATACAGAGCTATGCTTACTAGGTTTGTGATCTGTGGAAGCTTTCAGAAAGTTTGGGCTCCAGTGTTTTCTTCTGAGCTGTAAAGAAAGTCAGTGGTAGAGCCAGAATCAAAGCTACTGCTTTGAACTGATAGAGTTAACATGAGTCACTGTCCACACTTCTGCTGGCAGAGGCTGTAGATCATTCAAGCTTTTACAGATCATAATCAGAAATAATTGTTAATCTGGAGATTTAACATCAACAACTTTTGTTGTTATTGTTGTTGAATACAATATATATAAACATTTTGGATGAGATTCAGAAAGTTTTTAGGCTCCTTAGTCCTTTTTAAGTTCCTACCTCTCTAGTGAGCTTAATGAGAGATGAAAGCCTAACACTTCTTGAATTTAAGCTTACATAACTTCAGCAACATAACTAAGGCATATATTTTCTGATTTTGAATTGCATTTGTATTATGTATTTTTCTTTAACATGTATTGTATAAATATGAGTTTTTACTCTGATTTTATGAAATATAAACCTGTTTATTCTTTCAGGAGTGCATTAGAGCCTTAGGCCGAAATAAACCTCATACACCCTTCAGAGCAAGTAAACTTACTCAGGTGCTAAGAGATTCATTCATAGGAGAAAACTCTCGTACCTGTATGGTAAGTTTGTTTAGTTAACTGTATGTTTTATCAATTAATTTAAGTTTATACATTAAGTGAGACTATATTTGGAGTGAGTCAGCAGAGTCATTTCAGATAACTTTCTCCATTCTCATTTTTTATTGACCTTTCTTATTGCTTGTTCTAGTTTTCTAGATAGACACATATCTAGAAGCACTTTAGCTTGAGGGTTTTTTTGTTTGATTGTGTTTTTAGTAATGTATTCATTATATGAGAATATTGCTTGTTGAATCAGAATTTTGGAAAAAGTGGTGTAGACTGGAAGTGTAGTGGTGAGTTATGATCTTTAAATGACAAAGACAAATTTAGAATTGGTATAAAGGCATCAGAATAAGCTCTAGGCTGTTAAGGAAAGAAGTAGTTGGGATGGATGGGATGAATAGTTGTGTACTATATAAATGTGCATTTGCATGGATCTGAAAAAACAGAATTCTTCTGCCAGATGGTGGAAAGAACAGATAAAAGCACTGTCGTGCAAAAGATGTCCAGTGGTTTTATTTGTGCATCCTTAGCGTTTCTCTTTATGGAAATGTAAACTCTGCAGTGAACACTGACTGTTAGGCTTGTTTGCTGTGGTGAGTTGACCTGCCAGGTGCCCACCAAACTGCTATATCACTCCCCTCCTCAGCAGGACAGTGGGGGAAAAAATAAGATGGAAAAGAACTTGTGGGTCAAGATAAAAGCAGTTTAATAAAGCAAAAGCAAAGGCCATGTGCAGAAGCAAAGGAAAACCAAAATGTTTTATTCTCTACTTCCCATCAGCAGGCAATGTCCAGCCACTTCCTGAGAAGCAGGGCTTCAGCACATGTAGCAGTTACTCTGGAAGACAGTCATAATAATGAATGCCCCCTTTCCTCCTCCTTTCTCTTAGCTTTTATTGCTAAGCAGATGTCATGTGGTATGGAATATCTCTTTGATCAGTTTGGGTCAGCTGGCCTGGCTATATTTCCTCCTAATATTTTGCCCAGCCCTAGCCTACTGGCCTTTGGGAGTGAGGGGGTGGAATGTTGGAGAAAACAGTGCTTAGCAGTAGCCAGAACACTGGTGTGTTCTCAACACCCTTCTAGCTACCAATGCAAAGCACAGCACTGTGAGGGCTGCTATGGGAAAATGAACTCCATCTCATCTGGTTACTTTCCACAGGCTCCTTGGAATTAGTCTAGAGGTCACAGAAATCCACAGACCACAACATGAAAACCATGGTGTTAGGGCAACCTAGTCTTGTGTTTGGATGTTAGGTAGGGTTCTAATATAAAATTGGTGGTAAAATAGCATTTTTGATTAATCTTTTATTTTTCTTTGATTTTCTAAGGAAAACAGAGTTGTTTTCTTTCCACTGAGACATAACTTCATAAATCATATTCAAGATCAGAAAGCTAAACAGTGCATCTCTAGCCAATGTATCCACACTGCTGAAGAAGTTTTGCAAAGTTAGCCTGTTGGGAATTGCTCTCTGTACATAGAAGGATTAACATTTGTGAATGTTTCATGAAGTTCTCACCATCATCTTTACCACTCCTTAAAGTGCTAACAAGCTGTCTTCATTTTGGTGAAGCTTTTTTATTTATTACTCTTCTCATATAGTTGATGTAACATTTTTCCTGATTAAATGCATAAGAATGGAATTGAGAATAATTCATGATCTATGGGTGTTTAATTTCTGATAAAGCTTGCATTCCTTCCTTTTATATTCAATATAGTTCTAAATTAAGAAAAAAATCCCCTCTGAAAGTGAGTGAAAATATGTTTGAATTATTTTTTTTTCATTCACAGAACTGCAGTCACTTTATAATTAAGAATAAGAAAACCCTTTCATGATGAGATACTGCTTTCAAACTCATTCTTCCTGTTACTATCTTATGTAGTTTCTCAGTACTAGGACCATTTGTAACATTCTGTGTTTAGTGTTTGTTTACATGTAATTTTTATCAACAATTTAATCAGAAATGTTTTTTCTTATGATAATGATGTAGGAAGAGTAGCACTTGGGTGATTATGGCTTAGTCTGAATTGCAGTTAAAAGGAAGGAGAGAAAGAAAAGAAACGTACAGTGCATCTTTATGGTTGTTTGAATTGAGTTCTTGCATTTGCAGCACTTCTTCCTCTGATAACTAGATGGATGCCGAAAAAAGTTGCCTCTAGAGATCTGACAGGTTTTTGAACAATGTATATTGAATTGAGGGAGGTGTAGGAGATACCTTAGCCTGGAATTACCTCCAGTCCTCCCCAGTTTCCTGGAAAGAGGAGAGGAGATTTGTACTCCAGTGGCCAAGTGGTGAGAAGAGTGGACAATGATCTGCAGCTTCTGAGTCTTCCTTTGCCTCTTTTATCAAGAAAATGTATTCAGCCTTCCAATGTGGTATACGTACTTGGTTCTTTGGCAGAGTGTGCCTGGTTTTTAAGCATGTTCATGTTTAGGTTTTATATCATACATTGACAAAATTTCACTGATGAAACATACAGGTAAAGAAAAGGGCATATAGTTATGGTTTATAATAGCTAAAGTTGAACAGTATTTTATTAAATTAAAAGAGTACTTATCCTGCAGGTATACTGACTGCTTGTTTGCAGCAGAGCTATGTAATTAACTGTGGTGCTTCAGACTTCTAAAAATGAATGCAAATATAGTTTAATAATGAGTAGTTTCATTTCAGATTTCTGCAGTTGACTGTAGAGATCACTGCTATTTTCTCTAGAGGAGTGTCTACTTTATGTGAAGCAAATTAAAGCATAGAAGAAATTTTAAGGAACAATACTGCTATACAGTATGTTGGTTTGACCTTGACTGGTTGCCAGATGCACACCAAAGCTGTTTTATCACTCCCCTCCTCAGCTGAACAAGGGAGAGAAAATATAATGAAAGGTTCATGGTTGAGATAAGGACAGGGAGAGGTTATAGAATGCCCTGGGTTGGAAGAGACCTTAAAAATCATCTAGTTTCAATCCCCCTAACTCCCCTGCCATGGGCAGGGATACCTTTCACTAGACCAGGTTGCTCAGATCCCCATCCAACCTGGCTTTGAACACTTCCAGGGATGGGGATTCCACAACTTCTCTGGGAAACCTGTGCCAGTGCCTCACCACCCTCACAGTCAAGATTTTCTTCCTAATATCTCATCTTAATGTATCCTCTTTCAGTTTGAATCCGTTCCCCCTTGTCCTGTCACTGCATGTCCTTATAAAAAGTCCCTCTCCATCTTTCTTGTAGGTTCCCTTCAGGTACCGGAAAGCTGCAATTCTGTCAACCCAAAGCCTTCTCTTTTCCAGGCTGAACAATCTCAATTCTCTCAGCCTTTTCTCATAGGAGAGGTGCTTTTGACCTGCACATGGCTGTTCTTCAGAGACAACTCTTTACACTCAATCCACTTCTTGATGTAGAGGGCAACCCCTCCACCTCTCTTTCCTCCCCTGTCTCTTCTGAACAGCCTGTAGCCTTTGATAGTCACAGTCCAGTCATGGGATTCATACCACCAAGTTTCAGTAATAGCAACAAGGTCATATCTTTCTAGCAGCACAGTGGCTTCCAGCTGGGTGCAATCCAGAACATCAGCTGTGCTGTTGGCTGTGTCACCTTCCCAGATTCTCTGGTGTTTCCCTGTTGGCTTCTGTTACCTCAGAAATCCCTGCCTTGTCTCCATAAGATTGCGAGTGTGCTCCAGTGTGGCCAGCACNGGGTGCAATCCAGAACATCAGCTGTGCTGTTGGCTGTGTCACCTTCCCAGATTCTCTGGTGTTTCCCTGTTGGCTTCTGTTACCTCAGAAATCCCTGCCTTGTCTCCATAAGATTGCGAGTGTGCTCCAGTGTGGCCAGCACATCTCAGAGTCAGTGTCAGTGTCAGAGGGCCCTCACTAGCACCCTGTCCTTCTAACCTTTGTCTCTTATCCCACAGCTTGCCAGGGACAAACCTGATATTTTCCCCTTCCCCCATCACATGTTGTTTAAAGCTCTGCCAATGAGCCCCACTAGCTCCTGGGCTAAGACTCTTATCTCCCTTTCAGAAAGGTGAGTCACATCTGATGCCAGCATGCCTGGTCCTGTGTAGGCCATCCCATTGTCAAAAAATCTAAAATTTTGGCAGTGACACCAGCTGTGGACCCCTGTATAAATAGACTGGGCCCATGTGTTTTTTCCAACGTTGCTACCTTCAATTGGAAGTATAGAGGAGAATATAACTTGTGCCTCAGATCCCCTTACAAACCATCTCAAAGCCCCGAAGGCCTTGGTTACTCACCAATTACCGTCATGGGCAAAACAGACTCAAATCAGGGAAAAAATTAATTTAATTTATTGCCACTCAAGTCAGCTACCATTGTCGCTAACAGTCTCCGCCTTGGCCAGCAGCGGGTCTGTCTTGGAGCTAGCTGGCATTGGCTCCATCAGACATAGAGGAAGCTTCTGGCAGCTTCTCACAGAAGCCACCCCTGTAGCCCCTCCCCCCCCCAACAAAACCTGGTCATGAAAACCTAATAAAACTGTACAATACTGTTATATCAAGGTAACATGAACATAATGATAACATTTCCTCCAAAATATTTTAGCCTGTTACAGGCAAAATAGATTGAAGAGATTAAAACATAGAAGTATTGTTTAATTGGAGAATATTATTTACTGAACATGTAAGATAATTCATCAAAATTTTACCTCTTTCAAGATGCTGGTTTTGTTTGTCAGTGAGTAGGCATTTATTGTAAAAAAATTCCTCAACAATATAAAGATTTGATCCAATGTTCTAATGTGCTATTACAGAGTAAGACATTTTGCAAATATGTGATACTTTTTAATATGGAAAGCATATAAAATGATGTAGCAAAAACTTGTGATTTTAACTTTCTGAGAGATTCCTGAAACAACATGGTATAAAATACCTACTGGGCTTTTTCTACTTCCTTTCTGATATATAATCTTTGAATAGGATGTTTGAGTCAAAATTCTTTTGGTAATTTCTACACTTAATTTTTATTTGACTTTGCCTTTTATCATTTATGTAATTTCTTGTTGCAATTTTTAAAGTTACATCTTTAGGCATGAAGCATCACAACTATATAGAAGGCTAAAATATGATTCAGAAACTTATTCTTGTGAAATTTTAAAAAAAATCAAAAACTTGTTTTGAAAATAACTTCCCTGTGGACAGTTATGACTAGGATCCATGTAATTCTAAAGAAATCCAGAGACATATAGTCAGCATAAATAGGTTTTTTTATAATTTTATTAGTCATTGCAATTTTAATGAAGTTGTTGTCCTTAAATACTTTCAAAAACCATTTCATAGAATCATGTTCCCCCAGCACTGCCAAGCCCACCACTAAACCATGTCCCCAAGTGCCACATCTACATGTCTTTTAAATGCCTCCAGGGATGGTGACTCCACCACTGCCCTGAGTAGCCTGTGCCAGTTTGACAGTGCTTTTAGTGAAGCTTTTCCTAATATCCAATCTAAACCTCCCCTAGTATAACTTGAGGCTGTTTCCTCTCATCCTATCACTTGGTACTTGGGAAAAGAAACCAATGCCCACCTCACTATAAACTTCTTTTGGTAGTTGTAGAGAGTGAGAGTCACTAGATTACACACTCCCAGTTCCCTCAGCTGCTCCTCATAAGACTTGTGCTCTACACCCTTCACCAGCTTCATTGCTGCAATTTGGACATGCTGCATCACCTAAATGTCTTTCTTGTAGCAAGTGTTCCAAAACTAAACACAGTATTTTAAGTTGTTTTTGTAGAGCTACATAGTAGGATAATATGTCATTATTTGACATTTGCAAGGTAGTGTATTGGGTTTGCGTGACAAGATTTTGGTAGCGGGTGGAGCTATAGGGGTGGCTTCTGTGAGAAGCTGCTAGAAGCTTTCCCTATGTCCTATGGAGCCAATGCCAGCTGGCTCCAAAACAGACCTGCCACTGGCCAAGACTGAGCCCATCAGCCATGGTGGTAGTGCCTCTGGGATAACAAATTTAAGAAGGAAAAAAAAGTTATTGCACAGAAGCAATTGCAGACAGAGAAGAGACGGGTGAGAATATGTGAGAGCAACAACTCTGCAGACACCAATGGTCAGTGGAAAAGGAGGGGGAGGAGATGCTTCAGGAGCTGGAACTGAGATTCCCCTGCAGCCTGTGGTGAAGACCATGGTGAAGCAGGCTGTCCCCCTGCAGCCCATGGAGGTCCACAGGGCAGCAGAGATCAACCTGCAGCCCATGGGGAACTCCCATGCCGGAGCAGGTGGATACCCAAAGGAGGTTGTGACCCCGTGGGGGATCCACACTGGAGCAGCCTGTTCCTGAAAGACTGATGCCTATGGAAGGGATCCACACTGGAGCAGTTCATGAAGAACTGCAGCCCATGGAAAGGACTCACATTGGAGAAGTTTGTAGAGAACTGTCTCCCATGGGAGGGACCCCATGCTGAAGCAGGGGAAGGAGGAGGAAGAAGGAGTGGCAGAAAGGACATGTGATGAACTGACCATAACCCCCATTCCCTATCTCCTTGTGCCACTGTGAGGAGGAGGTATAGAATCAGGAATAAAGTTGAACTTTGGAAGAAGGCAGGGGTGGGGTAAAAGTGTTTTTAAAATTTGTTTTTACTTCTCATTATCTTATTCTGATTTGAGTGGTAATAAATGCAATTAATTTCCCCAAGTCAAGTCTGTTTTGCCTGTGATGGTAATCAGTTTGTGATTTCTCCCTGCCCTTATCTCAACTCATGAGCCTTTCATTATATTTTCTCTCCCCTCTCCAGTTGAGGAGTTATAGAGTGGCTTTGATGGGCACCTGGTGTCCAGCCAAGGTCAACCCAGCACAGGTAGATACATAGAATAGTCTCATTTTTTAACCAGTACTGCATTCTCTACATGCTGCATTCTTGACATGCTTCAGCCATAGCTGAAGTGCCAGACCGCTCAGCTCTCCAGGAGGGAAAGTAGGAACTTGGTGACTTCAATGTCCCAAAAAGACCATTGATCCCACTGTGATGGCTTATAAGCAATGCAGACACATTCAAAATAGGAAGAACGATAATTACAGTTCGTAAGAATATTCCTGTCCATAAATAGTGCTGCTTTTTCCATCCTCATTTGGAATTACAAATGAGGAAGTGAGTGATGGAGAGGTTGTAGTCCTCCTGGACTTGTTGAGGCATGAGAATATATGATGTAGTGCATGTTTCTGTTCAACAGACTGTTTCTTATGCATGGGTTGTGCCCTGAAGGGGGTATCATTATGACTGACAGCACCTACAGTGACACTTCTCTATAGCAGCTGTACCTTATACTCTTCAAAACGTTGGAGCAATCCCCTAACATTATGACATTTGCCATGTGTGATGCACTCTGAACATTAAACTGATGGAAGAGATGCACGCATCTTTAGTGTTAAATGACTTTGGAAGGTTTTTAGGAACTCATAGGGTTTTGTTAATTAGCACTCAGAATGCTTTATAGAGAGACATGGAATCATAAGGTATTTTTAAATCTACACTTGTTGTTTTCATTAGTAACTGATGCATAACAGTATTAGAAGTTTAAACTTGTCTATGTGGTAGCAGGCTCTTTAGACTTTCTAACTCACTCCCAGGGCATACTTTTCCTTTCCTCCCAGTAGGAGAAATTCCTCTCAGGATGATTACTTGTGCTTTTGTACAGTAATGTCAGCAGCAGGATGAATGAGAAGACCAGGATTATCTAATATTCATCAGTTTCAGTCTCCTGATGCTGTGCTGCCAAAAAACAATGTTAGTGTGTAGGACCATAGAGGTGTTTGTCCTGATTAAAGCCTTTACGGCTCTCCTGAAAGAAGCATAGATGAGAAAATTGGACTACTGAGAGAAGCTAGCGCAAATAATGATGCTGCTATTGCCTGATCACAGTTGTTATTTTTGCTGAGTGCTGAAAAGAAGGTGAGATCTTCAGGATATTATATTTAACTGGAAAAGGAAAGAATTATAGATTCCAAATGTTTGATAATAAGTGAGCTATTAAGTATTATTTACATAAAATATTCAGTTTAGAAAAAATATAAATATTTACTTAGGGAAATAAACACATGCTTATCTTTAATATTATTAAGTACAGTTTTAGACTGTGGCCAAAACAGATCTCTCAAATAAGTATACAGTTTTCTTGAACAGACTAGAAAGATAAAGATATATATATATATTATACTTACTTCTTACTAAGTTGCATATTTCCCTCCTTGAGGAGTCTTATTTTTTTAATTAGAGTTTTGCATTTACATATTATTTACAAAGACTGCGAGATGGGGGAAATTGACTGAAATTTCTATGAATTTCTAATATTTCAGGTATGGTTGAAAAACTTAAATTGAAGTTTTGACTTGACATCTCTTCTTGAGATGCCATTGTATTGACAGCTGTACATAGTAGACAGTTTTTGTAGAACATCTCAAATGAAAGCGGAGATAAAAATAATAACGTCAATTCGAGTTCATCTACCCTTTTATCTGTACAAAGTGATTTATTAATGTGTGGCTTATTTTCTCCAGATCGCTACAATTTCTCCAGGGATGGCATCATGTGAAAACACTCTAAATACATTGAGATATGCAAATAGGTATGGAAAATGTTATTGCTTATAGATATATTGGCTGTTGATTACTGATATTTGGAATACTGTTGTTCCATGATGTACAATTATTTTAACTACTTGAATAATTTTAGCATACTTGCATTTCTTGATAAGATTAAAACCAAAGTACTGGTTACTGATTCAGGTTCACATTTAATTCAATTTGTCACTTTTTACAACCATTGCAAGAGAATCAATAGAAACTGCATTTAAGCTATTATCCAGAGATGGATATAGTGTGGGTTGCAAGGAATCTGGGAGATGCCTCTTAGTTTTGTCCCTGCTCTGGAGGTATCACCTCTTGTATTAGGGGTAGGCAGTTTTCATGATGATTCCTGTCGTTGATGGGACGGACGATAAAAAGCAGGTGAAGATCCCGAACAGATAAAAGTGAAACTTTCTTTTTTTATTTTTTTCACACACCTACTTTTATATATTTCCTAAGTGTACGTGCACTAACATTATTGGTGCTCATTACACACAAACAATCACCTATTGGCCACAGTTACAAACTACTGTCTGTACAAACTCATCCAGGTTTCTTATCGTACGCTTCTCATGGGTTCTCAGTCTCTGCAAGTTGTTTATCTTCACGGGCACACAACAATCTGGCCAAGGTCAAATTCTTCTTGCTCCGTCAAGGGATCTGCAGGCCCACTGCAGTTTCCCACAGATTCCCTAGGGTGTTAGATGAAATACCTTTCCACAATGTTATTTTTCATCCCCTTGGTGGAATTGCATTCAGTTGCCAGCCTGTTTCTTTTATATATATGATATATCATATCACATATAGATCAAGCTCAACTAGCTTATTCTTATCAAAATTCTGCAGTTATTGTGACCTAAATTTTATATTTCCCAACTTCAGGCAAATTTCTGACACCCCTAAATACAGACTCAGTTAATCCAGAGGTGACACAGAATCATAGAATCAGCTGAGGTTGGAAGAGACCTCCGAGATCATCAAGTCCAACCCTTGATCCAACTACTGTGACTACTAGATCATGGCACTAAGTGCCACATCCAATCTCATCTTAAAATCCTCCAGGGACAGTGAATCCACCACCTCTCTGGGCAGGCCATTCCAATTCCTGATTACTCTCTCTGTAAACAATTTCTTCTAATATCGAACCTAAACCTCCCCTGGCAGAGCTTAAACCTGTGCCCTCTTGTCCTATTGCTGGTTGCCTGGGAGAAGAGACCAACTCCCACCTGGCTACAATCTCCTTTCAGGTAGTTGTAGAGACTGATGAGGTCTCCCCTGAGCCTCCTCTTCTCCAGACTAAACAATCCCAGCTCCCTCAGCCTCTCCTCATAGCACTTGTTCTCGAGTCCCTTCACCAGCCTCATTGCTCTTCACTGGACTTGCTCCAGCACCTCAATATCTTTCCTGAACTGAGGGGCCCAGAACTGAACACAATACTCAAGGTGTGGCCTCACCAGTGCTGAGTACAGGGGAAGAATCACTTTCCTCGTCCTGCTGGCCTCATTATTCCTGATACAGATCAGCATGCGATTGGCCTTCTTGGCCACCTAGGCACACTGCTGGCTCATGTGGAGCTTCTTGTCAATCAGAACCCCAAGGTCCTTTTCTGCCTGGCTGTTGTCCAGCCACTCTGTCCCCAGCCTGTAACACTCAATGGGGTTGTTGTGGCCAAAGTGCAGGACCTGGCACTTGGCCTTGTTGAACTTCATCCCATTGGAATCAGCCCATCTCTCCAGCCTGTCCAGGTCCCTCTGCAGAGCCCTCCTGCCTTCCAGCAGATTGACACTCCCTCCCAACTTGGTGTCATCTGCAAATTTACTAATGATGGACTCAATAACCTCATCTAAATCGTCAATAAAGATATTAAACAGAACTGGGCCCAACACTGACCCCTGGGGGACACCACTAGTGACTGACTNTCCCTTCTGAAGAGTTTGTAGCCATCCATGGAAACACTCCAGTCATGCGAGTCATCCCACCACGTTTCTGTGATGGTGACAATGTCATAGCTTTCCTGCTGCATGATGGCTTCCAGCTCCTCTTGTTTGTTACCACTACTGCATGCATTAGTGTACATGCACTTCAGATGGGCCAGTGATTTTACTCCTAACTCTGGCTTTCCACTCTTGGGCTCATCCCTGGAGAGCCTGGTTTCAACCCCTTTCCCCTTCAAACCTAGTTTAAAGCCCTCCTGATCAGCCTTAACTCATAATCAGTCAAGAAGAAGTTAGTGCCTCCAGAGGCTGATGCAGCACCTTCGAGACTTGTACTACTCTCTGAAAGTGTTTGTCTCTTCAGTGTCAATGGAGTCTCCCACAGCTGCAGTTATCCTTTGATTAATGTTTATGGAGATGGGGTCCTGCATGTGCCTGCAGTCAGACCTGCATCTCAGAAACCTGCCCACCACTTTGCTGCAAAGAACAAAGGAGGCAAACAAGTTTCTGGGCCGTCAGAAAGCCTGGTTTCGCCAGAAGAGGCTACCACCTAGTGGCCTACTTGTCCCAGTGAAAGATAGGGCTTCTGCTTTACTTCCCCTCCTCCTCCTGCAGCCAGTCGCTAATTAGGCACAAAGGGCTGCTAGGGTAGCATACCGCCCACTTTTCTCAGTATCCAAATGTCTTTGTTTGCATCAAGTTAGTAGCAAATCTACCTGGCTTGGACCAGTCTATGTGATTTCCTTCCTGGTGAGAAGGGGGCATCTACCCCCCTGCTTACAGTAACATAACAAAGGACATGTCACATTAATTGAGATTCGTTGGATCTTTCCATCCCTTATAGAATACGTATTGCTGAAGTGACTCCAAAAATAGACACTGAAAAACAAATTAAATACCTATTTCTAGTATACTAAATTGTTGTGCTGAAATTTTCTTTCCCTTGGTGTTAAATTTGTATGTTCTTATAGAGTTGTGCTGGTTTTGGCTGGGGCAGACTTAATTTTTTATGCCTATCACTGTAAAGTTGCTTCATGTGTTTTATGTAGTATTTTAATTTTTTCTAGCAATATATAATTTCCATAGTAAAATTAGTTTTTAGGTGCTGAACACCAGTGTGTGTACAGTGTAAGAAAGGGAGCAGTATAGAATTTAAAGCATTGTAGTGGTTCGATATGTTAAAAGGAGCAGTTTAATGAAATACTGAAGGTAGAGCAAATTTTGTTAACTGCATAAACTGAAATATGGAATTACTCTTCTGAAAACATTGCTATTATACTCTCCTGCAAATTACCAGCACTGGTTTTGTTAGTGATCTGTAACTCTATTTCCAGAAGATTTAGATATGTCAACAGTCTTATTTTTTAATGCAAAAATAATTTTATTGTTAAATTATTAAAGAAGAATGCTAAACAGATTTATCATTTTAATTGTGTTTATGAGAACGTTTTCTTTTAATGTGCTACTGCAGAGTAAAGGAGTTTGGAATNATTTAGTGGACCAAATCTGACAAATCTATGTTTAGGGTAATTTAAATATATATACCTAAAAAAAGAAAATAATTCTAATATGTATATATTTTTAAAACATTTAATTATTCTGAAGATGAATGAAATACAGTTTCCATTGTAGTAAATATGTGCTACTTGAAAAAAAATTCCTGTTAAAAAATGAAGAATTTTTTCTAAAATTTGCTATACTTGCAGACTTTGATGTGTCTGTTTTATAAACATTCTTTTAAATGTTTGGTTTTTTTAATGGAATCATTATCAATCTTTTAAACTATTTTCATGATGCAAGGACCTAACATTTTAATAAGATATTTTCACCTTTGAAATTATTTTAATTAAAGGATCTATTAATTCTATGGGATACTTGGTTGCAAATTCTTATTTTCTTCAGAATTCTTGCTGGATTTGCTTATAACAGCTAGTAGGGTACTGATTGACTAATTTTTTTAAAATACAATTGTGTGCACAGAAAAAAAAAGATGGTCAAGTTTAGGATGCTGAATGAAATTTTGTTTCAAATATTATTGGTTTTTAAGAAGTTAATATTGAGGAGTTTGAGATTTTGCCCTCTTAACAGTTAATGAGTAGTAAGATTTCAATCAAAAAATGCCTTTTGCTAGAAGTTGGACTGTAATCCACCTGTAAGTACTTGAAAGTCCATGCTTTTAGGAGTTGGAGTAGCAGGTTTTGTCACTGAAAGTACATTAAATTTGTGAAGCTGACATCATCTTCCTTATTAAATGAATTAAATTGTGCCTAAATGAGCTTTATTTTTTGTTGTGACTCTTTTGCACAGGAAGTTACTAATTTATGAATTAAATATTTTCTGAATGTAGGGTGAAGGAGCTGATGGTTGATTCTACTGCTGCAGGAGATATCTGTCCTATTATACACCATGCTCCCAATCAGATTGATGACTTAGAGACACAGTGGGGTGTGGGGAGCTCTCCTCAGAGAGATGATCTCAAAATACTTTGTGAACAAAACGTGAGTGGTTTACAGCGTTACATGGAAAGAGCTGATAAATACAGTGGCAGAACAAATCCAGAGTAATGTATATTTATAGCCTCTTAGCAATATCATTAAGTAGATACAGCATGCCTCTTCACCTTTTTACTTTATGGTATTATGTTCATTCCCATGCACACACAAAAAAAGGTTTCTTGAATGGTGAGAGGAGAATGTTTTAATTTTCTTTATCTTCCTTGCTGATTAGGGATTTTAATATCTAGGCAGGGTCTGCTCTAGGCTCTCACATTTTTAGCGTGCATTTTTCCATTATAGCTTCATCTGTTATTAGATAGCTAGAAGTAGCCTGAGAAATGCATCTGTTTTATTTAACACTCCTGTGGTTTTGACCATTATTTTTCCTGCATAGAACACCTGTTTCAAGTGAGTTTGCCCTTCTCTGTGTTTAGAAATCTGGCTACCCATCATTCCTCTTCCCAACATCCTGATTTTCATGGACTGAAACCCCAGAACAATGTTTGGGAGAAAGCCACATCATGTTCCCAGGATGTCTCCCTGGGCTGCATGAGTGGAGAGCTGGGACTGAGGCATCTTCTAAAGGGCATTTTTGCCCTCCATACTGATTATCAGCTCTAGTCCTGGTTCCTTAAATGTTCAACTTTGTTTGTGAAAATACTGATGAAAGGTAGAAAAGAAAAATCCTTACTACCCTAACTTATTTTTCTCAAAACTCTGCCTTTTCAAACACCTCTTCATGGTGTCTGCTGTATTTCTCATTTTAGTAACTGTCTTCTTCCAGGACTCTATTTTATAAGAACATGTTAGTGATTCCTAGAGCTTCCCACTGGATAGTCCTTACAGACAGATATCCTTTCATATCATACTTTTTTGTTGTTCATGTGGAATTCAATTAAACTTTTCAATGTGTTTTTAAAAAGATTTTAAAGGCATAGTATAAGGAATCATACTGTCTTGCTAAAACATTAATTGCAGCCTACCTAGTGCTTTCCTCTTTGATTGTGATTAACTATTTATGTCTAAAGAAGTCCTGTTTGTCCCAGTTTGTAAATCCATGTTGTGCATTCTTCTACTGTATTAATCACTACATATTTTTCAGAATTTTCACTTTACATTCATTCCACTTTTTTTCCCCAAAGGGTTAATTAATTTTGATTTCTTGAAATGTATTGAATGCAATTGCTGTTTTCTTTTTTGAAAAGCCCCTACAGAAACCAAGGCTTCTTATTAAAATGTACTAGAAATTAACATTCTTCCCTTGTGACTTCCTCCTCCCAGTATTCTAACTTGGGATTTTTTTCATGGGGAATATTCTGTTTTCCAGTATCCACTAGTGTTAGCGGCTGGAAATTTTTAATGAATAAGAATTAAATTTAACTCTGTGAGCAGTTTAAATTTATTGCTCTCTCCACTCATTTCTGGAGATTTTTTTTTTGTTAGAAATATTAAGTTTTATTTTTGACAAGTTCTGCTTTCTGCATATTTCTTTTCATGTTCTGTGATGGAATAGATCATATTCAATGTATTTCCTGTAGCCACAGTTCTTTCCAGACTAGCAAGATTAACTATTGTTTTTAGGAAGAGGAAGTTTCTCCACAGTTGTTTACTTTCCATGAAGCTGTGTCACAAATGGTGGAAATGGAAGAGCAAGTAGTAGAAGACCACAGGGCTATCTTCCAGGTAAAAGATGGAGCTCTACTTTGTTTTATCCTAATCCAGGAATTCAGGTTTTGTCCCAATGAAAATGCATACTCCTGAAGATGTAGGATATCATCTGGTCATTCTGCTGCTGTCATAGATTTCTAAATTGTTTTAATATACTAAGCCCATTGTAGCAAACAAATAGGAACAGATGTTTAGATCCCATAAACAGCCTGTGTTCATTGTAAGAAAAGTTGCTATTTTCTTTTTACTATTTCAACTATTTACTATATTTTCTGTGATAGTCCTTTTCCAGCATTAGTAACTGCTTTTCTAGTTGTAGAGATCTTACTCAGATCGGTCTTAAAATTTTCAATTTCACTGTCTAATCTATGCCAGTATTTCTATGCCAAAGCTGACAATTAATAGCAATGTGTCTATATAGTAATGTCTCTATCAGCACCATTTCTGTGTGGTCATCTCCCTCTGAGATACGGCAATACTCCCTCCAAGTATTTTCTCTAAATATCCTTCCATGACATCTTCCTCTGAGATACTGAGATCCAGAAGAAACAAATATATTTCTAACTGCCTGTTTGCTTCCTTTTTACAGATACATAAGGTTTTCACTTGTTATTAGACAAGGTCTTTGAAAGTAGTACTGACCACATAGTGTAATGCTGGTCAGTACCGTGGAGCCTTTTACATTCGCAAAATAAATGGTAATAATATGTATGAGTTACTAGTTTTCAGAAGGAAATATGAATTGCTTCTGTTTATAACCTTAGAATCTTGAGGCAGGCTGTCCGTTTGGAGCATCTGCTGCAAGAAAATAGCAAATCATTAAACCTATAATACACACATCTCCTCAGTTTAGGTATCTAACTTAGTGGAAGATTGATGTGTGTTCATGTAATACAGTAGGATGCTAAATAACACATTTTACAGCAGATATAGAGATTTAGTTATTGTGAAACATTAGCCCTGAAGTAAAGCATGCAGAAGTGTGAAAGTCTTATGCCATATGCCATAGCTGTGTCCTAATGCTTGCAACTTCTGGAGAGACAAACTGCATTAGTTTAAGATGTTACTGCCTCTGTGTGTCCATCTGGCCTTATGCTGGATATTACTGCTCCTCACAGCAGTCATTAGAAGGAAATGTGTCTGAGTCTCAGATACCTTCATTTGCAGCATTACTTTTTAGTTTATGCCATGGGTGAAGATGGGCTGCACCAAGACAAAATCTACAAGTTGTAACATGCAGAAGTTTTCTTCTGTCAGCTTTTTCCTGGAAGCTATTGATTCTGGGATACAAAACATCCTATCCTAACAAAAATCTCTAAAATAGATTAGCTGAATGAATTGTACTCTAGAGGTCTTGAACTTCCTTTTTTTCTTGGCTATACAAGTTTATGTTAAACGACATGAATCCTATCCCAATGTGAGAGCTCCATCTGTCCTAGAAGCCAACAAAACATATATGGGATTTGGACTATGCTTTCAAATATTACTTGGACTACTGAGCACAGTGGAAAAGACTTAATTTTAGTATTTCAGGCTCAGCATGCATAGAACTGTCAGCTGCTTACTTTATTTTCGATCAAAGCACTTCCAGTGGTATCAGTTCTCCTGATCAGAACTTTGCATGATTCTGTAAGCTTTAAACTCCTGTTTGCATTCTTCTTTGCTGCAAGGCTTTTTTTTTTCCTCCCCTCTTTTTTTTTTTTTAATTTGTAATGTTCAGAGTGCAAAGATGCCTAAGAGCTGTTTTAACCATCTTTTGCAGTACTCTGTCTGGGGAGTTAGCACTTGAAATAGAGAGATTAAAAAAACTCTTATACACCTTATTTTGAAGCTAGTTTTGGGTATGGACAGAATTATTTTGGCTCCTTGACTGTAATAATGACACTGTGATTATAGTCAATGGCAATCAGCCATTGAAGTCTGGGTTCAAAGTTTGATACCTACCTAAGGGTACATAACCATGACATAAAGTTCTTAATTTCTTAGTTTTACAACCATCTAAGTTCTGAATTTGAAGAGAACTGGGGTAGTTGGGGTTTATCTGTTGCTGTTATGACCACTGGAGTTAAGAAACTATGTAGAAAATATACAATTTTGCTGAATTAGGAATAAGGATTCATTTTAGGATTGAAACCTGTTATAGTGAGGTGACTAGATGGTATAAGTGTGGTCATCTTGACAAAAGGAGTCATTCAGTTCTTTGTCTTGAAATTTGCCTTGAAACTTTGCTAATGTATTTAGTTGAGGTTTTTTTAACTTTTACCTAGGAATCTATTAGATGGCTGGAAGATGAAAAAGCTCTTCTTGAGATGACAGAAGAAGTAGACTATGATGTGGATTCTTATTCTACCCAACTTGAAGCAATTCTAGAGCAAAAAATTGATATTCTGACTGAACTTAGAGGTAGATTGCTTTTAATCACTTTTGTGTGCATTCTCATATGTCATGGACACTTGCAGTAATAATGAGGAGGAAAAAAGAGTGTGGTTATGTTTTGGGGTCTTTTTTCACCTTATGCTGTTCTGTAATGTTCTGTGAAAGGAACATTTATTCTGCTGCCTAAGTTCACATCTGTATTCAATCCATCCTAGTTTAAAGGAAGAGTCTGCTTTACCTCTAGGAAGTATAAACTTGATCCTGCAACTTTCGGTTGTTTCTTTGTTCCAAAAGAATAAAGGAAGGTAAAAGAAAATCCAAAAGAACTGTATGAAAAAAAAAGAAGGCAATGCAATGAGGAAAAAGTATTAGGAATTCCCAGTTCCTGTTCGATTGCATTCTGTAATGTAGCAGGGAGCCTGCTGTTGTTTTTCAGTCTGTGCTTAAGAGTAACACTGAGTTCTGAATAGCTTGGCTGTTAGCCTATTTTTCCTTAGAAGCCTTTCTGTTGAAGTTTTGTTGGCCTCTTTGTTGAAAAACCAATTGCAGATAATTCTTAGTTCCCAAAATTGACTCTTCCACTTGTCTTCTAAAATGTCAGCTTGGTACCTCATGGAGATGAATTTTTCATTTTAGTGTCTGTATCTGTCTGCATTCCAGCAGACATGCAATACTGGTTTGTTTTTTTTATGTGTGTTAGAAAACTCCTTATAAGATCAAACCTTACATTTTACTCAGACTATCTGCTGTAAGTTAGAATAATGCATCAAGCAAATCAGATGTGACTTGCTTGCTTTGTACGTATGTATTGGCACCAGCATGCTTTAGCAAAGAATTAGATGTACATTCCTTTGTTTCTTATAGATGATGGCTTCATCTTGAGGGAAAGACAGTTTGAGACAACAGCAATGAAAAAACAGTTTAGGTGACTCCCTGTTCTTCCATAACTTATTAGATACAACTTTTGAAATAAGATACTGGAGATAAAGGATATCTAAAAGATCCTTGCATCTTTACAGACAGCATGATACATATATAGATTTACAGTAGGGAAGAACTGCTAAATTAAAGATTCTTTCTCCTAGTAACTTTTGTGTTATGCTCATGGTGCATAATGGTCACTGATTATTTCAGCTTTTATTCCTGTCACTTTGGGACTGATTTTTTTATGCTGTCATTTTGGTTTTCTTCTTCCCATTCTTGGGCATATTACTGGGGAATGGGAGTGGGGGAGGAATATAAATATGAAAAGATTACATACTTCTTTTCTCGGGTTTCTTTCATTCTTGTGCTAGCTATGATGAAACAAATGATTGATGCATTTATCTATTTACTTCCAAAATTTAATCACAAATGCTTTTCACATTCGTAGAAAAGTTATCATAGAATCACAGAATGGTTTGGGTTGGAAGGAACCTTAAAGATCATCTCATTCCAACCCCCTGCCACAGACAGGGACACCTTCCACTAGACCAGGTTGCTCCAAGTCCCATCCAACCTGGCCTTGGATGTTTCCAGGGATGAGGCAGCCACAGCTTCTTTGTGCAACCTGTGCCAGTGCCTCACCACCCTCACAGGGAAGAATTTCTTCCTAAGAGACAGGGGTAGCATCTAAGAAGGGGCTAAGTTGCTAAGCAACTTGTTTGTATGGTGAGTATTAAATTTAAGCTTATCTCAATCCTCTTGTAGTTTGTATCTTCAGCTATTTTTGTGGAGGAATGTTCTTTGTTTTGCATTAGGGCCAGTATGTGGGGCATCAGACCTTAGTTTCAGGATCTGTGTTGAGCACAGGCACATCAGTACTTATTCTCTCTTTTTCATTAAAGATAAAGTGAAATCTTTCCGGGCAGCTCTACAAGAGGAGGAACAGGCCAGTAAACAGATCAACCCAAAAAGACCACGTGCCCTTTGAAATGGGCTTTTGCTGCTAAAGGAATCTATGAACCTCTACTGATGTAGGACACATTTGTTACAAAACCCAGTGGCCGTAAGAACTCAACTACTTCAAAGTGTAAAAATGTTAGAAATGTCGTGTTTATTATTCATCTGAATAATATGTTCAGTTTTGTGTGAAATGCTCCCATGATGTCTACAAAATGCTTCTAGACCAAACAGTACAACCATACAGGGTTCAGATCTGTGAAGCACTTTGTTTAAAATATTTCATTTATTCAAATTGTGAATTTTGTTTGGAAATATTTGCCATGTTTTTAATAACGAAGTAAAACTGTGACAATTGAAAAGTCACAGTATTTCCTTTTAACTATGTTCAATTTTGCTACAAAGACAAGTTGTGCAGTTTTAAATTGTGTTGCTGCATGCATACCTTACTAGTGGTTTTATATATAACTTATCTTCTACAGATAGCTGTGCTTACATCTTCCCATTCTGTGCCTTGATGAAGGCTACTTAACCCTAAACATCCTTTTTCTGAAGCACAGCCGTAACAAACAACATGCCTTATTTGTCATTATAAATTACTTTTTGCCTGTGTATATTTTTAATGTATTTNGGTAAAAAATAAAAAAACCAATACATTGGTTGATGTATAATAAAGGGTAATGTTTAAGTACTGAGGAGAGTTGTATCTTAGAATAATGCAGATAGATATACAGTATGTGTTATGGTGTGATAATGTTGTCAGAATAAAGGTACAATCTGATCTCTGCATATGGATAGGCTGTCAAAATTCAGGGATCCAGCTAAAGAAATAAGTTTCACATATTGTTAAAATTTGGCCTTTGATACATGACAAGCTTACATGTACATTAACTGTAGTTTGCAGATAGTTTAAGCAGCTCTGATGCTTTAAAAAAAAGTAACTAATACCTATTTTCCCCTTTGTACAGTGCCAGCAGCTGAAAAGTGAGGTGAAATTGCATCATTTGAGGATTTGCACAATACCTCTACCTAGAACTAATAGAAATCCCATAAGTACCTGAATTCTCTCAAATGGCACCATGTGTATCAGCACTTTTTAGGTGGTGGCATTCAANCATCCTTTTTCTGAAGCACAGCCGTAACAAACAACATGCCTTATTTGTCATTATAAATTACTTTTTGCCTGTGTATATTTTTAATGTATTTTGAGATTTTTTTTTTATTTGGTGGCTAGTGCATTTCACAGCATGTGCCATATCCTTCAAACAGGAACTGCAAGAGCTGTTGGAGTGAACGTACAGCTGGACATTCCATCCTCCTTGTAAAAAACCTGGAATTCAGGTTTATTTCAATACCATAAAGAATAGTTATATTGATGCCTAAAATCCTGGAAGATAGGCACTCAGAGAAAGCATTAATGGAGAAAGATAGGCAATACCTTTATTGGGAGTTTGGAGGCTTTGGGCCTCCACTGGGCCTACAAAACGCGCATTGTTTCAAGAAGGATCTCTGCGTCCAAAAATCCCTGAAGAACCCCGCCCTCAGAAAGGTTACAGTTTTTATACTCTTCCTAACAATTAACATATTAGATATCTATAACCAATCATCATTTCTAATTCTCTTGGTGGTCCACCCATCAGGGTCCTAGGCTATGCCCCCTGGACCACCTCCAAGGGTTTCTGGGCTCTTCTATTGTTTTGACTTCAAGTTATCTTGCAGGTGTCTCTGCAAAACATCAGGACCTTCAGAAAGCCTGAGAATATGTGAGAAAATCACTTTAGTAACTTCTAACACCACTTAATATGTGAGCAAGAAAACCTATACTTCTAAAACTCTAAAAATCTACAAAATCCACACCAAACCTTTAGGCATCAATATAATTCTAACATTTTCTCTGTAATTAAAAAAAAACCCAAAAAAGGTAAAAAATAAAAAAACCAATACATTGGTTGATGTATAATAAAGGGTAATGTTTAAGTACTGAGGAGAGTTGTATCTTAGAATAATGCAGATAGATATACAGTATGTGTTATGGTGTGATAATGTTGTCAGAATAAAGGTACAATCTGATCTCTGCATATGGATAGGCTGTCAAAATTCAGGGATCCAGCTAAAGAAATAAGTTTCACATATTGTTAAAATTTGGCCTTTGATACATGACAAGCTTACATGTACATTAACTGTAGTTTGCAGATAGTTTAAGCAGCTCTGATGCTTTAAAAAAAAGTAACTAATACCTATTTTCCCCTTTGTACAGTGCCAGCAGCTGAAAAGTGAGGTGAAATTGCATCATTTGAGGATTTGCACAATACCTCTACCTAGAACTAATAGAAATCCCATAAGTACCTGAATTCTCTCAAATGGCACCATGTGTATCAGCACTTTTTAGGTGGTGGCATTCAAGTTATTTTTGCAAGTCAGTACCCAAAAAAGATTGACCTTTCATCTAAGAATGAATTGTCAAATGAAGAATCAGAGACCTCTCTAGGAGTTCTTTCCATTTCCAGGTGTTCATATCAGCAGACTTTCCCTTGGAACTGTTTAAAAATTACTTTTGTAATACAAGCCTGCTTGGTTTTGCCAGGCCTGGAAGGAAATAAAGGGAAGGCAATGAAAAGAGAGTTAATTGAGCCAGGAATTCTTGTAACATTTAATATTTGTATCTCCCATAGGATAGTAGGCTATGGGAAGCTCTTGTCTCATTGTGGTTAAAAATAAAAAAAAAATCATCCTGTGTGTAAACATTTAAAGTGAAACAACAATGTAGATTTTGCATACTGTGTTTAATAAATTAAGCTATTAAATGAATAACAGATAAGAATTTACTTCTATGAAATTTCTGCTTTGGGAAGGGTTTGATTTTGTAAACATATCTGAATTACACTTTTCAAAAGGCCTATGGTTTCAGAATGAATATTTACTTGTGGAACTAACTATTCTGTACAAATTTGTCATATAGGAACAAGTTTCCCAGAGGACTATCCTGAAAAGTTTTGCAACAGGTCTTAAAAGAAATACCTCCTACATGAGAAACAGTTGCTTCCCTGCTATTCATCTATGCAAGCCTATAGCCACAAGCAGGATGTGGTTCATAGGGGTATCAAAGAGGACAGGAAGGACAGAGGCAGTCAGATTTCAGCAACCTTTTACTAAGCCTTGTAAATGATATGTCCTGTCAGGTAGCAGATGCAAGCTGAAATTGCATCAACTGGGGAATAGAGTTTATGGTAGAAGCATTGAAGCCTCAAGTTTTGAGTGTAGGAATGACTGGTATCATAAAAAACATTGTTAGAAAGTGCCAAACCTGTTTAAAGAACAATACACATCAAATGAACAGGACTGTTAAGAAAGGAAATTGGCCAGGACACTGTTGGCAAATAGACTTTGGAGAGCTTCCATGGCAAAACAGGTACATGTATTTATTGGTACTGGTAGATACTTTTTCAGGATGGCCAGAAGCTTTTCCTTGTCACACCAATAAAGCTAGGGAGGTGGTAAAGGTTTTGTTGAAGGAAATTATCCCAGTCATTGGAATGCCAGTGGGAACGTCATCAGACAGAGGTTCACACTTCACTGCTGAAAGTAGTATAAAGCCCAGCTAAAAACATTAGGGGTGAAATGGGACTTGCACACTCTGTGGAGACCTCAGTCAAGGAGAAAGTAGAAAGAATGAATCAGAGTATAAAATAACAAATTAGCAAGATTTGCCAGGAATCATATTTAAAATGGCCAGATGCCCTTCCTTTGACCTTACTGAGGGTACAAATTAGACCTACATCCAAGGTGAGCCCATACAAAATATTGTATGAGTGACCATATCAGTTTACAGAAAGCAAAGGGAATATCCAAATCGATGGGGATCAAAGTCTAACAGAATACATTATATCCCTAGGGAAGGTGTTGTCTTCTCTCCACAGATACGTTGTGATGGCAGCACCCATGACACTGGATGCCACCACCGATCCATACCAACCCGGAGACTGGGTATACCCCAACAACTGGATTGAAGAACCTCTCCAAGAAAGGTGGAAGGGACCATATCAAGTGCTGCTAACTGTCAATACTGCTGTGAAGGTGCATGGAGCAGATGACGTGGAGTAGATTCATGGATCCACTACAGCTGAATCAAGCCAGAAGAACCATACTGGACAGGATAGCAAACAGCAAATCTGCTGCAGATAAACCTGCAATGGAACCAGAGACTTTAAAATGAGAGATATTAAATGGCTTATCTTTTTGTGTTTACAGAACAATGTTTCCAGTATTATGACATGGTTATTTGTTCCTGGATTAGTCAACCACCCTAGAAGGACCTTGCAACTAATGATTGTAAAGGCAAGTATGGCTTCAAGTATCTGAGGTGTAAGTGGTCTTTAGGGAAAGGGAGTGATGTCCTTTTCCCTAAAGACCACTCTGACATGACACAAGTAGAACAAATACTACCTGACCCTTGGAAAAAAATTCACATCTAAAACTAATGCAAGCCCTAACGTTGATAGCAAATAGTAGTAATTGTTGGATTTGTTCTCCATTTCCTACTCATTCAGATGAAAGCATTCAGATGATAGGACTTCCAACACCAAGTATATTCTCCAGTGCTCTTCCTCCAGCTGGAGTGATGTACCTTTTGGAGGGAGAAACAGCCTAACCCCCTATAGATCAACAAATCCTGTTGGTAGAAGTAGTAGTCACTGAGACCTCCTGTGTTCAGTTATGTCTAAAAGGACCAGGAACAGCCCAGGAGCAGACCCTCACCTGAAACCGGAGTCATCTAATTGTAAGCAAGGAGTGATAGTAGATTATCTCAAGTGTCATTCATATTTGGATGTAACAGGAATAGGTATTTTAAATACACACTGGTGGCCTATTCCAGATAATATGGGATATTACTGGCTTTGTGGAAATCAGACTAGAAAAGCTCTACCCCCTGGATGGCAAGGAATATGCACCATTGGAGCTGTAGCACCAAAAGTAGATGTCATTGATAAATCAGAATTCCCCAGAGGACATCTACAATCTTTTAAAACAAGACACAAATGAAGTTTAAATCCATTAGTTGAGAGGTCCTCTGGATTCCACAGGTTTGTGAGAGGATTCCTACCATGGTTAGGAGTACCTGAATTGGAGAAGGCTATAGTGAACATATCTGGAGTTATCAAACAACTAGAAATATGAACAAATTATGTAATCGGTGCTTTGCAGCAAGAAATTGCAAGTCTTTCAAAAGTAGTCAAAAAAATCAAATGTCTCTAGATCTGCTTTTGGCTTCCAAAGGTGGTGTGTGCACAGTCATTAAAACCAGTTGCTCTGTATACATGGATCAGATTTTGAGAATTCAAACTGATTTGGAAGAAATTAGAACACCAAAATCTTTCATGAAATACAAAAAGATCAAGTGGAAGATGTGTTTTGGATGACATCATGGATCCCAAATTTAAGTGTGATCGAAAGAAAACTGATTGGCATATGCAAGGTGGTGGTTCAGGCTAACAAAAGGACAAAGAAACTCCTGATGGGTTCCTGGAAAACCCCAGCACCTCTGGGGGAGCCAATTCCCAGAAACTGATAAAGGGATTAAAATGAAGAAAGGAGTGTTATGGAGATAGCATGGCCTTTCTTCGAAAATACTGTCAGATGGGATCACAGGGAGACAAACCTTAGGCCTTTGCCATCTGCCTGTCACTCCAAAAGAATTAGTTGATTGAGTATAGCCACCCAAGCTGCCTAAGAAAAAAAGGATAAAAAGAGATTGGACATAAGCAAAAAGGGGGCAGAAGTTCCATCAAGCTCTGCGGAGGTGGCCAACCAGTTGCCTTTTCTCCTTCCACTCCCTTGGGACGCTCTGGGAGTGAGCAATCATCTTTATTGTTATATACATATATATACCCACATATATACATGTGGGTATATAGATACTACCTTTGCTTTATATTTAGTTTTATTCTTCGTAAAGGATTTTTGGTGCTGTCTTAGTTCAAGGGGAGAACTAAGATATCTATGTTGACCAAGAAAAAAAAAAATCCCTCTCCCTTTAAATTTAGAAACAAAACTTTAATTAGGAAATATATATATATATATGAAAAGGATAACAGTTCTCAACTACAATACATTTATATNCAGAAAGCCCTAGCCGAGCGATTAACATCAGGATATGAATATTCATTTCACCCTTTGTTAGCCATTTTTCAGACTAAGGCGTGGCCTCCAAGCTTTCAGGAAGGGATTCCAAGGAATATCGAAACTATAACAGGTGCTTATATTTTGCTTCATTCTTAGTGAATTACTTCGCTATGTTTTTAGTAAGTTACTGTATTTTAAAATGTATGCTTAAGTTATGTTGCTGGGTTACTTTGTTTTAGAGTGTGCATGTTTTGCTTTAATTCTTACATAGTGTTCTTAGTATTTTGTTGTGCTTTTAGAGGGTGCACTTTGTTAGTTTAAGTGCAAACTAGGCAGTTAACCACTATCACCAACAACCCGAACCCTTTTAATTGTCACAAATCTATATTAATAAATGTGCTATTACATGAGCTGTTAGTCCGTCTTTCTAGGGCTGGAAGTCTCAGTCAACAACATAACTCATAAGGGAAGGCTTGCTGAGGAGTTTTCTCTATCACTATTACGTGCAGTCTCTATAAAAGATGTCAAATGTCTTCTCTTCACAGTGAATCTGTAAAGCGAAGGGTCTCCTAAGAGATGCTAACAGACTGTTTTGGACATTAACAAAAAAAGCTTTGATACGTTGAGGAGACAGGAATAGACAAAAATAAATTAATACAGGTTGGACAGAAAATTCTTTTTCTGCTCCCCTTTTCATATGACAGCAAAATGATGACAGGTTTGATATTTTGGCTTATGGGTTTTATTCCAAATTTGCATATTAGGATGTAACAGAATGTGTGGACTAGGTAGATATAATAAGTGGATACGAGACTTTAAAGAAATGGTATTAAAGTCTCAGAGGGGGAATTTGTTACTGAAATAGTTATATTTCTTTAAAAAGGGGCCTATACAGCAGTAGGGGGGAAATTGTTTAGAGGAGATTTAATCCATGAAATAGATAACAGATGACGGGCAACCTCTGGGTGATGTCCATGTGTTAGAAAAACAAACTAAATGTTTAAAGCGTGACATGCTTCAGTGCTCTTAGATCTGAGAGACAAATTTATTGTTGAGACCTGGTCACGAAGAATGCAGAATTTATGAACCACAAAGACACTTAAAGAAACCAGACATGAAAAAGAAACTAACAAAGACAATTACTGAGACTCTCCCTATTGGGAAAACAGATAATAACAATACTAATTAACATAAGAAGCAAGGAATCAATAACCAGTAGAAGATCATCATGGCTAGGCTTCGTG
>VWZF01002623.1:0-18779 GCA_013396755.1 Sclerurus mexicanus
GCCCGGCCCGGCCCGCCGCCCGCCGCTCCGCCAGCACCGCCGCCGGGTCTGGCCGCCTCCGCCGCCGCCTCCGCCAGCCTCTACCTGCACGACCTGGGCGCCGCCGCCGCCGACTGCATCGACCCCTCGGTGGTCTTTCCCTACCCGCTGAGCGAGCGCGCCCCGCGGGCAACACCGCCCGGCGCCAGCCCCGCGTCCCTGCTGGGCGACGACACGCCGCCCACGACCAGCAGCGACTCGGGTGAGTGGGACCCACGCGTGCTCCGGGAGGGTGTGGGAAACCCGCGCGGCGCCGAGGGCTCCCGGGGGCACAGCTGGAAGTCAGCACCCTCCCCTCGCCTCCCTCATCAACCCCCTTCTGCCCCCTCCCCGCGTGGGATTTTTTTTTTAAATGCCACGTTAGCGAGGAACGGAGAGACTCCCAGCCAGTTTATTTCCTGGAAAACCGGCCCAGCTTTCCCTCCGGGGAGGAGGGAGAGAAAAGGGGAAAAAATTAAAAAGGAGGTGTAGGAGGGGTAAACTTCCATAAGGGGGTCCCAATAAGGTTGGCTCCCGGTACCACTCGTGGGCCGAGAAGGAGTTAACTCCCGCCCGAGAGCCGCGGGGGAATGTGCAGTCAGGGAGGTGCTAGTGAAAGTGACTGCAGGGGAGTGAATGGGGCTGGGAAAGTTTTAGAAATGCTTCCTTAGGTATGTGACAGCGGTTCCGCTCCCTCGTAAATCTGGTTTGAAAGTGAGTTTCTACGCAAAGAATTTCAGCTTTCCCTTTTTTTCATTTTTTTTTCTTTTTTTTAACCTCCATCCGATTTTCCACAAATTAACAGATCAAGAGAGATTCAGAAAATATCTCTGAATACACATATGTGTTAAGTAAGCTTTCTTTTGAGGCGTGGCCAAAGCCTTCTAAATCCATAATTAAGGGCAGCTTGAGTCTGGGAGCTTTATTGCGCTGTACTGCTGACAACCGAGGTTAAACTTTCCTACTATCTTTCATGCACTCCTCAGGATTACGCAAGATCGTTACAATTTTTGAAATCAGGGAGCCAGGGTTTGGACTGAAGTCAATGTGTCCTATTGCACTTGAGGCATTGCTTCCTTAAAGGAAAGTCCCTTGGGGAAAGCGGTGTCCAGCATAATCAAATGGGTTTAAGAAGGGTTTGTCATGGGGTTGCTCACTGTGCAGTTCAGAGTAACCTTCCCTTATGCATTCATCAGTCTTCAGAGTCTTTGTACAGCTTATGAAATTGTTTAATTTTTTTTCTCTGGCAGAAGAAGAACAAGAAGAAGATGAGGAAATCGATGTTGTTACATTAGCTGAAGCAAATGAGTCCGAATCAAGCACAGAGTCCAGCACAGAGACGTCAGAAGAGCACAGTAAGCCCCACCACAGCCCGCTAGTTCTCAAACGGTGTCATGTCAACATCCATCAGCACAATTATGCCGCTCCTCCCTCCACCAAGGTTGAATACCCAGCTGCAAAAAGGCTAAGGTTGGACAGTGGCAGAGTTCTTAAACAGATCAGCAACAACCGAAAATGCTCGAGTCCACGCACGTCAGATTCAGAAGAGAACGACAAGAGGCGAACACACAATGTCTTGGAGCGCCAGAGGAGAAATGAGCTGAAGCTGAGTTTCTTTGCCTTGCGTGACCAGATACCTGAGGTGGCCAACAATGAAAAGGCACCCAAGGTTGTCATCCTGAAAAAAGCAACGGAGTATGTTCTTTCCATCCAGTCGGATGAACACAGACTGATCGCAGAGAAAGAGCAGTTGAGGCGGAGGAGAGAACAGTTGAAACACAGACTTGAGCAGCTAAGGAACTCTTGCGCATAGGAACACTTGGGCATTGGTTAGAATAACCCAAACTAGACTGAAACTATGATAAAATATTACTGTTTCTAATATCATTCATGAACTACACAGTCCATTGGATATGGAACTATTGCAACTGCATGCTGTGCGATTTAACTTGAGACTACACAACCTTGGCTGAATCTTCCAAGGGTTTGGCCAGAACCTCAAAACTGCCTCATAATTGATACTTTGGACATAAGGGATGATGGGACATTCTTCATGCTTGGGGATGAACTCTTCAACTTTTTTTCTTTTAAAATTTTGTATTTAAGGCATTTTTTCATATGAGAATTCAAAAAAAAAGTTGTCCCCAATTTGCTGTATATATTTACACATCATATTGCCATGTAAATACCTTTAATAAAGCCTTTATAGAAAAATGTGCAACATTAATACGCAACAGTTGTGGCAACTGGATTTATACTTGTCTTGAACTTCTGTGCCATAACATTTCACAATTTTGTTTTTTATTTAAATACATTTTTCTTTTAAAAATGATTTTTATTTTGTTTTTAGATAAATAAATATTTGCCCAAAATATAATTAGCTAAATCCTGTGTAAAGACTTCACTTTGTCTCCCGCTGTTGTCTTTAGATGCCTATTTCCATGACATCCCTTCTTCTGTCATCATGGAAATGATGTGCCAAAAGTCAAAAGGCAGTTAGATGAGAGGCAGTTTTTCAGATCAGTAGTGAGTTATTTCTTCCTTCCCTCCATGTGTCTTAATTCAAGTAGATAAAATTGTTGATCTAATATGCCTTGTTGCCTCCAGATCCTCCATGAATGTGATGGTAGCAATGTATGTCTTGGCCATGGTCATCTTCCTACTGAAAGCAGAGTTGGAGTGGTGTATTTTCTCACCAGTCACCCTAGTATATAGGCTTTGCATTCCTTTCACATACGTATAATTACATTTTTGGGGCATGACCTTCATTCTGCACCAGAGACCCAGCCATGTACTTTGAGAGCTGCTTTGTAGTAGGCTCACCTTAATTGCTTCCTGTTTGATTTTAACAGAAGTTAAAGGGGATAAGAAAATAAACTGAGATGGTGAGTGTTGAAGTGGTTAAAACAACAGAGCGGTTTCCCTTTTTAAGTGTTGAAATCAGCAGAGCCAATCTTCCTGGTCAAACACCTTAACACTTTATTAATGTGAATAGTTACTTGGGATTTCAAGGGATACAGAGTTCAAGGACACACAAAAGGCAGCAAAGGAAAGGGAGAGCTATTTCTCATTGGAGAATATGCTCAGACAGATTCCTAAGATTTGCCAGACATATTAAATAATATTTACATTCAGGACTTGTCTTATGATCTGCTTCGGATAGGCCATAAAGTACTTGCTTCACACAGCTCCTAAGATTAGATTTGATCTTTTTCTCCCCTTTTCACCCACTTAGCTCCACTTCGGTCATGACTTCGGCAACAAATCAATGAGCCCTTTGACGTGAAGGAAGAATGTACTTTTCAAAAAGTTGAACCTTGCACTTTTTCGATTTTCATAATTCCCGTTAAATACATATTTGCTTGGCTTCTAACCATTAGAGGAGCAGTGCTGCCAGATAACGCCAGTGCCAGCAACTGAACTGGGACTGAGGGTTCAGGTTTGCTGTGTCTTTTGAGTTTGAAGTGGGAAAAAGAATGATTGGGTGTGGGTATATATGGTATGAGGGCAGGTAGCTTTTTATGGACAGGGTAGATGCCAAAGGTCTGCTCTGCAAAGGATGATGCTCTGCAAGGCATAGGGCAACCATCCCAACAATCTTGCGTGTGGGAGTTCATAAAGATGGTAAGTGTCTAAGTCCTGTTTGATGAAGCACATTAGCTGTTGGACTGAAGGTTTCTTGGGGAAAAAAATCATTGTTAGAAAAATGGGAGAAAGCAAGGCTTTTTTTCTTAAATTTTTTCTACATTGTCCCCTTGTATCTGGGTTTATAGAAGAGGTCTGCAGTTGCTTTTTTCAGCATACAATTCAGGTATTCACTTATAAGGAAAAGGAGTGATGGGAAATGAAACTGTTAGTTGTATCTGGATTGTAAATCAGGACATCTTCCATCTCTGAATAACATAAAAGGTCTACCTTTTATTAGACAAGATTTGTTAAAAAGACATGAATTTCATTTGTCTTTCGGCATGCACCCTATTTTAGATATTGCTTCAGAACAGAAGCAAGCTGTTCAAGAATTTATAACTGCATCCCCATCCTCCAAAATAAATTGTGAGGTGTAGATACATTCAGAGAAACTGAATGTCTGTCACCTTTGAGTTCCAGTTTCCTGTGTTAACAAAACCCCCTCACTTCTTCCCATTAAATGAGGTTGACAGCAATGATTAATAAACCTCTTCTTTGCTGACTTCTTAAATCATTTGGAGAATAGTTTTGGGTTTTTTTCTTCTATGTGCAGAAAGTCCTTAGTCTTTTGATGAATAAGATACTTGCAGTTATTTAATGTCTTAGTCTCATCTTTTAATTGAGCATCAGTTCATCTTGCCACTTTCCTTCTGGAAAACACCAAATCATTAACATGATCCCAATTGCCGCTTTAAAAAAGTACGATTTTATGGGATGACACTTCATAATTATAACATTTCTTACTTCATTGAAGGATTGCAAATTACCTAAATAATGTAATAAAAAAAGAAATATGTTTAAAACAGCCTGTGGGTACAGGGGTAAGAAACCTCTTCTGGTCATTAAACTACTGCTAGAATATAGTGGCTTCCGCTTTCCGACTCAGCAGTAGAGGTTAGGACGTTCAGAAGACTCAGGCATCCCACAAGACTTTCAAGCCTGGATTCCATTAGTAACGTGTTGTATGTGGATAGGAAAGTGTTGGGTTTTGCTGCTGTTTTGGAGTAATAGAGGAGATAAGCTTATAAAAGAAGCCTCTGAGCCTTGAAGTGAAATGCGGTGAGTATTTATAATGCTTGCCAAACAGCTGTACCAAAGCTCTACTTGAAATACAAGGAGCATTTTTAACTTCATCGCTCTGCTCCTTTACTTCCACAAGATACTTGAAGCTACTTCTCTTTCAGAAGAACTTCAGGCAAAAATGTGGCATCAAAGGAAGTAAGGAACAAATGATCATGGTGAAAATAAAATTTCCTTTAGTGTATACCCTCACTGATCTAATCTAATAATACTGTATTTTAGGATTCCAGATTAATTTTTTTTCTTGTGTCTAACTTCTATTTTCCACCCAGCTAATAATCTAAATGGTTTCAATGTATCAATACAGATATGCTAAGGGAGAATTTGGATGTGTAAAAGAACCCATGTTTGCTTAATTAAGTTCCCATTGGAGTCAGTAGAAATCCCATGTTTTGTCCAGTGGAGGATGCTCTTGAAAATTTTATCACTATCTATAAAGAAATCACTTTACTCGTCCCTTCCATAAGCACTCTTGCTCACATAACACTTTGCAACCATTGCAGGCAGTTGAGAGATTAAAAGCCTTTCATCAGAGTTGTATGAAAAGGAGAATTTCAGGTAAATGGATAGATTTACTATATACTGGAAATAAGCCAGGCCACTGCAGTTAAAATCTGAATTTATTCAAAACAGAAGGTGGAGGTGGTTGTTTCATCTACAGAGATGAACCATCTTCTAATACACTGGATTTTTTTTTTTAACTGACTTTTTTTATTGATCTGTGTTAAATCATCTGCCAAGGAATTATCAGGAAAATAAAATTGAACTATAGGGGTGCTAACAAAAGCAGACAGCTTGGGAAGAGACTTGGGATTTATTTCCCAGCTTACAGGTTTGCTATTCCTTCATTTTAAAAGGACATTTATGGGAGCTTCTGAAAAAAGGCTCTGCTGACTGAAAACTAAGCCCTGGTTTCCCCTTGTGGTTTTCACACAGATGAGGCCTAAACCTCTCTAGAAAAAAAAAGAAAGTGAAATCAAGAAATGAGACAGATGAGCTGCAGAAGCTGGATTCCATTTCCAGTACAAAACCTTTGAGGTTCTGCAGTTTTTTACCTACCTTCGTGTCATTTGCTCATATCAGGCATGGCTGTAATGTCAGTGGGGACAGGCAATTAACTAAAATGTTATCCAAAATTCAGAATAGCAGCTAGGAAGTCAAAGGGTTTCTTTTTCCTCATTCAACTAATCATTTTCTACATAGATCTTGAGTGCAGGTAAAGTACAAGAATCTGGAGGATCTTGCTGGTGAAAGTGGATTCAGCTGTGTGAGTAAATCACATCATAAAATCGTACAATTGTTTAAGTTGGAAAGGACCCTTAAGACCACTGAGTCCGACCGTTGCCCCACCACTGCCAAGTCTACCACTAAACAGTGTCCCTAAGTGCCACATCTACATGTCTTTTAAATCCCTCCAGGGACCAACACTCCCAGGTCCTATTCCACTGGGCAGAAAATACTGGCCCAAATACTGAGTCCTGGGGAACACCGCTTGTGACTGACTGCCTATGCATTTAACTCCACTCACCACCATTCTCTGGGCCCAGCCAGATTTTTACCCACTGAAGAGTGCACCCATTCAAGCTGTGAACAGCAAATTACTCCAGGAGAATGCTGTAGGAGACAGTGTCAAAGGCTTTACTAATCCACAGGAAAGGCAGACAACGTTCATAGTCTTTTCTGCATCCACTAAGCAGGTCACCTTGTCATAGAAGGAGATCAGGTTGGTCAAGGAGGGCCTGCCTTTCATAAACCCATGCTGGCTGGGCCTGATCCCCTGGTTCTCCTGTATGTGCCACGTGATGGCACTCAAGATGATCTGCTTGCTAGTCTCTTCTAGCACTGAGGTCAGACTAAGGGCGTGTAGTACCCCAGATGCTCCATCTAGCCCTTCTTGTAAATGGGCATCATGAAAGAGCTGCAGTTACTGTGCTTCCAGGTGGGAACGTGGTTGGGTAAGACACTGGCCAGGCAGTGACAGTGTCACCTCTTTCTCAGTATGTGACTATAGTACAGGGTATTTTTTCATATCTCTACAGAGGCCAAGCAGCTTGTCTGTAGGTGTGTCCAGACTCCACCTTCCTAGAAAATGAGATAAATTAATTTTTTCCGATAATAATAAGATTTGGTCCTGAATATTAATGCATATGAAAAAGCTTTACTGGCCACTTGTCAAAACTATTTAATATTTGTAGTTACTGGGCAAACCTTGCTTCAAGTTGCCGTCAATACATGGGAACTATGAGGCACACCTCATAGTTGTGGTCGTACTTGAAAGCATGAGACATGAGGGAGAATCATTGGCTGAGAGTGGACCTGCACAATTCTGGCTGACTTTGATGGTGAAGCTTCTTAGTCCCACAAGCACTGCTTCCAGTTTCCAGCTTGATACAGGATTACATTTTGTTGCTAAATTTACCCTTCATATGTGTGTCTTTCTACAGATCTTGCCATGGCTACTGTTCTGGTGAATATAATTCCATTCAAGGCAAAACCTTTCTGGCAACCATGCGTAATTTCCATCACAAGCTTCTATGTCCAAATTATGTGGAATTATGTTTTCCATATAGGATCAAAAAGAAAAAGAAAAAAAAAAGGTGGAAATAAAGGATTAGGTTCTATGAATTAAGAGATTTTAAAATATAAGCTGCAAAAATGGAGTAATACGTCTGGGTCACAAAAAGTTCCAAGCAGAGAAGTTAGCAATACTTGGAACTAATTAGCTCCATCACCTTCCTTCATGCTAATTTATTCATGATGAAAGAGGAAAATAAAACCAGGAATAGTGCTTTAAACACTACTTCTGCATATGAGTAGGCAAATACCCAAAAATTCTGCAGGCTAAAGTTAGACTGTGCATGATCAAATATATCACTCTGTTCCCACAACCACGTATCTTTGGATCCCTTGGGACATCCCCCTGGATCACTGAGCTTGCAGTTGCACAGCAGCACTCCCATTTCCCAGCACATTTTTCTTCCAGGCATCACGCGTGTGTGAGGGCTGCTCTTAGGGATGCAGCTGCCAGAGTGAGAGCTTCTTTCCACTCTTTTTTCTCCCATTAATCTGCTCCGCGACGACAGCAGAACCAAACAAAACTTCTCGGTGCAGGTAGTTCCTGTGATCTAGTGCCCAGCTGAGCGTCTGACAAAGCCCTTTTTGGCTTGTGACCAAGGCTGTGATGCTCTGCGGATGAATTAGAGGAAGAGGGATCAACACTGTAACTGTGTAGGTCCAGCAAATGTGAGCTTAAAGGTTTGTGTGCTTCCCTATGGTACAGAAACATCTCCACTCTCCCTCCCCTGCATAAAAGTGGTGTCTACAATACCAGGTGGGCTCCTACCCCAGTACTGGGCAGACCCTGCATTGCTGAGCTTCCAAATTTATTCAGTCTTATTTATATAGTTTGGGTTTATCTGATCTGATATGGGCGATGCTATTTCCTAGAATTATTTGGGTTGTCATTTGACTGCACTACGATAGCTCCTCAATTAATTTGTGTTTATTCATGTGTCCCAGGAAAGAAAACCTGCTCTATAACAACTGCTACCTGGACAAGGCTTTCCAATAAGAGTGCTTTGGGAAAGCTGTTGTTTAAGTATCTAAACTCAAGCAAAAATGTAGAAAATATGGTGAGGATTCTGGATCAGACAGCAAAGATGAGCTTTCCACCCACGGTGTCTATCAGGGTTGTTCCACTATTCCACACTTTATTAATGTATTTTTAGGCTACATTATGAAATCATGAATAGAGGAATAAACTGAATCTAAATTAAAAGGGTGCAAAAAGGTATATAGCAAAAATTATGCTATAAGCCATGTTCAATGCACACAAAAATTTTAGAGAAATCAAATGTGATCCATTAGTTTCTGAGGCACCTGAACAAAGATACTTCTGCCTTGGACGAGGCTGACTTTTCAACAATAAACAGCATCACTACAGAATAGCTGCAACTGACCTTTCAAATATTAGAGCTTTTATAGTGTATAAATGTGATGGACAGGAGCAGAAAAGGGAATTTTGGGGGGTTTCTGGTGTTTTTGTTTTGGTTTTTGTTGTTTTGTTTTGGTTTTGCCTTTCTTTTTTAAACTTTTATCAACTAAGTATTTTTCATAGAGATTTTCCAAAAAGAAATACATCAGACTCTAACACTTTACCATGTATTGGCTACAGACATTATTTTGATAAATTGCGCTGTTTTATATTAATTTGATCTGCAAAATTCCTCTCATCTGGGATGAAGCAGATTTTTCTTTGGGCACATGTAAAATCTTATTATGTGTTCTCATTATCGTTCATCATTATGGTAAAGACTAAGATAATACTGCATTGTGCCTAGACTTGAACACTTTAAGGGAATGTAAAAGGCTATATGAATATCTTATGAAGTGATTGCAAAATAAAATTGGCATGAAAGTGATTTGACTATGTAACATATTCCCACTATGTAAAATTGGATTCTTCCTGAAAAAAGCTTTTCTTCTTTTCCATTTGTGAAAGAAAAAACATAAGCATCTTGCCCTTGGAACAATACAGCATTTTCCCATGTTTACAAGGGCAAATTTATGCATCCCCATGTGTGCTTTTGCTTGAAATTTAATGTTTAAAATGAATCCAGTCCTTCCCCATTCATTTCAGCTTGTTGCCCTAAAACTGAGACCTGAGTGTGACACCCAGAACAATGAACACAAACTGCAAAAGCATTAACAGGACTCCAGGGGCCAAAATAATCACCAGATATTAATGACCTGCTTAGTAGCTGGAGTAAAATATCTGGAGAGGGATGTGGCTGCCACGGAGGTCTGTGCAGTGGCACCATGTCACCTGGCCATGGAGGTTCCTCCATCCTCCACTCCTTCTCAAGCTCCTTTTTCTTGAAATTGGTAGTCAAATTCCCACTCATGTCACACACTCATATTGTAGGAATGCTACTTTCCAGAAGATTTTAAGGTCAGCTGTTTCCACAAGGTTCCTCTGTATGTGTGCTTGTTGGTGGCTCTTGGGAACATTGCTCAGAAAAACATAAATCCCACTGGAGAGACACAGTGTATTCACACAACACCAAGCACTGCTCCGGTGTAAACATACTTTTCCCATTCAAATCTGTTCAAAATACTTTTGATGATAAACTTTGTCCTGCCAGATGCTATGACAAATTTGGTGTCCTACCATAGCTGCTCTAAAGTCCTCATGAACACCCCATAGTTTGCAGAAAAATGATGACATTCATATGACTCATATTCATACTGGTGGATGTTCCAGTCCTGTGTGGTCTCAGTGTTGTGACTATGAGGCCACTAGAACTTATTTATTCCCTAATTTAGTTGTCTCTGTGTAAATCAGCTTTCAGTTGATACCTTCCTTTGTCTTGGTATGCATTAGGAGCAACATCTCGGCCTCTTCAGGAAGCACCACACAAACCACAAAACACTTATTGACTCCAGCAGGGCCAGGATTGCAATCTTAGTTTTGCAATCTTACTTTAATCTTCTCTTAATTAATTTAATTCTGATATCCTTATCTAGATTGCCCCATTCATTCAGCATCACAGCATCTATATCTTCATTCTCACTGGCAGGCTTT
The DNA here is from genome assembly GCA_013396755.1 of Sclerurus mexicanus. NCBI lineage: Eukaryota > Metazoa > Chordata > Aves > Passeriformes > Furnariidae > Sclerurus > Sclerurus mexicanus. The sequence goes on from VWZF01002623.1 coordinate 10,370, forward strand.
AGTAAGTTTTGCAAATGGGGCAGCTCTATCTCCTGTTTCTACCTTTTGATCTTTACTAACAACTTTCCTTTAATGTCTGCTGAGCTCAGGCTTTTATCAGGCAGAGCACTCCACCCTCCCTGGTAGAGGGGACACTGCTCTGATCAACATAGGCATGTGGAGCCCAATTTCTACCGTCTGCCTCTCGGGGTGATCCTGCTGGTACATCCTGGCTCTCCAGCCAGTTTTGAAACCAGTTCAGCCAAACGCAATTTAAAACTGAAGGGCAGATAGGATTTCTTAAAGTCTTACAGCTCCTTCAAGTTTACCTAGTTTCAGGCCCTGTGTTGTCTCTTCATGGTGGGGGGTACCTTCTGGTGACGGCCTTGGGTGGACAATACTGGTATGGGTAGGCAAACACAGTAACACAAAGCTGTCAGCAGGCAGCAGGCAGTATAGGTTGAAAAGTATATAATCCATAGTGTGTTGTTGTCCCATTTACTTTGGTTTATGAAAAGAGCTCAGTACTTAACTTTTTTTTTTCCTCAGTGGCACAAAAATGCCATCCTGTTGCCATTTGTACAGCTAAATTTAAAGGCCCAAGCTTTTCCATGGTTCTATGACTCAATAGACAAGCTGCCCCCTCTTCTGCTTTTCTGCTTGGCCTCAATGTGACTGTGATTCAGCTGGTGTGGAGCAGGGACCCAGCAAAGAGGATAAGCATTGCAGCCAGGTCAGAGCAAGAAAAGCCCAGGGATCAGAGTGCAGACTGGTACAACTTGCACTTAGACCCCTATTGGCCCTCAAACCGTCCCATATCACTGGGATAAAAATCCTTGTTCCCTTATAATCTCTTTCTAAGTGGGAAAAAATTGTATTAGCACACCTATGCCCATACTACATGCCTGTAACTAATTTTTTTAAATGTGTAAAGCTTGGTCCACCCCCCTGCTCAAGCAGTGCCATCTGGAGCAGGCTGCCCAGGACCATGACCTTTTGTCTGTGACCATGGCTTCTGAATATCACCAAGGATGGAGATTGCACAACCTCGCTGAGCAATCTGTGCCAGTGCACACTGATAAACAACCTGGTCATGACATCTTTTTTCCATGGTGCATCTTCTTGTTACACAAGATTTAACAGAGTATGTCAATTTTCAGAGGTGCTGAGCAGATCCTATTGACTCCAACCATGGCTGGAGAAGTTCCTTGCTTTTAAAGATCAGACAAAAAACAGTACTGTGGTTTTCCTCTCCTGGAGCAGTAACAATTTCAGGATGAAAAGACAGCAGTGAAAGAATAAATCTGGGATACAGACAGATACAAGTGCACTGCCTGCCCTCTGCCATTTTTTTCTGAGTAACTTTAAACTCTGATGCACTCTGGCTCTCTGGCGAGGCACGTTTTCAGAAGCTCTCAGATGTCAGTGGTTGCAAAGCTCAGCTGAAAACTGAGCACAAATGGAAAATCCTGTCCTTTGGTCTCTTCTGGCATGTCAAGGATTTGCTCTGACCTCTTTAAAACTTACCTGCTCTGCCTTGTTTTCTCACTTCCATTCACTTATACCTATCGACATAATTTGGGTGAAAGACAAATCATCGAAACAGAACAGCGTGGCTTCCCTGCCAAGAACTGACAAAAAACCAATCATCCCTGAATCCTGAAGGCAGGGATCTGACACCAGCAGGAAGGCAAATAGGAGCACGCAGCATCTGTGTAGTGCTGGTTTTCTGGAGCGATAGTTTGTTTATGTGATGCTTGCCATACAACGCATGCTTTCTCCACCCATTGTCGCCGAGGTGAAGCTGTGCAGCATGACAACAAAATAAGCTGCTCTGCATAGTACTGGAAAGGCCTCTTCCCATCACACATTACAGTTTGCTTAGATGGGTGGTTAAAGATGGTGTGTTGATTTTAACAAAGATTGATAGTCAACATGAATATGCTGCCTGCCTTGCTTCTCTGCTGGATGCTCAGCAGAGAGCCTGGCAAACCTCAAACAATGGGATCGCCTGTTGATTTGGGGATTAAAAGCTGTCTGTGGAAGGGCATGCTGAGAAAATGTGCTGAGAGCTTCTGCTGAAGGGGCTAATTCATAGTCTAGTCAAGTAGGTTTATAACCATGTCTATCATAAAGATTTGTTATCAGCATATTGTTTGAATCACTGATCAATGCATACTCATTTTGGCAAATCTAATTAGATTTGATGGGGAAGAACATGGTTGCATTTTTAAAGGCTCTGTAGTTCCCATCTTTCTGTGTGTAATTTCATTTTTTATTTGTTCAACAGTGATTAAGAGTTGTGAATCACAATACTGTGGAGATGTCAGCCTCGGTTATCCCACTTAGCCCAACTCATCTGTCACCCAACACTGAGAACAAGAGACTGGGAGTCAGAACTCCAGTGCCTCCCAGTTACATCAGTCAGTATTCAATGTGCGCTCCCTGTATAGCCACAGGCAAGATATTTTACATCTGTGCACCTCAGTTTACATATCTGTGAGCTTGGATAAAGCATATATATGCATCTTAAGGGCATTATAAGACTTCATTGATCACTATTACTTCTAAACTACTTCCATGTCTTCTGCTTCTATGGCACAAGACAAAATGAATTACCATAATTTGAGATGTGGCAGGGGCACAGACTGGTACCTATCTGATTTTGTGAATACTGTGGCTGCTCTGATTTCAATTTTGCCTGTTATATGCAGTTGCTCAAATCTCTTCTTGGTACAGCAAGGACACCAGCTACACAGGTGTCCACCACAAGGTCAGGGCTTAAATGGGACATTCTCTAGGACTAAACTGGTGAGCTGGTGAGCAGCTTATGACAGATGCCCATCAGATACTTCTCCCTCTCTCCTTAAGTCTTTTCTCCAGTGCTGGTGTTTATTTAGTGTCTGTCAGCCAGTTTGCCTATATTCATATTCCCATATGAGGGGGAATCCTGTGCCTTGTAGCATTGGAGCAGCAACATCATGGCTGTGAAATGGACTTCTAAATCCCAGGACAGTGTCCTGATCTGGTGCATACCTTTACCTCTGACATGAGAGCTGAGAAGAAAGGGGCCAGCACAGGCCAGAGGCTGAGATGGCTCATTGCACTCTGGGTGCTGCCACTCTCCAGGCAGCAGACACATGCAAAGAAAGGTGTTGGAGCCCGTCTCCAACTTCTTAGGGCGGTGCTGGGTCATTATATGAAACCTGGGCAGTGGTGCCACTGTCGCCAGCCATGCTAATGAGAGCACAAGTCTCCTAGCTGCCTTTGGAGAAGATTCCAGCCCTGCAGCCACAAACCAGCCTGCCCAAGCCCCCAGAGAACCAAGCCCCAACACCTGCCCCATGGTTGTGCCCACACAGGCAGTGTGGGACACATCTATAAACAAGCTCTTTGTGAAAGTTTAACTTTAAACATGAGTGCATAAATAGCAACTGGTCTTGAGAGGAGAGGGAGGAACATCAGGTCCAGCATAGATTTCACACACCATCCCCCACTTCCATCTTGTTTCTGGAGGAGCACTGTGCATAGCCCTAAGCTCATGTCACAGCTTGGCTGTGTCCACACACCTGTCGTGACAGTTTGTGGGCTGCCAGTGTCACTCTCCCTTGAAAATTGCTCTCTTGAATGTTGTATATTTGTTATAGATGAAGAGATTATTGTAAAGACTAAAAAAGGAAAGTAAACAGAAAGGAAAGTACCCTGGGGATACCATGGTGGTGTATGCCAGCTTGGCTGGTCCAACCTGTTTATAATGTCTAACACAATCACAGGTGCCAAAGAATAGCCAACAAGTTAAACAGTTTCCTCTTTGCGATTTAGCAACAGGATCTTTGTGTGAGGAAAACAGAGGTCCTGCTGTTTTCCCAGGAGCCAAGTGCTTCAGAAATGGGCAAGCAAACACTACGCTCTCCTCTAGAGACTGGTGGCATTTTACTTGCTCTGTGTATCCTCTGCTGCTGTTGAGACATGAAGTCCTCCTGGGCACAAGGCTCTCCCTTGACCTGACCTAAGGCTCTTATCTCTCATATGCGGACGTCTTCATGTCCTGGGTATTCTATCTCTGCTGACGGCACCACTTCCCACTTCCTCTCCCAGGCATCCAGCTTTCTGTTGTGATCTTGCTCCCTGCACACAAAACAAACTTGAGTCCTTCTCCCCAAGGACTCAGTCAGTCTGTTTCTCAGGGGCTTCCTTGGGAAATCTGGCTGGGACCTGAGTTGTGCTGCCTCCCTCTCTCTTCTTTTGCTCTCAGCATTTGTTTTTTCACTAATGATGCTAAACCTACAGCTCAAGAGTTTTGATAACGCTCCCCCAAAACTCAAGCATGCTCATCTCTGGATCTAGTTTCCAAGTTCAGTAATGCAGACATTTGAGTTAACTTCACTTCTTTCTTAAATCACAGTCAAGCTAGTAATTTTAAATGCTCTTCATAATCTCAATTGGAGTTTTTGTACCTCTGTCCTACTAGTTCAACCTTGCTGCACACTCAAGAAAGGCATCACTTTAAAAAGTATTTTTCATTGTTATTGTTATTATTATTCCACACACTTGCAGAATATATGGAGCATCTAAGTCACATGCTCCCATAGCTGGGCCATCAGTGCCAAGTCTGTTATTTCTATGCTTCATACCAACCCTGAATATCCTCCTTCGCTGCTCTGGAGTCACATCTAGCTACCCTGAATCTTTTCTTCATCTCACATTCAACACCAAGAGCACATGAAAGGCAGTGGAAGTCTTTTCAGCAGCTTTGTAAAGTTTCCAGTCTTTGTTTTTGCTGTTGTTGCCACCTGCTCCTGGCTCTTAGAGTGTTGTTCCCACCAAAATCACAGATGAGTCACCATCACCTAGAGACGGATCACTGTTAGGGTACGGGAATGCATTTTCTTTAGAATAATATGAGTACTTAAATTAAAAGACTGGGAAATAGAAATTAATTATGATAAGCACCACTAGTTTATACCATTGTTTTATCACAGAATGAATCTGATATTGGTAAATACAGCAGGAAGGTACGTATAAAGGTGAGAAGAGCTGAGACATTGTGTCTGTCAAATAGTAACATCTGCTGCAGAACAAATGGGTGTACACTGGCCATAAATACATTCAGGATGGAAATTAGGTGGTTTCTAATCTTCAGACAAGAAGAGTTCCAACGTAATATCCAAGAAGGTGAAGTGAGGACAAGACACTGGTGCCGAGCTAAATGCCTTTACGGGCAGGCTAATGTGAAATGTTGGTTTCCATTAGGAGAGGAGCAGATGCAATGACCTAGCCCATTCTCCTGAGTGTGTCTGAGATGACACATTTCCAGACTTAACCTGGAACAAGCTTAATCCCTGGATGAGGGAAGGTATAATTACTGCTACAATTATACCCTCTCAGCTGTTTTTTCTGTTGTGTCTCTCCATGACCCATGTTGGGGGCGAATGTGTGGTGGTTTGCACCAGCCTTTGCTGCACCTACCTGCTCTGGCTGATGACTCTTCACTTTCCAGCTGCCTGTGGTCACCAGATGGGAGTTGTCACCTCTGCATTCTTGTAACCTCAAAGCACATGTCGCAGCTCTCCTTGGCTACACTGACACTTCGTCTAACTTGGCCAGCCTTGCCTGACATGGAATAAAGAAGGACTCCTGTGATCCCTGCTGCCAGCAAAGCTAGTGGGGTCATAGGCAGGGAAGCAAAAGCAGAGTGCTGGAGGACAGAAGGCTTCAGCTGCTGCAGCCTCATTGCAGCCTGACCCCCGATCTTTGCCTCAGATCTTTTGGCCTTGAAAGAGCGTGCTCTGTCAGTTGGCCTTGACTTTGCCGTGTTTAACTTGCAGGGTTGAACTTAGAGAGATGAAATAGCCTTGTGTAAGTTGCTAAGCTGTCGTAAGGATGATTATGCTCAAGTGCTTTATTGACATGAGACTATTAAGTCATAATATGAGGTGATATTTAGAGTACAAACACTAGATAGGCTGCAGAGCTGAGTGATATGAACACAAGGCATATTCTGTGCGCCTGTGGAAAGTGGGTCATTTTGTGTTTCGTGAAACAAGAGATTCTGGGTGTGATGAAAACAGTGGCTCCTGCCATAACTGTTGAGGCTCCAGCAGTGCCACAGTGCCATTGCTGGGGGAAATGTTTGGGGGTCACCTGCCACCCCTCTGACAGCTTCCTTGGAAAGTATAATGGGTGGCCAGTGAATTTTTATGGGGCCTGGGGTCTGACATCCAAACCCCAGGACTGCCTTGCAGTGGACGGGAACAGCATGTTCTTTTGTCACAGGTTGCAGAGGTCCCTCCAGAAGCCACATCTGGATAATGTCATGTGACCGAAGTCTGACTTCTTTGTGTGTAAATAGGCAGACAAAAACTTCCACTCCTCTTCATGATATTTTCCTGGCTTTGTCATGCCAGGAACTGAACATGAAGATACCTGTCTCTTGTCACGGCACGCATAGCTGTGTTCACAGCATGTTACTGGTGCTGGTAGCATGTGGGCAAGTCTGTGGCATTGGGAAAACCAATTTGAACTGATGTTTTAACAGCAGATTTTCTGTGAGTTTTGCCAAAGAAAGAAGGGAGTCCTAGTGAGAAGGCAATGAAAACTCAATTTTCAGGGCTATTTGATACATATTTCTCTTCTGCTCTGGCAGCTGGGAGCTGTAAAGGAGTCATCAGGACCCCATTTAAGGGCAATACCCATGTGAAGAGAGAGTAATAGTTTTATATCACTGCTTCTCCCAAATTCCAGAGTGGGAATGGGCTTGGAGAAAAAAGTGTGTCAGGCTGCTCCAGAATAAAATGTGTCAAGTTGCTCCAGCCCTGGGGCTCTTTTCAGCTGACAAAAGGAACCTTTGGTCTCATGAATAACTGTAGATGTTGATCTTTCTCCTGAGTTCACTGACATTGGGAGGTCATTTATTTAGGACTTGGTCTCCAGCCAGCTCTAGGAATATGGCCCAAAGTGATCTCCTCCACTCCTCTTCTGCTGCAGAAGGTTGCTGAAAGGGAGAGCACAAAAGCCTTCCATTTATCTGCTCAGGAGGGCTCTCATCTCTCTTACTGTGAGCATGCAAAGCCTCTTTTTTCATTCCAATGTTGTATTTTGTTCAGTTGCAGGACCACAGAATTGCAGCTTGGATAGAGCTACATTTTCTAACATAATTTTGTGCCTTTTGCACAAGTATTTGCATCTCATGTAATACTAAGTTGTTCTTGCAGATCATCTCTTTTTTGCATTAGTCAAAGTGTTGTAAGAGAGCTGGGAGTGTATTTATTGACTAGATGAAGCAGCATGTGCTATCCACATGAAGATGTGGATATGTTGGGTATATGTGGATCTGTGCTAGGTGTAGACATACTCTATGCAGAGGCTGATTAGCCTGGTCTGACAGTGGCAGCTCCAAGGCTGGGCAGCACCACAACCCACACAGGTGCCAACCTCCTCTCAGGTTGTACACACTAAAGGAAAGACACTGCAGCTCCTGCCTCACTGCAAAGGTGATGGCCCAGCAGGATTTTAGGTTCCCTTCTGGAGAGAGAAATAGCAGTGTGGAGAAAAATCTCACATGGCATTGAGGCTTCTTCATTTCAGGTCCAGCCTGGGATACATTTCATTTTTTTCTTAGTTTGTTTTTTTAAAAAAGTAATAAGAAATGGAAAGAAAGCTTGCTTTGTACATATACTGGAGATTTGTTATTATTTCACCAGTGTGCAGCCTGTTCTGTATTTTCAATGTTCCTTCTTCCAGTACTTGGAGGCTGGAAAACTACTTTTTCTACTTGTGCGTGGGATGCTTGTATCCTTCTCTCCTGTCATTGTTTGAAGACAGACATGATACATCAGCACTTGAACACGAGGAGAATGTGATATTTAAGAAAAAAATGTCTTTGAGAAGCAAACTCACAGTGTTTGGGATAAATGGGGTCGAAGGTGTCTGTCGGGGTGAGCAACCACGGGGGACGAGCAGCAAAGGCTCCCATGCTGCCCGTCCGCTGGTACTGAAGCTGATCCCGTTCTTCCGCGGCACATTCCTGTCTGAGGGAGCAGGACCGGGTCCCGAAATTGCCCCGTGCACGCTGCGCACTTCCGCGACAGCAGCCCTCAGCACCTGCGGAGTGCCGCCGAAAAAAAAGTAATCGAGTCATTTATATGTTTATTTAAATTTCGGGGTACGCCGAGGCACGGTGCGGCGGTGCCGGCGGAGCGGTGTGATGCGGAGCGGTGTGATGCGGTGCCGGCGGAGCGGTGAGATGCGATGCGGTGTCGGCGGTGTGTCGCGGAGCGGTGTGGTGCCAGTGGAGCGGTGCGGTGTCAGTGGTGGAGCGGTTCGGCGTCAGCGGTGGAGCGGTGCGGTGCGGTGCCGGCGAAGCGGTGCGGTGCCGGTGTTGCGTTGCGGTGAGATGCGGTGCCGGCGGTGCGGTGCGATGCAATGCGGT
>VWZF01002623.1:18845-65870 GCA_013396755.1 Sclerurus mexicanus
ATTATTTATTTGTTGTGGGTTTGCCTTTGCCTCCCCTCACCCCCCTCCCGTTGCTATCCGTGCCCCCGGTGGGGCGTGCGGGTCGCGGCGCAGTTCGCAGCGCGGGTGCGGGGGTAGCGCGGACTGGGGGGGAGGGGAGGGGGCCCTTCGCGTTATTTATTTATCTTTGTTAAAGCGCCCGGTCGCCCGGGGCCTAAAAATAGCAACTGCACGCCGAGACCCGTGGGGATGGGGAGCGGGGCGGGCCGGGGCGCCGTCCGGCCGAGCACGGCGGCGATGGGGCCGGCGGTGCTGCGGGAGCGACCCGGCGCGGTGCGCCCATTGCCCGCAGTCCCCCCCATCCAGGCTGCCCAACTCGAGGAGGGGGGAAGCAAGAAATGAGTGCCCACCCCCCAGTGCCGTGGTGTGGGGAGACCCCCTGGGCAGGGAGGTGACGGGATGGTCCCCTCGGATCGGGGCTGGATGAGCCCGCTGTTACAGCGCGGAAAATGCGCGCTGTGCGCAGGCCGGGGCGCGGAGCCGGCCTGCTGCTGCCTGCTCTGCCTGCGCTGCCTGCGCTGCATGCTCTGCCTGTCTGTGTGCGGGGTGAATTAGGCTTTGACCCGCAGCACTGGGCTGCGTGGCTCGGCCACCCTTAGCATGATCAGCCTGGCTCTAAGCTGACTGTCAGGAGGGCCTGAGGAAATATTCTGTGGTTGTTCCGAGGACCGTTTTTACAAAGGATTTTTTTGGACTTTTTTTTCCTTAAAAAGTTGTGTGTGGGTTTTTGAGTACAACTTTAATAGGCCTCGTTTTATTTTTATACCTGAATAATACTGAAGTGTGTCCATTGACAGGGTGTTTTAAGACTTGGATCTCGGTCTGTTAAGCGGTTGGTTGCTGCATCTTAAAATACTGTGGGGAGAAATCCCAGCAGAACTGAGAATTGTATCTGAGAGATGCTACAGGCCTTCAGTGAGATCTTTTTTCATCCCATCCGCACTGACAAGTTTAGACATGTTGTCCTGGCTGTGTATCTGGTCAGACACAGTGAGCTGTGAGCCCCACACTAGTTCCTCTTTACTAATATGTTAAAAAATGTATGTTATTTAAGTAATTGATTTGGAACAAAAGATATTTTCTGAGGGTATATTAGAGTATATTAACCACTGCTAAATACAAAGAGCACAATATGTTGTGTACATGTTAGAGCTGTATGAGATGGGAGTGTTTTATTTCTTCACGGAGCACAAAGAAATACAATTTCACTAATGCCAGTTTGCACCAACTGGTGTGGATTATCGAAAGAGCACTTATATACATTGTTGCAAAAGATGAGGATATTAAAAATGTGGCTCTGAGGTCTTGACGTTACTAGTAAATAAGGATACTGTCTGATACTTAGTCGTGTCATAAACATTCAATTTCCTTTTGATTGTGATTTTTAAAATTATTAAACAAATATGTGTATTTTCCAAGCACGTGGGACAGTAAGATGCTCTTTTGTGCTAGGAGCTGCATATCTTTGATGAATGACAGCTCACACCCCAGGGAGATCCAAGTGATTTTATATTCACTATGCATAATTTTAGAAAAGCACTTCTAACTTTATTCTTTTCACCTCTCTCTCTCTCTCTCTCTCTTTCTTCTCTCTCTTGTAGCGCAACGTCAGGAGTCTGGCTTACAGTTAGCTTAGCGTTGTTATAATTCTGATTGGTCTGACTTTGCCTCTGTGCATTTTAAGTTACATCAAGGTAATTAGTGATGCAGGTGCAGTTTGTCAGCCGGTGGGAATGCCTCCGTACCTATTCCAAGTAAAATGGACTGCACATCTATATGTCTCACATCCCTGGGAGAGGGGCCGTGCTGGTCTGACTGCACAGGGACAGCAGGAGCAGTGCTGGCTTGCTGCCTCCGCAAGGCCTGAAGGGTTTGGCATCATTTGCATCTGCACGCTGATGTCCACACTACATCGGAGCTGGTCTGCAGCAGCAAAAATAAGGAAGGGCTCAGGCCTGCTGGCGTCGAAAGGCCCATCTGTTGCAGAACGGAATCATGTGTTTGAATTAGTTTGTAAATTGGAATATTGATGTCCTGGGTGAACATGCATGCTTGGAATATAACTTTGGCTGGAGCTGACAGATTTCAGAGGCAATGGTGAGTTGTTTCTCCTGACGGCAGCATGGTTCTGCAGCTCTGTGTCACGGTGTGCTCTCCTCTCTATGCCTCTGCCCCACCAAAGCCTAGTTTTTTCTTTCATTAAGGACTTTTATCTTCTAAAATTGGAGCTTATACCTAATTCTTTGCAAGACTTGAACCATATCTTCCTGTTTTTAATCAGACTGCTTTACAAAGGCAGCTTGTGCTTCCTGGCTGTGTAAGTTTCATTGACTTTTGTATGAGGGATTACTGTCGGGGGGGGGAAGCCGATCTTGTGGAGCAAGGCTAGGGGAAAGAAAAGCATGTCTGTATACTTTTAGAGTATTTGGTGGGTCTTGTCTTTGTTTGGCACCTGTCAGCTGAAGGTATTCAGTGCATTATTACAATATCACTATTTTTCTACAGGCCTCCTCAGGCTTTTTCAGTAATTATGCTAGTGCAGCTCTACTAGGAATTGCAAGGTCATGCTTACAAGTGAGACAGCTTAAAAAATAATAATTTTTTTCCCCATTGGTCTGTACAGACAATAACACTGGCAAGCCATGGGAAAATGCTGCAGCATGGGAGGTGTTTCTGCTGCTTGCAGGGCTACTGGGTGTTTGTCTTTTGCTCCCAGTAGATGATTTGAGCTGGTATCAGGTACTCACGGGGCAGTGCACTGAAGCTGTATGCCCATCAGTTCAGCAATGCCAGTGGGTCTGTCAGTGCCTCAAGTGGAGCCTCTGTGCTGCTCTCAGTGCATCACTGCTGGCGATGCTGACATGGTGGGCACATCACCCTGACCCCTCACCGCTGGCCAGAGGGATGGCAGTGTGGTGTGATGTCCTGTTTTGTGAGCCAGGAGGGCTACAAAGCTACAAACTGAGCTAGTGGAGAGGAAAATGCATACCTGGTCAGGAAACTTTTGCCTTTTCTCAGCAAGGTGATACTGATCTTATTTTGAAGCACAACGTGTTGTTGTCATCTCATTGCTGTTTGGTAGCTTTAATACCAAACACCTTTATAGTTCCTGGTGAGATTTATGAAGAGTGAGGAGGGAATAAAGATATAATCTGTCTTTTGGATCCATTATCACTGCATCTGGGGCACATTTTCCCTCATCACAGCTGCATCTGTTCCTGACACTGTCTGTCTTCTTGTGTAGCAAAGTGCTCAGTGCCCTGGCAAGTAGCACTGCTGTGCACCTGCATATGGTTTACTTATACCTGAAGATGCAGCGCCTGCTGTTTGCTTGCCTTGTGGGTACAATTCAGTGGGGGACAGCATTTTATTGCGTTACCAGTGTTGAAATTAAACAGTGTTCTTGAGTCTTTCCTCAGTTCCCTCTCTGGCAAGTGCTGGAGATTGTTTAGGATAGAGCTTGGCAATGGTACTTTTTTGCCTGTCACTGCAAGGGTGACAAATGAAAAGCAGTGAGATGGTTACCTGGTGCATCAGCTATGCTCTGCTGAACACAGCAGTCTGCAGAGTGACACAAACACGGGGACTGGCGGGGCATATGGAGTGGTTTGAATGTGTATGATGTAGGACATCCAGATGTGTGTGATCTAAATACCTTTTAATGCATCCCTGGATGGTATAATTCTTTATGTGAATTCAAGGTATGGATATGAATATTGAAGTGGGGCTGTATCCTGCAAATCAAGGACTAGTTGAATATCATCCAGGTTTTCCTGGCAGGTTTGTCCAATCCCCTCCAATGGCTGTGCTGCCACATCTTCACTGCTATTGGTACGTTATATTTGTCAGCAGATACTACAATTACATCTCCCATCACCTCAGAGGAAAAATGATCCATGAATTACTGGTGGTATAGTGCATCATGCCGGAAGGGGCTCTTGAGTGCAGCAGTGACAGGCAGAGCTAGAACCAATGCCTGATAGATAATTTGAGTTAGAAATTATGGCAAGGATCTTCAGTGCCAAGAGTGATTAGCCACTGAAACAAATCACCAAGAGAAGGGGCAAGTTCTCTCAGTCATTTCTGCCTTAAAAACTGAGTTGGAAGAAGCAGTAGAAGAAGCTTTGTATAAAAATTATTGTGTGGGTTCCTGCAAGTCAACACAATTAGAAAATTCCTTGACAGGAGAGGGGAGGTTTGACCATGCCCCCCACTATGAGATTGGGTTGTGTGGACGTTGGGAACCCACCTGCTTAGCTGAGCTGTGGTGTGTGGAGCACTCTGACAAGAAATAGCAGCCCAAAGCCCTGGAAGGACAGTGTCATTGCACAGGAGAGTGTCATTGCACAGGAAAGGGTTGCCACGAGATGTTTTGAAAATCAGCCTTTTGTCACCTCTTTTGCATGTCTCCATCAGGAATACCCTGCACCAGATCAGGTACATGGCCACGGGTTGTAGGACTTTGAATGCTTCTTGAGGGAGAGCTTTACATCACTGAGGTTCTCACCTATAAGCTGGGGCTTGTCCAGGCACAGGACCCAGCTCCTCTTCTGGAGATAGGAATGAATGCTAGAGAAGCCTAAAGAAAGTCCCAAAAGGATCACCTGTTTTGGGAAGAGGAGGTCCCTACTGCAAGAGCAGTACCCAGAGCTGTAGCGTGTTTCCTTAGAGGCAGATGGAGAGCAGAGCTGGGTGGCAAAACCACATCCCATCATGTGGTTTATTAAGCAGCTTGTAGAGTCCTTCAGCACAGTGCAGGTTGGGCTGGGAGCCACTCAGACTTTGAAACAGGCCAGTGCATGGATTTTAAGATGTAAAACTCTGGTTCGGTCCTCCTAACCACCATCATCATCTTCCCTCCATTCAGCTGGATAGTCTACTCCTCCCTGGCTTTCTCTGAATGCTCATTCTGTGCTGCCTGGCTTCCCTGGGTAACTCCTGATTGTCTGCCTCATCTGTGCTTTAGATTTATTGCTTGAGTTGAGCTGATTAAGATGTATGTCAGGCTGGTAATGCCTTCAGTGTGGATGCAGCATCCTGATTCCTTGCACTGGTAGAAGCTTTCATGTTAGTTCCTCTCTAAGTTCTTCTGCATTAGGGCATTTTTGCATTGTAGCAAATCCCACAGGTTCAAAGACATTCCCAAGCAGGCATGGGACAGGCTGTCTGCTGCCTGCTTATATACTGCATGCCTTTGGTCTTGGGTAATTTTGTGTCTTCCCTGAATTCCCAAAGCTTGATTGAAGAGGTTGCTTGCCTCATTCTTTTCCTCCCAGTCAGGAGAACTAAAACTTTAGACCAGTGCTGCAGGAGTAGCATCCTGTGAGGTCCTGTATAGATCTCAGATGGTGTTGGGGAAGTGTTGCCAGCAACTTAAAAGGTGAAGAAAAATTCAGTTTAGGATTATTAAAAAAAAGAAAAAAAAAGCAACAAGCTGCAACTCTTGATTAACACTTTGTATTTTGAGGCCTAAATTTGATTATACTGCAACCATTTAATCTTGAAAATGTTGGCTGAGCAAAATCCCAGCCAAAATTAAGTGCATTGCATTGCATTTCCTTGTGCAGTTCCCTGTCCAGGTAGGGAGCAATCCCTGAATTCAGTGGAAGGGTGTGCTGGCTATGCAGGGAACACATAGTGCAGGAGGATGGAATGTTACTGCTTCAGTAGGTTTAGGAAAGGTGGCTTTTCCTAGCCATCTTTCTTCCAGGTGCAGTGTCCTTGCAGCTTGGTGTTGGATCAGGTATCGCTGTCTCTGGCGGTGGTGCAGTGCTGACGTAGGTGTGGTGTTGTGTGTGCTGGTTTACATGGTGGAAACAGCAGCTGTGGGCTCATGGCTGAGCCTGTGGACTGTGGAGCAATGGCCAAAGCCCAGGCTGTGCTTGAACCCTCTACATCACATCTCCTGGAATAGAAAAAGCATGAGTCTCTCTTTGCTAATATTAACATTTGGCATTATTTTTATTATCCTTATAATTGTAAGTATAATTATTATTATATAAGCTGTGTCACGGAAATAAAGTTTGTTATACAGTCATGTAGTCATGCTATAGGAGTCTCTAGACGTGATGTACGAAAACCCTTTTATGCTTCAACTGGGGTTGTGAATAGGTAGTCACAGCACATCAGTGCAATGACCTGTAATTTAACACACTGAGCAAAAGCTACCATACATCCTTTTGGAAATATTTAGTAATGTTTCCAGTCCTATTTAAATAATAATGGGTTGTTTAGATTTAGTCTTCCTTCATAAGAGTAGGAAAGTCTGAAATACATTTTCCCAGAAGTTCTCATGGGGGGAGCAAAGGCCAAGATCTTCATGCTGTGGCACAGGCAACTGGGGTGCTGCTCAAGGGTTTTAGATGATCATGTTTTCTGTGTGAATTGCTGGATCCTTTGATTTACAGGTATCTCATATCTGGTTTTGGTTCCTCTTAGCTTTTGGGGATAGTCAAAACTTTACATTTTTCTTAACTTTTAAAAAGGCTGCTGTTAGATTATATAAAAAAAAACTAGCAAAAATGTACATGTGTTTGGTGTTATGAGGAAAGTAATCAGCTTTGTTTACGAGCTGGGAGGTTGGACTGGAGATCCCAGAGGGTTCTTCCTACCAGCACTTTTCTGTTTTTGTTGTAACTGAGACAAAATTGAAAAGCTGAGCTTCAGGTCTCCATTTGTGGAACAAGATGGAATGAGGCCCAGCTTTCCTGAATAAACAAGAAAAATAAATAAATGTGATGAAGATAAGCAGTTTCAGAGGAGAAATTTGTCTTGAAAAGTTTTCCTTGTTTTGGGTTGTTAGCATGGAGACCCACCAGTTCTGCTTGTTACAAGTGGCTTGGAAAGATGATTGGGGTTCCCAGTGCTTGACCATGGGTAGGATTTGGGGGTTCAGCAAGTAATTTTTTCTTTTCCCCTCTTCTACCCTGCCTTTTGACTCTCACCTGCAAACATATTGGGGCAGCCACTGCCTTTCATATGGTTGTTCATAGTGTAGAACAGCAGAGCCCTAATGTCAGGTGGACAATCAGCCTCGCAGAAATGTTTGAGCTCCTGTACGTTACATGATCAGAAACAGCATTGTTGATGACTTCTGTTGATGACATTGTTGCCATCTTTGAGGAGGAGGTCTGATGGCTGCAACGAGTACAACCAGACAGGAAAAAAAGCTTTTGAAAGCTTCTCACCAAGCAGCTATATGTTTCAAGTGCAAATCTTGAAGGTACTTAGCTCCTATTTTACTGTGACAGGTAAGTGTGGGTACCAGCTTTTCGTCTTTTAGCACAGTCAATGGCCATTCTTCATATGGAGGAGGAAAAGGGAAGGGAATTTGCAGTGATTTTATAGTTTTAATTTTAAAGATAGGCATATCAAGTATAATCTACAGGTTAGTAGGTGGCAATTTGGGTATAAATATCTTTGAGACTGGTTGTAAGCTGTTCAGAGCTCAAGATGTTGCCATTAGCATAAGGCACAACATTGTATTTCTTGGGGGTACAGCCTGTACCATTCTGTTGGTACCCACTATCCCTGCTTTCCTTATAAATCTTGATGACTTGAGAGACTTTAAACAAATACCTTATTTTGCAGGATGTTTTTAATAACTTTTAGTGAATATTTTTCTTGGGGTACTTTTATGAGATGAATTAAAATAAATGGGATTTAAATTCTGTACATCCCTCAGTTAATAACACCTCATGGATTGCAGCAGTATAGGAGAGAAATGTGTGGCAGGGATTCAACAATTTTCAGTCGCTTGTCCTGACCCACTAAGACTGGGACAGCTTACAGTTGGTCTTGTTAATGCATTTCACCTCCTAATAATACTAAGAGAGCTAACATTCCTAGTGATAAATACCAGTATCTTGTTCTGCTTGGAAAATTTGGATGCTGATCAGGTAAAAATGTTATTGTCTCTACTGTGGCAGTACTGTGAAGGTATGAGATGACATCAGGGATGGGCCAACGTGTGGGATCCATGCTCTCTTGAAAGTGTTGAAGTCAGGAATAAAGCTGTTTAAGGCTTCCCTGAGGCATGACAAAGCCTGTAGACCCATGCAATACTGCTTATAACATTAATATTTCATTTGAAGATATTCAGGGATTTCAGTGCCCATTAGAAGCTGTCAGGTGTTAAGGCTGAACTCCCGTGGCTGCAGTTTTCACTGGAGGCTTGGCTGGCAGAGTAGGTCTGCACAGACGTTCCTGATCTCCTTCCACAGTGGCAGGGCACAGTGGCACCAGAAGAAGAAGCCTGAAGTCACGTCTGAGTCCTTGGAAGTGGCTTGTACCACAGGAGAAATGATGAGATTGCCTTCTCCCACCAGTCTTGGCACTTGGAGCCCCACACTGCCTTGCAGTAGATGATCTGGCCAGGCAGCCCAGGCTCAGGTGGCTATAGTGTGAAGATGATCCATAGATCTGTTTAACCTTTTTGCATCCAGCTGCTGCCAGGGAGCCAAGTTCTTGAAAGTTGTTGGCTCATTGATGAGGAACAGATGTCTGAGCTTCAGCAATGCCGAAGAGCATGAGGAGGGGGTTGAAGACCCTGCTGCTGTGATACTGGCTCTGTGCTGATGGTACTTGCTCACAGGTAGTCAGTTGAGTCAATGGGTTAGGAGCATTCTTGACTTTCTCCTGGTGATAGATTTTTGCCTTCTGATGTTTCTGTCATCTCTGGCTGATTAGCAGGTCCAGGCATGTCTTCATGGGAAGGGTCCTGGTTTTGGTCTCGACATTCATTGCATCTTGGCTTGAAAACAACAGTAACATACTTGTGTAGGAAGCCTGTGAGCAAAGAGAACTCCAACCCATCCAGGAGGCTGCAGGCCATCTCTGCTTCTGTGTATCTTTCTATGCTGGCTTCTGTTGGAAATATAAAGTTTTGAGGTCTTTTCCCTGGATTGCCTCAGGTAGCAAGAGACTACTTAAAGTTTTGTGCCAAAGGCCATAGGAGCTCTGCAAGGAAATGAAGCTCTGCTCTCTGAAGGTCCAGTTTTGCATAAACTGTGCAACCCCCGGAGATAAGGATCACAAAAAACCTCATCATATTCTGCTCCAAGTTATGTTCAACTGAAGGTCCTTTTTCTGAATATATAGCAATGATGTATGTGATGTTTAACAGCAGTTAAGAAACACACAAGCAGAACAAGACCTTCCGCTTCTGGGTTGGAGAGAAGAGAAAGAACCTATATCAGATGCTAGTTCATCACCTAATACAGTACCCAAAAGATAATCTAGCGATGACGGCAGTGTTTAACTGAGCATTGAAAAAATTACATTTGACTGCAATTCCAGTTACCTGCAGTGATTTGAGTCTTTTAGGAATATAAAAAAAAGTTAAGAAATTTAAAGATTAAGGTATGTGCCCAGACATCCTTAGCTCTGCCCTCCCTTTCTTCACCCATTTCAGACTAAGTTTAATTATGTGAAATTTTCTGCAGAAGCAAGACTGGTTTGTAGCACCCTGTTACGCTAAGGGATCAAAGCAAGCTCTGTTATCTAGCAGATGTGTTAAATGTTAAACTGTTATTTTTTAATGCTATGTTGCCTCCTTTATCATTTCTGGATGGGTTTACAGATTCCAAGTTAATTAATGTATGATTTTTGGTCCCCATCTGTTTTATATGCTCCTAAATGTGATATTTAAACAAATCAGCAGCTAGAAGAGGAATCATGAAGTCAAGCTCATGATGGACATTGTGGCCACTTTAGTTAGGGGTTGTTTCAGTGTGGTTTGCTGGATGTGGTGGTTCTGATGTGGGCTATTGCTTACTGCTGGTTGTTTCAGTAATGGGGGATCTTTACACCGTATCCATTACTGGTTTAAGTGGGATTTCAGAGAACAGGGAATGGCTGGGTCTTTGTTCGTGCTGTATTGTGGTTGACCCCTTCCCAGCTTCCTGTCTAAAGCAGGATTGTTAGATGTGCTCATCTAGGATTGCCATGTATGGTGAGTTGACAGTATCTCCTTTGGCATGGATCCATTATGGTCAGGCTGCCTTATTTGCTCTTGCTTTCTATCTATATCTTGGTTTTACCCTAGGTCATTGGGTCTCTGGGACAGAGTCTGACCTTTCTGTTCTATTTTTGTATAACATCCAGCACAGACACGTTTGGTATCTCAAGCTCTTGGTGGTGCTGTATGTAATGCCAATAACTAACAGTGCTGATATTCCTCCTGGGTATCTGTGTCTGTCTGTGCACACGATGACCATAAATGTGCTGCTGTAGAGTGAATTTTCTTACATGGCTTCTGTGTTGTTTTAGCTCTGAATAGCGGTAAAAGAGGCAGCCAGCTTGGTACAGGGAGTGTACAGAAAGCATTTCTATGCCAGGGAAAACTGCTGGTGCTGACCTGTCAGAGCCAGTAGCTGGTGGTGAAGTTATAGAATCACAGAAATCATAAAATGGTTTGGGTTGGAAGGGACCTTAAAGATCATCTAGTTACAACCCCCCTGCTGTGGGCAGGGACAGCTTCCACTAGACCAGGTTGCTTCAAAGCCCCATCCACTGTGACCCTGAACACTTCCAGGAATGGGGAATCCACAGCTTCTCTGGGCAACAAGTGCCAGTGTCTCATCACACTCATAGGAAAGAATTTGCTTTTGTTCAGGGCAGTGTAGATAAAGCATGGCACAGTTTTTCTGCTTTTGCTTGGATAAATATATCTATATCCAAGAAACTTTTGTGTATTTTTATATATATATACAAACATATGTGTGAAAGCATCATTGCTTGCTTACCTCTAACTTTGCTTCCTTCTTCTTGTTTCTCTCTGCTTCTCTGTTTCTGTTCCACTTTGTGTGTGTGTTATGCCTATGGTGTTTTTCATAGGCATATTTCCTTTTTTTTCTTACCTTCTTTCCCCTTTCCTTCCCATTCTGGCTTTTCATTCTTTACCATCTCAGCCACATGTTTCTGCTCCAAGTTTCTCTTCTGCATGGCTTCTGCTTTCTCTCACCAGGAGAGATTGGCCAAGCACCCTGTTAACCTCTCTGCACACCCCAAGAGTTGGTGGCCCAAGGGATGATGGTCATTGTGACCTTATTTCTTGGAAAAAAGGAATAAGGGAATTGAAGCTGCTCTCATTTCCCTTCTCTCTAAACTATTCTCAGAGTGTTTTGGTTTCCCTTGCCTGGTCTGGATTGCGGCTGGCATGGCTGAGTGGATGTTTCTCAGATCTGATGGTTAACAATAAGATGGGGGTTAATAGCCAGAGTGCTTCTTCCCTGCACCTTGGACCTGGTGATGCTCCTTCCTCGTTGGGTGCAGTTTGCACCCCAAGCCCAGACTCTGCATTCCCACTGTTATGTCTCTTTGTGCGGCTGATTTTAGTAGTCTTCTGACTTGCTGCAAGCCCAGGTCTTTTGCACCTGTGTTCAGCCCTGTTTCTGACCTCTGGAGGGATAAGGCCCTGGTTTGTGGTGGTTCTGGGAGGGCTGTCATACCCTGATGGCAGAGCTTTTGTCTGTGGGAAGAGTTGAGTCGAAGGGTGTGCACTGGTGATGGCTAAATTTGGGCAATCCTCATCCCCGTAAGAAGATGCTGCCTGGAGAGAGGAAGTGGGCAGCGTTGGGAGCAGGGGGATTTTAAATGGAGCTGGGGACACATCCTGTGCAGTGCTTCCCAGTCTCTACAAGCAGTGAGTGCTGCCAAGCTGCCTCTTTTAGGAGTTGACTTGTAGACAAAACTGAGGGTTTTGGACTGCTTTCGATTATAGAAACGAAGGGAACTGAAATCAGGAAACACTTTGATGTTGATGATCTGAAAAACATGCTCAATATCACTTGACAGCAGACATTTTATTCTCAGCTACATCATCCTTGCAGCAAACATGTTGGTTAGGTGACTTTGCTTGCACAGCTGTTTTTTTTTTTCTCCCCCAAAAAATCCCAGGACTCAGCACTATATTTCCCATGCTGGAAAGCTGACGCTTCCAAGCCCTGGTTTGTGGCATTGGTTTCTTCCATGTGTGGCAATTCCTGAACGTGCCCAGCCAGCGGTCCATGGGGGTCAAGTTGGGTGAACTCTGCCATGTGTGGTTTAGGCATGAGGACCTGTGGAGGGGTTTTCCTTCCAATAGATGGAAAGATTTTTTTTGTTTGTTTCTTGGAAAGATGTAACCTGAGCAGAAAATTTAAGGGATGTCATCAAGGTGAATAAACAGAAATCAAACTCCAACTGTCTCCTTCATGTAGCAGATGATAATATGTGAAGCTTCTTATGTGAAATGTGAACACTTAGTGTCGTGTTTCCTTCAGGATGACGCTTCATTTTTTTCCCCTTTTTTTTCCCCCTCTGCAATGCAGAGTTTCACAAGTGGTACAAGTGTTGTGCCACTCACTCCCATCCCTCAGCCCCCCTTGGACAACGGGCTATTTCAGGCCGTGCTTATAACCTGATCTTGCTGATGCCCCTTGCATTTAAGGATCATTTAGTGCCAATTGTTAGGGTGATTTGCTATCTTCAAGACACTTGCACCCAATCCTGTTTCCCTTGCATGCCCAAACGGGATTTTTTTTGCCTTGGTTTAGTTTGGCTCAGAAATGGGCTGTTTTATCTGCTCATGAGTTTGGTGCTGTCAGTTCACTGAACACAGCCGTGGCACCTGAACTACCCTGAGGGATGTAGCCCTCAGGGTAGGACACTGAGTGACACTGGTTGAGTTGGGAAATGCCGAGGACCTTGCCTTGGAAAGCATAAGGAGCAAATCATGGCTGGGGTAGCCGGGCAGACAGCTGAGAAAATTTATTTCCAAAGCCCAGTCTACTTAATGCCGAGCTGTCACCGTGCAGGTAGTCCCAGGTTCGGTGGTGAGGCTTGTGATGTTGCTGGTCCTACATTTTTGGGCTCAAGTGTGGCTACAGTGGGACAGATGCTCATGTTGCTCTTAGACAGCATCCTGTCTCAGGCCCTGGTCAAAAGCAGGTGCTTCACAAGTAAACAAAACAAAACAAACTGTGGATGAAAGTGAAATAGATGGCTTGTGCCCAAGTCATGCCTGCCCACTGGAGGGCTTGGTGATGAGTTGTAGGTGGCAGATTTCAAATAGCTTACAGCATCTAAACAAATAAATCTTTTTCCCTTCTTCCACTCCAGTATCTAAGTGTGTGGCCTTTGCTATTTGAGTGTCTCTTTTAAGCAGCTTAAAAGTTTTTCTAAGTGAAATATATTTCTATGCTGCAGTTGAGAGATAAATATAGCTGTTGAGTTGAAAGAAGGCCATAGTATGTGTTATGTTGCCTTACCCAGTATTTTTTTCTTTTTGTGGTGATTCTGTGCTAACTCAAAATGGAAAATCTCCTGAAAGATGTTATTTTTCCTGTTTAAAGAAATTACATGCCAGAATGCCATTCACTGCCTTACGCTTCAACCAGTAAAGGATTAACCCCCCCCGTCCCTGTTCTCCAGCCCAGCGACGTGTGTTTGGAAAGCGGGTGCCTTTGCAGCTGAGCCAGCTCTAATAATAATAATTCGTGTTGAGAAGCACAGAGCAGCCTGTGATTAGCAAAATAATTATTGCAGAGTATATAAATTGAGAGGTGTTTTTTTGACAAGGCTAGAGGAATGCACACTGCAGCTGCCTGGGGATGTAATGGACTTCTCTCTCCTTGTTGATGTTCTCCCTGTAAAGTTTGGTGCAGGAACTGTGCAGAGCAAAACATGCTTGTAAAATGATTATTGCTTTTGAATTTTTCCAGTAAATTCTGCTGATGAAAGAGCAGCTGGAAAACTTTAATATAAGAGTTTTATGCTGTGCTCTGCTCCCTGGGGTAATTTTTTTTTGCTTTTTAAAGTTTGGATGCAGTTGTTGGATATGTTTTTTCTGCTTGCCAAGAGGCCAAACTTTGACTATGTGTTGGCTCTGGAACCTAAAAAATGGGCTAGGAACACTTCCAGAACTTCTCCTTCACAGTTGCTGGTTCAGATTCAGGTCAGCAGGATGGAGAAAGACGTCTCTATTATAGGACACTGCTCTGACATGTGTAAAGACAAGTTTTAAGCTCACAGCTGGTGGCTCATTGCCTTAAAATCTAACCTCCTGCCTAACAGTGAGCAGAGTGTTTTATGCATGCTTTCCCCTCTGTGCTTGGTCAGCAAGGGCAGGGTTTCTGCCAGGCAGCCGCTGTGCCAGCACTGCTGGCACAGGGCAGGTTGGGAGGTGGCACCATGCACATACAGTTGCAATTGGCCATCACTCATGCAAGGCTTCAGGGTAGAGCTTACCCAGCGACCTGCACAGGTAGGCCCAGGATCAGGAACTGTTGGAACTGATCTAGCCTAAAAACACCAACAGAGCTTGGGAGATGCTTCCTACAGATGGTATGGGGACAGGCATCCCTAGACAACTGATCTGTAGATGAACCTCTGCCTGGGTGCTGCCCAGCCTATGTACCCTCCCTTTTTGCAAAATAATTTATCTGCAAATATGTGCTATACCAATAGAAACAAGTCTCTAAAAAAATCAGTTTAGGCTAAAATGGGGGGTACTCTTGAGGGTTTATCTTGGACTAAAGAAGGAGAGATGGATCTCTTCCAGACTGCCTTAAATATTTGAACTAGACTTGTACAAATGGGGCCCCAATTTTCCCCCATGATGCTTGCTACCTTAATAGAAAAATAATGAAAAGAAAGTGTCTTAATTTCTTTTACTTGAGGCAAGCAGGTGGAGTGCATCCTTTGATCCTTCTCAACCTTTGCTTTTTGTGGTATCATGTTTTTCTTTCCTGTATCGCTTTGCTTGACAGTAATCAGAAGTATGTGTGTGTCCATGCATGCATGTGCATGTATGGATACACATACCACACATTCACACACTTACCTTAAGCCTTTTTTCTATATTAAAAATACATGGCTGCTTTTTCCCCAGTGTCAAAGACAACTGGTATTGCCTGCATCCAACCAAACAAGCTATTGAGTTAATACCACCATGTAAAGTTCAGGAAAGCCTGGTGAATGTTTTTCTAATAAGAGGATATTCTGGTCCTCTTGATAATCAGGCCCCCATTGTAAACTCATTTTGAGTCAGAGGTTTAAATCTTTGTTCCAGTGGAAAAGATTTTTATGGGCAGCCCAAACAGGCATTAAGTCCTGGGTTTTTTTTAACATAGCTGCTTAAATTAGCACAGATTCTGAATCCAAGGGAAAAGAGAAAAATTGAAACAATAGAAATCATGGCTTGATGGCACAAACCTTTTGTCCCACCCCAGCCCTTGTTAGAAATCTGGCAGAGGCAGCAGGCTGGGTTTCCTTACTGTGCGACAGTACATACTGGTGATTCCTCTGGGCAGTTGGGTTTCTATCTCTGCTGGTGGTCACCCCGCTTTTATTTTGGGCATGCCAGAATATGGCTTCAGAAGTCAAAGCTATGCCAATTTTATGCAGACTAATTCCTCTGCTTTCTGTATCCCTCTTGTATTTCCAGGGAAAAGGCTTTTCTGGATAAAGTGCCAGCATTCTGGAAACATGTTGTCCTCATGGTTTTGGGTTTTGACCTGTTTTTCTTTTCACTTCTTCCATACTGTGAGTAAGACACCTCTATTGAGCCCATACCTCTTCCTACCAGTCCTGCACAACTTATCTATCACCTTTGTTCTCAGTGGCTGAGATTACTGTAGCAGCAACAGCCCTTGGGAAAATGATTTTGTCAGGACAGAGCATCTTGTTGAGACAGTCCATGCCTCAGGGAAGGTGTGCTTCCTGAGTTGATGGGGTGGCAGGTGGCTCAGAGGAGTCGGTTCTCAGGTCAAGGTGAGCTGGCAAACCTACCCCAATTTTCCTGTGCTGTAAAGGATGCTCATTGTTGCATGGTGGGTTTTGTCAGCAGCATTGCAACGATGAAACTGAAAGCTCTTAAATCTTCTTTTGCTCTTCATTCCTGAGCGATCTGGTACCGAAAGGTGGTCATGCATCATTTTGTCCTTCCCCTGCTCATTCAGATGCTGGTGATAGTGCTGGTGTAGCAGCTGGGTACCGCTCAGACGTGGCACTGCCCTTGCACCTGCTGTGCTTCAGGTGATGGATGTGCTGCCTTCTGTGCAGATCCTCACACTGTGCTGCTTTTTTTATCCTCGTGGACCCTTGGTGGGGACCTTCTCCTGGCAGGTGGGAAGGGCTCTCCTCTTATCTGGCCCCAACTATCTTGGTGCATACCTCTGCCCAATGCACTTTGCCTGAGTAAACAAGAATGGCACTTTCATTGCTGCTTTATTGCATGGGAATGGCAGCCATGGTGTAAACAGCTTTTACACCATACAGGAGCTGCACACACCTGGATTGCCATTCCTTGGTCTTGGATACTTCCTTCGTTCTCCTGACTGTGGTACAAAAGCATCTTTCCAAAATTGAAAAGTGACAGCAATCTTTATCGTTTTCTTGAAACAGTCCCTGAGGATGGAGGAACGGTGAGGTTAGCATCTGGAGCCGACATATTTATTATTGATGATGCCTTTAAATGATTAAACCAATTTTTCTTGCATTATTTAAGGAAATTGTGATATTCATCATTAATGGAAAGATGTCTGGGGCAATGTGTGATTCACAACTATAAATACCATCTCTCCTCCTTTTGTCACTTGCTGCCTGTCTTCTCCCAGCTGTTGCTTGTCCTTTTGGAGTCAGTGTTTGTCCTTCTGTCTGTACCTCGCGCTGCCTTCCCCCTTGGTGTAGGTGACCTGTGGCCGCATAAGCATGAGGTGTCTTTTATTCTAGACAGGTAACTTAATTTTCAGTGTCACCAGGATATAAGGGATGTGGTAATCTGGGTAAGGAAATAAGGTTTAGAAATTCTTAAGTACGTTTAAGACCTGTTTGCAGTAAATGTTATTCATATTCTTGTTCTTTATATTACTGTCAAGGGTAACTGGTACCCTGGCATTAGGTATGCTTATCTCCCCATGATATGATGCAATCGTACAGCTGGGTTGTATTGCAGAATGAGACTGTTAACAGGCAATGTGGCTGTGACAGAGTCAGCTTCCCTCTGCAGAAGATGAAAGTCCCTTTGAACCAATTAGTTTTACTGGATCCTTAAGTCATTAAAGCATGGTTTTGCCCATGCAGAAGAAATACTGTTTACAGGGTGTGATTTTAAAGTGTAGTTGTTTGTTTACTTGCTGTCCCACAGGACATCAGTATCCATCTGTGGAGCTTGAGTTGACCTCCATTTAGTAAATTCAGTCTTCAAAGTTAGTTGCCTTAGGTCATTAATAAAACCCCCTATATTTTAAAGAAGAGGGTATTTAGATGGAATCTTAATTATTGATATTCAGTCTTTTGGCTGAAACTGTATGATTGCCTCATGCAGAGTGGCCCTGGGATGTGAGTGGAACAAGAGGAGCATGAGGTGCCTCCAAGAGAGGCTGGGAGTTGGGAACCTCAGCTTTGAAGGGGTTTGTGGAAAGGACGAAAACTACACGTGGAGTCAGTGCATTCCTCTAGAGCATGCAGAACAGAAATAACCTTAAGTAAAAAAAAAATTAAAAATTAAATCTAGGTAAGAGATTCCTCCCCTTTATTCTTCTTCCTTTCTAATATTTATTTCTGATATTCAGACTTAAAAATCCTTCCAGTAATAGCCGGGAAAAGGGTTCATGCTTTTGTAACTTCTCCCCATACAAGTCTGTAAGGGAAAACAATTTCTTTGGTACTTCTTCACTTCTGTTTCACTGACATCTGTCTTGCCCAGACACTTGTGCTGGAGAAGATGAGGGGCTTCTCACCTGACATCTCAGGCTTGAATGCCCTCACAGCATCTTTCTGGCTTGAGGGGGGTAGCACAAGCAGGGACCTTACAGGTACGTGGCAGTCTGGGAATGTAGTAATTTTGTGAGAGGACCCGGAGGAGGGTGTCTCAGCTTTTTCTGTACTCCATGTTTTGTAGTCCTCATCCTTTGGGCAGGCTGCTGAACCTCAAAGCACTTGATTATGCAGGGCACTGTGGTGGTGCTGGGGAAAAGGAGGCCCTGCTCCCTGGCTTTTGCTGCCAGTCAGTTCAAGTCCAAGAACATAAGGATTTATTGTTTTTCTTATTCCACCTAATCTCTCTACAGAGGCTCTGTTTAATATCTTACCCTTGTTTGAAATGTGGAATTCATCTGCTGCTATTATTATCCCAAAACAAAGGGGCCATGAAATTTTTTTTTGGTTCAGTCCAGCCTGGATCACTTTGTGCTGGAGGTCCTGGCTGTGGGATGGGGCTTCCCTGGCCACATCCTCTGCAAAATAATGTTTTTCCCCTTATCTGCAGCTACAGCTCCTTTCCCTCTAAATACTGCAAATAGGATTGGAGGGTGTAGAGGATTCTTCTGGGGATCTCATTCTATACAAAGAGGTATCCATCATCACCAGCAATACAGAAGGTGCAGAGGAGACACAGGATGGTCTCCCTGTGTAGAAACGTCACATGCAGCCCCACCATCCTCCTTCTGCATTCCTTCCCAGCAAACTCTAACCTATCTCGGGAGCTAAACCAGGTCCTTTCCAGATGCTTCTTGTCATCTTCTTGTCACTGGCAAATGACTGCCATGCCACCTCTCCAAAGCACTGCGTCTCCCAGGCAGCACTGCACAGCCAGCTGTCCCTTTTGCCATAGATAACATCATATTTCTCCCCCATTCTGGGCTGTGCCTGCGCTCAGGGCCGGTCACGCGGCTCCCATGAGTCTGGGCTGGCTCTGCCGGTGCTGAGCGTTGTCACAGGCGCGTGGTCCCAGAGAGCAGCACTCGCTCCCTGCAGCCCCTGCTTTGTTCAGGAAAGAAGGAAAAAATCCCCTGAATTCTTCACTGCTGACTGCAAAGGGCAATTATTTAATGGGATTTCAGGCAGAGGGAGCCCAGAAAGGTTAGGCTGCTCTGAATCTGGGCCATGAGGTTGCACCGGATGAGTCACAGGGGGGAGGAATAAAAAAAAAATCTCTGAGTCATAATCCCTGATACTACAGAACAGATTTGCTTTCGGATGTTTTTTGTGTTCCTGTGTGCTAACTAATGTGCAGAGAAACATTGAGAGCCCTTTTTCTGCTCTTTCATCCATGAAGAATGCAGCCCCGTGTCCCCCCTCCTTATCTCCATGACTTACCAAGCGTGTTGTCCCCCTGCTTCCCAGCCTGCTGAGCACCACTTACCCTCCTCAAGACCCCCCAAATGCCACTGACAGGAGGGTGGGTGCTGGCACTTTCCCAGCTAAGTGGACATGTCAGGGCAGGACCATGTGCTGGCAGCTATTTGTGCTCCTGCAGCTCTGCCACCACCGGCAGCAGAGGGGGGACAGCCTTGAAATACCCCATATTGCAACTGGCACCTGCTCTTTGAGCATCTCAGAATGATTTATTTAGAGAGTTCAGTATGTAGTCATCTCTCTGGGCATATTTCAACAGCTTACCTGAGCCTAAGACCCCAAGAAATTTGTAATTTATGTATTTTTGGCATTTTGTTCTGTCAACCAGCTCTCATTTTACTTTCAGATTCAGATGGCACCATGATTCCTACTATCTTAACTTCATTTTGATGAGATCACCCCCAAAGATGTGTAAAATCTATGTTTAATAAAATATACCCATCCCTATCCCTTTTCTTGATCTCTATTGGGGCCAGGGATGTAGTATTAAACTGAGTCTCTGGGACTGGTCTTGTTTGCAGTGGCAGCAGTGTTAAGAGGCATCGGACATCTCCAAAGATGTGGTTGTGAGAGGGCAGAGGGTCAAGTTATGGGTGACAGAGCAGGTCTTCCCAGAAAGGGCAACTTCCTCTTTGTGAGGAGCCAAGTTTTGGCTGTCTTGTTATTCTAACTGATTAGATTAATTTCTCAGCTATAGGAACTAAGTGACATTATTTATGTTATATTACCAATATGAGGTACTGGTTAAACTCAGTATGCTTTCAAAAATATTTTTTAGTGTTTTCTTTGCTGAAAGGGTATAGAATTGAAAACTACACAGCCATACTTGCACACACACACAGAAAAGTGGTGTGAGGGACTGTAGTTTCAATGAGCAAAGTGTTTTGTTTGGATATGAGGCTGTTGTTTTTACCTTACAATGTCCTTAGTTAATTTTTCATTTTTACAAGTATTGGTGATAGGATAAGTGTTCCTCCCCAGAGAATAGCTGGTCCTCCAAGTTGCCACTCCTCATCCAGGAGTGGCAACTCAGAGTTCCTAGTGCTGCATCTGACTTTCACTGTGCTTGAGTTTTGCACACCTTAAACCTCTCAGATGGAATGATGATCTGCATTGTGCACTTTATACATTGTTTTGGTTTTTTATTCTCCTTGTGTAAGGTTAGTTTTTGGTTCCCTGATGGTGTTTGTAACCTCTCTGGAGGAAAAGAGGAGGCAGCATTTTGGAGGGCAATGCACATTTGGGTGATGCAGATGTCACCTATGGGAGGTGATGTTATCCATTCCCCTGCTGCTGCATACAGCTCTTCTGCTGGACAGCCTTAAACCAGCTTCCAGGAAAAATGTAAACTTCAAAAAAAAAAAAAAAAGGCTTTTTTCTGTTTTTCCTTCTCCACTGCCTGCATAGTATGCTTCAAATTGATTGCATTTCCTCAGCGGAACTACAGAGGTTGTGGCTGTGGGTTATTCTGAACTTTATTTTAATTTATTTTTCATCATTTTACTGGCTCCTGGGACATCTTAAGTATGGATCAAGCCAAGGCAAACGTGAGATGTCTTAATTTCTTGTCTGTGAAAAGGAGCTGATATGCCTTTGGGTGTGAGGGTAGGGAATTTGCAAGTCTCCGGATACAGAATATTGTTATTTTCCCCCTGTGCTTATGAGATTTAAGAGGGAAAAGAACTCTTTGGATATTAAAATGAATTTTTTATTTTTTCAATACTAAAGCATTTGCCTGTATGCAAAGTCTTTACTGCCACATTACCTATAGAGATGCAGATGTTGGAGTACATGTTCTTACACTGCTTTGCTGACCTGGAAAGCAAGACAGACCTTTTCCAAATCAAATGCAGTACCTTAACATAGGATCATGCCCCAGCCTGCCTGATTGCTGCCTTTGGTCTCAATCTCAGCCAGCCTTGCCTGCTGAAGTTCTGTTACCTCCAGTGCTGTGATTGTAGCAACTGCTGTCATATGAACAGGCAGGGAGACTGATTATTTGCTGGTGATTTTTTGAGCTACCTTAAAATACTCCTTTCACAACAAGGTGTTTTAAATAAGTATCCATCCATCTGAGCCTGGGCAAGGGTCTGAAATGAGAAGTGGATTTCCTTTGCGAACATCCCCATCCCTTAAATGAAATCTAAATAAAATGGAGATACTAATTAAATTCATGCACTCCTGGCATAGAAGAGGCAAAAGACAAGTGTGTTAAAGCAGGTGACACAATTCCAACAGCTTTACTGAAGGGGGGAACACATCACCCCTCCCAAGCTTTGATAGAATGAGGGCAAACCTGTATAAGATGCCAATGTTTCCTTTTTTCCTTATATTTGTTAATTCCCTATGCTTTTACAGAGCTCCTTGCTTGCAGTGGTTGTCCAAATATTAGGTAATCCTCATCAGTTTGGGGCTGTTCGTGGCTGTAGTTTCTTGTCGTGAAGGATGGGGAGGCTCCATGCTAGGTGAGGCTTTGTTGAAGGTGGAACTTCCCCAAGAGATTGGACTGTCAGCACCTGGGACAACCCAACTGCAAGACCTGTCTAAACTCAGACTCATTATATTCCAGAGTAAACTTGGGTGCTGGATTAAAAGTAGAACTGGTTATTCCCAACCAGCTGCAGCTGAAGTGTTTTAGAGGATGTACCCTATGGTTTACTGTGCTGGAGTAGCTTGGGATTTGTCCCCAGCTGATTGCCCCTAAGCTTCCAGCAGACTGCACCCTATCACTGCAGACTGCACTTCCTGTGCTCAGGTTTTCCCCTGTGTCCTCAGTGCCAATGAGATGTATTCCAGCTTAGGTAAAGCCCATGCTGCAGCCGTGCCTGTGTACAGACAGGCTTTCCCGTTTGCTTGGCTGAGAGTTTGAAGGCAAACCCTGGATCCCAAGTTCTCTGTGGAGCCTGTGGGACGTCCCAGCAGATGTGCCTCGCCGGGAGCTGGGGCTGTCTTGGCTGAGACAAACGCACTGGTCTCATGAAAGTCATCACAGCTCCTGAGTCAAACTTACATTAGAAGGCAGTGGAATACAAGAAATGAATCCATTTGCGTATCCTGGTAGTTGTATCAGAGCCACTGGGGATGTCCAGAAGGAAATGGTGTCACGTGTTGGCAAAGCAGCAGACACATTTACTGGCTTAACTGAGATTTGGTCTTTGAAAATCTGCAGCTGAAAGGCTGAACTACAAACCTTGGACTTGAAAGTAATTTTTATCTAAATATACAGATCTGAAAGCTGGAAACCTAACAAAGGTACAGGCAAGTATCTGAATACCTTTGAAAACAAATGGCTTAGAAGAACACTGAGCAGTAATCTCCAAACAGAAGCCAAACAAGTGATAGAAGTATTCAGGGGATAAGAAACCAGTCTTTGCTGTAGCAGAGGGGCTACTGGGCAGTCGGATGGCGATGCACTGGGAGGTGGTAGAGACAACGCTCTTGCAACATAGTCAGATAGAGAAGATGTCAAATTTGTTGTAGCATGCATCTGAAGGGCTTTCAGTAGTGGACAAGGGTGATGGAGCCCTGCTTGTGCTGACCAAAAGTAACAAAAATCAGTGGAAGGCTTTGGGATTTCTTGTCCTTGGAGGAGTGGAGTAATCCCTATGATACATGGCACTGTCTGTCATGGCATAGCTTTGTCCTTGCTGGTACTTGAGACTTGATGTGTTATTTATGTTAGTGATACATAATCCAATGCTGAGTGGTTCTCTGTGGCGTGGAAGCATATTCCTCCTGTCCTCAGTGCTGCACCTTTAAAATGGACAAAATAATACTTCTTTTCTCTGCAGTAGGCTTTTGAACCTCTGGGTTTTCAGAGCATCCTGTTACATGTCCAGAATGAGTTCCTGTCAGAGTGGAGGGTTGTAAGAGTTGTGGCATCTAGGCGGTATAGGATAAACAGCAGCCAATTAAGAAATGCCTGCTAATGAGAGGAGGAACACAAGAGTGTGTAATGCTGCTAGGATCATGAAGGTGTCTTCCTTACCCTCATGAGCAGCCAAGGTGTATAATCTCATTAATAAATTTATCAAGCTGCATCTTAAGACTGGTTGGGTTGCCTGCCCTGGGAGTGCTGGAAGGCATCCAGAGCTAGGCATGTCCAGGACCTTCCTGCTGCAGCCTGATGTTGTTCATAGCTAGCTGATACTCATTTATTCTTACGTCAGTGTTGTCCTTCAGCTTAAATCCCTCCTTCCATGATGCAGACAGCAGTCACACCCTCTGAGCTGTGCAGGTCCAACACAAGCAGCTCACTCTATCCTCTCATCTAAGACGGGTTTGTAATTCCTCTCCTGCTTCTGGCAGCTTGATCCTCTATCAAGCTCTGTTCAAACGAATCCTTGAACACAAGCTCCCAGGTGGGACATAGCATCTCGGAGGCAGGTATCCTGCTATTACTGGTGCAGCTTGACATTTTTAGATCTGCCAGAAATACTTTTCTCTCTGGCTGTCTCCAGAGCGTCATTGCCCTTGAAACCCTGCAGTGCTGATGTCCCCAGTTCACCTGCACTCACTTGCAGAGAGAGGTGAAATTTCTAGTGGGACCAGCCTTAGCTAAAACCAACCTTCACCCAGCTCTGGCACTAAGCCCCAAGCTTTGTGGCATTGTGGGAAAGTGAAGTACTTAGAAGGACCGACAGTGAAAACTGTTTATTTTTCATGATTGTGTCTTCTTTACCAGGATTGTTTGGCAATGTCATAGAATCCTAGAATGGTTTGGATTGGAAGTGATCTTTAAAGGTCATCCAGTCCAACCCTCCTACAGGGGTAGCAGGGAGAGTAGATGAGCAGGATCATCTTCAAATCAATCAGGTTGCTGGGAGCCCCATCCAGCCTGGCCTTGAATGTTTCCAGGGATGGGGTATCCACAACTTCTCTGAGCAACCTTTTCCAGTGCTTCGATGTGCTCTGGGCAACCTGTTCCAGTGTTTAGCCCCCTCATTGAGAAAAATTTCTTCCTTATAGCTAATCTAAATCTTCTTTCTTGTAGGTTAAAATCATTGCCCCTTCTCCTATCAAACTGGCCCTGTTGAAAAGTTTGTCTTCAAAAGAAACAATATAGGGTATAAAACCCCAATATAAGTTATAAAAAGTATATTTAATATAATGGCTTATTTATTTTTGGTTATAATTGTGTCAGTGATGACAGTGATACAGTTGTAATTCTGTCATGGTTTTGTCCATAATTGACTTTCTGTTGCTAAAATGGAATTTTTACTTCCAATTTTCTGCAGACTTTGGGTGCTTCAGTTCTCTGTTTATTTAAACTATTTGCATCTTCTTAAATGAGCGTTGTAGGGGCTGGAGTGAAATACCAAAGCTTTTATGCAGTGTCATGATTCACCTGGCTTTCAAGGGATCCTCCTCAGCACTGTGAGTTTATTGCAGCTCCAGCTACTCATGCACTGAAGTCAGGACAAGCCCCTGCTGTGGCGGGACAGAGCAGCTTTTTGCAGTGGTGCAGTTTGCAGTAGGCATTACTCTGCTGTAAATCAGGGGTTTGTCTCTGTCAGAGGTTCATCTATCCAGTTGTACTTGTGGTTACTCTCGTTTGAGGTCCACCACCCTGGCTGGCCCTTAGGATTGAACTATTGGTTCAGAGCAGATGCTGAGAGGGCCCTTTCTTTGCATGCTTCATTTCGTGTGCGTGGAAGGAAAAGGAAAAAAAATGAGGGAAAAGCCAGCCAAAAAAAAGGGCAGCAGATTTTCTGCTGCAGCTGTTTGAAACAATTAATGAGCCATGATGTGATGTTGTGGGTGTTTTATTTTTCTCCTCATTTCCCCATCCACCTTTTGTTATTTCTCAGTCTTGGAGATGGGAAGGGGCTTTCTCAACCCACAGTGCCTTGCCCTGAATCCAGTCATACTCTTGTTTGCTAGAGTACAGAACCCACTCTCACTGCTGCTTCCTGACCAAAGCCATTCTATGATTCCTGGTATACTGTGTGGCTCCACCTTTATGAAGCATTTTTGGTACAAGGTGGTCATGGGAACTCATTGCTGAAGAGGCAGTAGCTGAGCTACCACTCTGGGGATTTGTAGTCAGGATGCCACATAATCACAGCAGCATAATGCATGACTGACTTGCAGGAGGTTCAGCCATGGCGGCTGAAGTGCTTGCAGACAACCTCACTTCTTCAGTTTTGTCTGGGGACATAAGGGGTTGAAAACCACCACATGGAGCAGCTCAAGCATTGTTATGCCTTGTAACCCAGCACTTTAAAGCCACCTGAAATAGGTTGCTGTTAGTGCTATGTGGTCTGCTGTAGGAGGAGGAGTGGACAGTGGTGAGTACCAGATGCCTGAGCTGTCCTCACTTTGACTCATCTGGGCTTGGGAGTCAGCACCCTCCTCTACTGCCAGATTCAAAAAGGTCTGGTAGAAAAAAAGCAAAAGAAGAAAGGTAGCTGAGGGAAAAAAATAAATCTCTATATTTCTACATGGACGTAGGTGGTTGGTTTAAGCAGTGACCCTGTGGTACAGTGGAACCTTTGGGGTTGTGGCAGGTGGTCTCCCAGTCATGCAGCCCCTGTGGTAGATGTTGTCATCCCTGTCAGCTGCCTGTGCTGCATCCTGGAGGCTGCTGTGTTTGCCATGCCTGGAAGAAGGGAAACTGTCAGCTTCTCAGCTGCTACCAGTCACAGCTGAGGAATTAGTTTAAACTATTGATTTAATTAAGCCAGAGAACGCAACAAGTAGTTTGTGCATGCCAGTGGTGCCAGCAGAAGTGTCCTCTCACACCTGCCAGCTGCATGTATCTACTGTTGAGAACATCTGAGAACTGGCTGCTGAGTAAGAGTGGTGGTTAGGTTTGATCCCCTTTGGTGGTTCTTGTGTCACTACATTTAAAAAACATCCCTTTCACTGGGAGGCTCATCACATGGTCTCTGGAGGATTTGCATTCTTCAGAGTTATTCCTGGTCCCTTTGGACATGCAGAGCTGAGACCTCTAGATATTACACCCAATATGCCTCAGGCTCTTCTAATGAAAAGGACTACATTAGTGCAATGGAACCACTTAAAATAATATACAATAAACCATTGCAGGCTTCTGAGTTGTGTGCGTCCATGGGGATGCTTGAGGGCTTGGATGCTTTAGGAGACAGTTTCACAGAGGTCCCTTTTTGGGGTCACATGGAGAGGGAGAGTGGCAGGAAGTGGTGATGTTAAGGCAGTCGAGGATCACAAGATCCCTCATCTCCCAATGTCCCACAAATGGGGCTATTTTTATCACTTCATTATGCTGTGTTAGAGTTGGAAGAGAACAGACTCTCACCATCCTTCCCAGTTCCATGTGTGGTCTTCAATGGATTTACACTGTCGTGAGCATTCGTGAGAAGACAGGAAGACAGAATGCTTTATATCCGCAGGGGTGCATTGATGCAGATCTCTACCAATGAAACTATTTTGGTTCAAGGAAAATCAGAAACTTCCCTTGGTTTTGGGTCCTGACTAGTGGTGGTGCTGGTACATGAACTGCATGGGGAACCACGTGGCAGTTGTGCAAGTTTCCAAATGTGGCTGACAGTGGTTAGACATCCTCAAATAAAGTTAAAATGTGCACAGAGTTGATGAAGACACTTAACTCTTGCTTGCAATAAGCTGTTTGCATCCAGCTTAAGTACCCAGTGGACCAAGGTTGGCACCCGTGAGGAAATGTAGCCCTAAGGGGGCGAGTTCATACATTGATTTGGCTTGTGTCAGTGAGAACAGTTACCAGCTAAACTTTGTCAACTCAAGGCCAGAAATTTGGTGCAGCTGTGGAAAGAGCAGGCTGGCTTTGGCATGTCTGGATATCTACATGATGCATTTCCTGGTGGAAAGTGGTGGGAAAACCCACTGATGGAGTGAAATGAACACTCTTTCCTTGGAAAAGTACTTACTGAGATAGCGATGATGGACAAGTCACTCATGATAAATGTGACTTCACAGATCGTGTTTTCAGCCTTATGGAAAAAATGAAAAAGGTATCTAACACTGGTCTGGAGGTTTGAAGGTAATGTGTTCTAAAAATAAACATTAAAAATTATTCTTGAGCTTGGGCCAGGTTGCTTCAAGATCAAAATCAAGGCCAGGGCACTCCAATTCAGGTTTCTAGGTCATTTTTATTGGCTTTGTTAATCCGTGCTGCTTATAATGTAGGAAAAAAATGGTAATATTTACAAGGATCTTTCCACTGTCTTCCTGAAAATATATTCCTAAGGAGTCCTGACACTTCTGCCAGTCTCATGGTTGCAGCCTTGTTCCTGTATAGTGTGAGACTTTTCCTTTGATATACAGGTTTACCTATTGGAAAAAAAAGGTAGTTTTGATGCTTTTTGTGTAATCAAGAGTCTTATTGTATATATAGTGACAGCATGTGGATGACTTTAAAGGGGCATAGAAGGACTTAAAAAAAGTAGATAGCAAAATATATAAATAAATTAAAAAATTCCATTAATATGAACCCAGATAGGCAAAAGGGTAACAAATAAACAGCAGGAATCATTTCTTCTTGGGTTTTCTGATGTCTTAATTGCTAGCTGCAGCACTTCTGATAGCTCCAAGTTCCATCCTGCTCCACAGCCGAGCTACAGTGAGCACATCATCTGGAGCCAGCTGGGGAGGATGTGGAAGAGAGTGAACCCTGGTTATGACCAGGCATGCACAGTCTGATCCAGCATGGAAGGCAGTTTGAGTATTTTGGTGGAACCATCGGATTTGGCTCTAAACATCCTCTTGATGGTGGCTTCTGGCACCTGCCTCAGAGGCTGATGATTTCTGATGTTTTCTCTCTGAATTTTCCAGATTTCTATTGCTGGCTCTCAGGTCCTGAGTCTGTTGTGCTTTGCTGCCAGACCGGAGAGCCAGGGAATTGAAACTGGAAAAACCACTGGAGCTTTTTAACATGCTGGTGCTGTTCTTTGGTGTCCCTTTTTGGGGAGGGAGCATCAGTCCTCCGCCTGAGACTGCTGGGCTTTTGCTTGACCCTTGGCATGGGAACAGCCTGTGGAGGGATGGATGGGGCTGAGCACTTCAGGAGCCACTGGGGATAAGAGGCTCCCTTTGCCTGTTCTGACCCCTTTATCACTGGGGATGGCTTTGGGCATGAGGCTCCCCCTCCTGCCCTTAGTTTACTGTGTCCTAGAAGGACATAACTGATCCCAGGACCTGTTGGAGTGACCAGCCGTGACAAGGCTTGTTTTTCCAAGATAATCTTTTATCGGCAGAGAGGCTCAGCAGATGTAGGTGAAAGGTGATGCTGGCACGCTGCTGGCGCAGGTTGGCTGCCAGTTTCCCCGCTGAGTCCTCGGCTTTTTATAGCCTTGCTGCATCATGGCAGCTGCAACCCGCCTCTCGGCGCTCTGGATCACTGGGCAGTGCTGGGACCGTGAGCACCGTGTCAGCTGCAGGAGCAGCACTGTCCACTGACTGCAGTGTTACATCGGGGTTGCATCAGCCATAAACGTGTCTAATCTGATAGCCAGACTCCCAAATAACCAAGTCAGATGGGTCAGAGGAGGGCAGGAGGTGTCATTGTCTTGAGAAGAAAAGTTATTAAATTTAATCTCCTCTAATATTT
This sequence comes from Sclerurus mexicanus, assembly GCA_013396755.1. Lineage (NCBI taxonomy): Eukaryota > Metazoa > Chordata > Aves > Passeriformes > Furnariidae > Sclerurus > Sclerurus mexicanus. Next base: position 47,569 of record VWZF01002623.1, read on the forward strand.
CATTTTAATTATTGTTGCTGTTTTTTAGCCTTGAATCATGAAATTCAGTTGTTAGTATACCACTTCGTATGATATTCTTGATGTTTCCTATGATATTCTTGATGTGTTTCAATGTCCTCAGCGTCCTTCTTTTCTTCTTTTTTCACCTTGGGAGCTCCTTTACCAAACATACCCCCACAGTATGTCTATCTACCATGGGTACCAGCTCTGCATTTGCTGTCTTAAGAAAATGGAGAAAGGGGTCTGGAAAGGGCACTGATTTCTGCTCCAGTAGCATCCTCAGGAGAATTGAGTTCAGTGAATTGGCAAAAAGGGTATCTTGATGAGCAGCCTTCAGAAAGGAGTTATTTCAGATATTTCAGCCCAATACCCCTGAGATTTACGGATTGGGGCTAACAATGCTTCACTTAAGGAAAGATAATATTACCTGCAATAATCTCTCCATTCTTTATGCTGAAAGATGGGCATCTGCATGAAAACTGATCTTCTGTCCCTGGAGCAGATTATGACCATGAGAGAGAAATCCTGTCTCAATTAGAGTCAATGGAGAGACAGAAGTGGGACTGTTTGCTCTTGGCAAGGGTAAGCCAGATGCTTAAGAAAGGCTGGTCTTCTGTTTCAGCAGCTCTTGGGAAGGAGAGGAGCGAAGGTCAGTGCATAGGGAGCAGCTTTGTATCAGTTGTGGTGACAGGTGGGTGACAGATGGATCTGCTGTTGGTGTTATGCATTTGCACAGTAGGTAAGAGACATCCCTGACTTAACATCTGGGTTTGGTAGACATGCTGATGGGCCTTCCTTCTCCTGAGAGACTGTGTGGAGGCTTTATTTGAGTCTTGGGCCATGCAGCCATGGAAATGCTGGATGGTCAGTGCTGCAGGAGCAGTTGTACAGGCTCCAGGCTTTTCCTCCCTATGCAGAGAGCTCAAGTTGATGTTTAAACAGCTTCATCCTACCCTAGATTTTTGAGTTTTTTAATGTATTTTCTGGAGCAAGTTAGAGAGCACTCACCTACATCACTGCCTCAACACAGAGGAGTGACAGTGTTTCCAGCAGCGGGGCCAAGTCAAAGAGCAGAGAGGAAAGTAATGCCGAACCATGGGATGTGTGGATAGAGTGAACACTGCACCCTCCAGGGCAGCATCATCCCTGCAAAAGAGATGGGACCTTTTGGACTGGAAACATTGGTGGATGGGGCTCTGAGCAGCCTGATGGAGTTGAAGAAATGTCTGCTTATTGAAGGGAGGATAGACTAGATGACATTTAAAGGTCTCTTCCAGCCCAAATCATTCTGTATTTCTATGACTGTAAGTTCTCCTGAGACTCCTGAGGCCATGTGTGTAAATGCACTGTTTAACTGCATTCACTTACAGCTAGTGGTATGTGGCTAGGAATTCCTTTGATGCCTTTAGATGCTAATGTGTGATAGAACATTCCCTTATTTTTCTCACAGCGTATAAGCTCTTCAGAAAACCAGGTCACTAAGCATTTAAGAGCCTGGACATGATTAAAATAAAGATATTAGTAGCAATAAATGATTGAAAAGGGTTGCAATGCATTGTCAGTCTTGGAATAAAAATTTAGAAATCTCCTCTTTGGGTTACAGGAAGGTTAATTGATTTTGTGAGCACATTTAGGCATCAAAATAATGCGAATGCCAACCTGAGGAGGTCATCCATCCCCACAGCTGAGCTGAACCCTGACTGCTGCCCTGTGTGTTTGAGGTGCAGGGTTAATAGGAAGCACCTCCAGGCATGAGGAGCAAAAAGCTGATTCCCTGCAGCTCCCTGTCCATACTGGGCTGTATGTTAATTTTGCAAACATGGAGAGGGTTATACAGGAGCCAGACATGTTTTCAGGAGTCTTGGTTTTTTGTGTTTCTGTTTTTCTTCGCCTGATGGGGATGCAGTAATAAGCACCAAGGATGGAGGTGAAAGAAGAGTGACGGGAACAGAGACTTGGTAGGACTGAATTGGTTTTGTTTAGGAGAATTAAAACTGGTGCATGGTAGGGAGTGCTCTGTGAATGTGAGACAGTGAGCAAAACATCCCTTCACAAACACATGGGATGGGGCAGGTAGAGCTGTAGTGCAGTAATTGATGGGAATCTGCATCAGCAGGAAAAGGATTTGCTCTTGGATATCAGTGGAAAAATGAATGCTGGGCTGTAACTTTATAGTGTAACTGCATGATGCAATAAATAAAACCTTTCCATGCTGATTTAGTTAAACCAATGCAACATCTATGTTTGGATGAAGCCTAGTCCTACACTGTTACAAAATCTTTTCTAATAACAGTATTTTGTTTCACCTCAAGAAGGTCCTGAGCTTGTGCCCAAGTGACTTCACTGAGCTGCATGTTAAAGCTGCCTATAATAGCAGAGCAGGCATTTACTTGGATTTGACAGCTGAAATGAGTCAAGATTATTCCATGGGGTTTGGTTTAATGGCAAACACACATTGTGTTATTATTTACAGAATATTGAACATGTGCCCTTAAGAAGTAGGAACGTTAAAAAAAGTAATAGGAAGACAGAGCCTAATCTGCCAAAATGTTTCTGTGCTGCTATTCCCAGTGCTGTTTTGAAATCTTCACCTTAGTTGCCTTTGTGAAGCCTTGTGCCAGCCCCAGAGCACGTGGGGCTTCTGCTGGGCTCTGCGGGGATACTTGAACCTCAAGCCAAGTGTGACAGTGTACAGGGAAAGTCATTACCACTGGGCTTCTGTCCGATTCTTACACGAGGAGGCAGCCACCAAGGATCCAGCTTTTAAAGGGGACAGATATTAATCTGGAAATGTGTCAGTCCTGCAAGGGGTGATTTGCGCTCATTAAAAAATGTCTTCTTCATTCTTGTGCCTTACGCCCTCACTGCTTCTTGGATGATTTGCTTTATCCACAATAAGTGCTCCCAGCAAGAGCATGGCTTCCTTTGGGTTGAGGAGCTGAGGTCCAGAGGAACCCAGAGAGGAGCAGCGGGCTCAGGAATATCCACTTAGGGCTTCACTGGGCCAGCAAATCAATTTGGTGTTTGTGGGGCTGGACCTGTGTTGGTCCAGTGCTGCAGTGATCAAACTTCACCAGCACTGGAGTAGTTGGCTGAGTTTTTGTCCCACTGTTGCAGAGGACCAACCCAATCATCCCAACTCCACCTTTTTGGAGTTGAAGCAGGGACAGCATGGATGGCTTAACAGGGAGAATTGCAAATCCATTTTAATAAAGCGATTTCAGGAAGCGGTGGTGGTGGGGGGTTGATGAAAGCAAGTGTCAGCTGCAAACAAGACGCCTAGAGTTGGTTGACTTTATCTTTGAAAAGTAAGGAGCTGGTGTCTTCTGTTCTGTGGGGGATTTTGTGGGGTTTTTTTCGGTTTTGGTGGTTTGGTAGGGTTTTTTTTTTAATAACATCCAATTAATCTCTCTGTTAGCCACCTTTATAATTTTAGCACAAGTCCTTTGCTCCTGAAATGATGTAGTCTTATGAAAATTTCAGCATTTATTTGACTACAAAGCATGTTTTTAGCCTGCATGGTGACAGCCTAGATCCTGTAGGCTTAAAGAATAGGTCTAAGATAAAGAACTGAAACCGTAACGAGCAGGAGGATTATTTTTGCAGCTGGTGTAGTGATTTTTCTTTGCTTTTATTGTAAGTTAGTAACTAATGCTGTAGACTAAAAATCATAAATAAACAGTAGCAAAAAATGTCTGCAGGCTTCAGAGTGAGCCCTGGTCTGGGAAGCTGAGATGGTTGGGGTGGTGAAGCTAGGCGTGAGGAGCTGCAGGTCAATTTGGCCAAGGCATGAAGTGAGGTAGCTGTGAAGTTTTCCACTGTCCTGTGAATCACAGCAGTGCCCAATGAGGGAGTCTGGCACTGGGCTGCATGTTGGGATGCAGCCGAGCTCTGGAGATGGAGATAGAGCTGCAACTCCCTATCATACCTGTGAGAGCTCCTGGGGGTCTTTGGAGCTAGACACTGGATGGTGGGAGAGCTATCAGTTTCCTTGCTGCCAAATTCCTGCAAAAGGGGCCAGAGGAAAAAAAGAGGCTCTTGTTGAGCCGTCTGGCACCATGGGAGGTGAAATGGTACCCACTGGGGTGTGAACAGAGGAATGGAAGGGCCCTTCCTTCACTCAAGTGTGGGAACCTGCCTTTCATTTTGATGCACAGATCTTGACTTTTCTTTTGGTAGATGAAGTTGATGATTGTTGATTAATTGAGAGCCTATTTTTAAAAAGCAAGCAAGCAAACAAACAAAAGCAAATCTCCATTCCCTCATGCAGCTGAAGGGTCAAAACTTATCTCTGCAAGCTTAGCCTAGGGACCAGCATTTCTGAAAAAACAGCTTTGAAGCCAGAATACACAGTCCTGGGAGAGCAGGAGGCATGAAGTGCTTGTCCCTTGCATTACTGCATCCACTTCACAGGAGTTTTAAATCTGATTTTCCCTCATGTGCATCCTGTACCAGCAATGTTTGGGAACTGAGATCAGACTGGTCTTTTTTAATGGGTCAGTTACTGAATATCCCACAGTTTTGGAGCATCAACTGAGTGGTCAGGTGGATGTTCCTCCTACCCAAGGATCCCAATTGCATCTCAGAAGGAGTGTAGCCATTGTCTGAGCTGAAAGTGGTTCGGGGGTGAAATGGTCAGTGTTGATAGACTTTGTTTTTCTGTGTCCCTTCAATTTTTCCAGATGAGGCAATCTGGTATCTCTTGAGAGTGACACTCCTGAAATGTAAAGCATCTTGTGCAAAGTGGAGGATGTGTGGAATGCTCTCTTTCATGTTAGAGGTGATTTCAATAGTATGAAATAAAATTATTTTTCTTAGTACTATCATCTACCAAGCTGTGAAAGATTCCTGTCTTGAATACTATAACAGGGCAAGTTAAATTTATCTTACAGTTTGCTCCTTTGGTCTTTTCTGTGTAACAGTCTGCCATTTATCAGGAGAGTGTCTTTTCCCACTCCTCCTTAGGGAACGTTTTTAAGGTTTTTTTCTCTTATTATATCTGTGTCAGCTGGTGCAGATGGAGAATAAGGTTATTAAATTTTACTTTGAAAATGGTCCAAGGTGACATTAAGTGCTTAAAATGTGAGATTATGTGGCATTTGCTTAAAATTTTTCTTTTTGTCTTAAAAATGGTTAAAAGAACAGGCTTAATTATGAAGCATCTCACCAATCCTTCAAATCATAGCATCCCAGTTTGTGATCCTAATTTGGAGTAATTCTGTGAAGTCAAAATAATATAGTCATGACCTGCATTTGGTGTGAGAACTTGAGCTGTAAATACAGCCCCTTGGTCACTTGGGTGTTGGTTCAGGTTGGTTGGCAGACCCATACCTAGTGTGGGTGAAGAGTCCAGGATGGATACAAGGGTGATGCATTTGTGTGATGATACCTTCAATGGAATAGCTAGACCTACATTTTAAAATGTACACTTCATTTGGGAAACTACTACTAGAATTCTTGGGAGCATTTTCACGTTGGACTTTATGCGTTACCAAACAATGTGCCTTTGGGAGGAGTGTAGGTTGGAGTTCCCAGTGTACCAGGCAATCCTTCTGTGCTTTTCTCTTTCCAACCTTCTCCTTTTAGTTGGAGTTCCCACGAAGGAGTTGATTTTTAGGATGAAAAATGGTAGGGTGAGGCAAGATGGTTCTTGTCTTCATCGTGTTTTCCTAAAACACTCATGTGTCTTCACCTGATCACAGGCTGGTGAAGCATCTGTGAAATGCCCTCCGCTCATTAATAATGTCCCAGCCATAGCTGCTTTTTTCTGCTCTGGGAGCAAAAGCCCCAGCTCTAGAGACTGCCTGGGATGTTGGCCAAGCTTGTGAAGCCCTCAAAAGCAGCCAGGTTACCCCAAGAACTTGGTGTTGTTGAGTGAGGAGAAAAAGGAGCTGCGGCCTTTACATTTTTTTCCTTTGAGGTGGGGGGTGGAAATAATTTGGGTTTAGATTTTTGTTTATTTATCTGTTATAAGGATGTAAATATTATAGGCACGTAGTAGAAGAGCCTGTTAACTGGTGTCCTTTCATAATTCCATAAAGCAAATAAGTTCATGTTTCCTCACTGATACAAAACACAGATCCCGTTGACCCAAAACCCCCTGATTTTGCCACTCTCACTGCTATGTCAGGTTCAGTCTACAGCTCTTTTAAAATGTTATGCCTAAGAACAGGGAGCCAAGGAAGGATTTTAGAGGTGGCTTGAGCTGATTGACCAGCTGGATGTTGTTGCAGGGTACAGCCCGAGCTTGGCCCTACCCTCTTTCTTTTGCCAGTGCTGGTGCTGAGCCTGCTTTGCCTCATTAAACCAGGAAAAATCTATTCCCCTCTGGTAGCTGAGGTACCCACTGTAGGAAACTGCTGCCTTTCAGCAAATACACCTGCAAGTGTTTGCTTAAAATGAGCTGAGGATTTATAAAGAAACAAAAAAGTTGAATAGTTTTCTTTTTTTTTTTTTCTTTTTTTTTTCCCTTTTTTTCCTCTGCTGGGTAGCATTGACTTTGGTAAGCAGTCTCTACACCTAGAGATGTTCTCCTGTATGGGGATGTAGCAAAGCCATTTTGGTATGTTCACCTTGTGCTTAGGAGGGGATTTTGGTGTCAGTGAACTGAGCACATGCTGCCCACAGTGCCTGGTCGCAGGAGCAGCAGACATGAATGCCCCTGGTTGCATTCCTACCTATAATAAAGTCACTGCTGGAGCTTACTACAGTGATCATGAGTTTTAACAGGGCCCTTACTGCACTTAAATCGCATAGTTGGGTTGTAATGAACCTGCTGAAGTGAAAAAACAGTCCTTTCCTTAAAATAAGAAAACACAGTCACAGAAAACATCCTTTGTTTTTTAAAATGAGCCATTGCACTTGGGACTCTTTAACGATCAAAATTTTAACTGGTGGGACTCCTTATTCTCTCTTCCTCCCGTATTTTTTAACGAATTAGGAACAAGTCTGTTAACTCTTTTCATGTGTCTATTAATTATGTGGGGGTCTCTCTGTCACAGAGCACACTTTGCTTGTTGCTGGTTTCCTACAGGTCATGTTGACAGATTCTTGCTGCCCTTGGAGAAGAGCCATGGGCTCGGGTTGCTGCTCTCTATGTTGAGGGTGATGCCTTGTTTGCTCAGAGCTGGACACGTGCTCAGCTCATGGTGTTTCTTTGTGCAAGTGATTCAACCCTTGTGTACAAGTAATGGAGTAATTTCTTGGCCAGGGGTAGGAAGATGAATATGTTTTCCAAGTGCTGGCCCATGACTTGCAAAATCTGGATGTTCTTCATGGCTTTGCTGCTAATGTACTGCATGACCTTCAGTAAGTTACTTAGGGAAAGACCTAAACTATTGGTGTTAGGCAATACTCATGGACAGTCTGCAAGGAAGACCCTCCAGTCTGAGGGGAAAGCAGAAGGCTGCTGAAAGCATGGAGTGGAGTGAGCTAGAGATGGAGTCAGTATCTTCCTAGCAGGCAATGTGCTTAGTCTTAATGATCTGGTGCATTTGAAAGTAGAATCTAGAGAAAACTGGAAAGTTGTCTTTTCAGGCATATGCTAGGCACAAGAGTTTGAGTTTCATCTGCACCGCAAACTGGGAAGCAATAAGACAGTATCTTTTCCTTACATCAAGGGGTGGAAAGTGACGAAGATTCTCCATAAAATTAAGGAAGATGCTTAAAATGAACATTCGTCATCTGCCATTGATTCATCTGTTACAATCTGCCTAGAAAAGCTCATGTTTATGTAAAAGCATAACATGTGCACGATGCTGGTCACTGAGCTCTTCCATGGCCTGGACAGGCCTCCTGCTGCTATTCAGCTGTGCTTGAAGGTAGATGATGGGAGTGGTGTGAGTAGTGTGGTGTGGTGTGGTCTGATGGGAGGAGATATAAAAGAAAGAAAACAAAGAAATTACGTTTTTGCGTGTTGGACAGTGAGGGCTGTTGGGCTTGTCTCCCAGAAGAAGTGAGCAAAGTACATATTGACACATCCCTGGTGGAGCTGGGACAAAAAGCCCTGCTGCTACTCTGGGCAGAGCATGATAGGGTACTGGGTTGGTGGGACAAGACTGATTTCTCCAGTGACAGAGATTCATCTCTGTTTGCCTGCTTATATTTTACAGGTAATTGGCTTATGGAGAAAACAGAATTTGAGGCACGTGTTCTTGCTATAGAGAAATAGGTTTTAGAGGCATTTCAAATGTCATATAGTTAGCAGAGTGGCTGAGGTTGGCTATGTAATTATTGGGATGGGAGTTATTTTGGGAGATTCAAATCCTTTTCCAAAACGTTTTCATCAGCTCAGGGGTTTGGGTCAGACCTTCTTCAGCATCAGTTCATTTACTGAGGGGGAAGTTCGGGAATATTTTATTTTCTACCTCTCCCCATCACTGGAAAAATACTAGAAGCAAGGACAAGACAATTCAGATTTCTTTTTCCATGAATTAGCAGGCTTCAACTGCAACTCCATCTGCGAGCCTGTCTGCAGACTTCCAGTTGCCTTGGACTGATTTGCATGCTGGATTTTGTAACAACAAAAACACATTGCAAAGACACCAGATTTTCATGGGTTATGGTGTTGTCCCATTGGTGGCACCGCAAACCAGGTTAGCTTAGGTTGTGGTAAGGCTGCATCTTTCAGATCAAAGATTGCAGAGAAGGCAGTTGGAATTGTTTTCCCTAGGGAGGATGAATTTTTTATTCAAAGTGGGTACTTAGGTGATTTAAACATGATCAAAGTCAGTGGTATTTTATTTAAAATAAGCACGATTCTCCTAATCAACCCTTTAAAAAGAACATCTGGGGAAAAAGTGATGCATTTTTGTACATTTAATTATTCACTTGATTTTTTTCCTTTTAAATATCTGATGACGTTTCCGCTGTTTGAGGATAGATAGGACTTTATTGACACAATTAGCAAAACAAATGATTATCACACCTTTTCCTTAATCCTGTGCTATTTGATCTATTTGCTTGCACTTTCATTACTTCTTTGCTTGGTTACATTACACAATGTTATCACCTTCCTGTGCTGCTGCAGCTAAAACAAAGTGAAAAAAAAATAAAAAAAATAAAAAACGCTTTTGGCTCTCATCTGCTCTCTGCTGGTTTTTTGTTTTTGTGTTTGTTTTTGGTTTTTTTTTTTCCAATAAGATGAACTAGAAAGCAATGTCAGGCAAAGAGTTATTTGAATTTCCTTTCAGCACTTGCTGGGCAGTATTTCCGGGCTTGGCACTTGCCTGTGTTTATGGGACAGTTTTCATATTTTAACACAAGAAACAAAAATCCCAGCAACTCTATTCCCAGCACAATTAGTAAAATCGGATTAAAAGAACTAGGAAAACAAACAACCAAAACTCTCCAGATTATGATTGGTTTATATACATCAAGTATGAGAATCTTTATGACTAATTCCCTGGTTGTTTTGAGCCACTTTGCAGGGATGTGTTTACTTTCCCTGAAGGCAGAGGTGGGAAGGGTGGCTCTGCCTAGTTGAAGGTCACAGTGGGTTGTTGTATTCAATAGCTGAGCGTTTCTGCTATGTCAGGGATAGGATTCCACTGATGGATTGGACCAGACCTTGATGCAGATTCCTGATGGTGTTGTGAGAAATGCTCACACTTACCAATAAAATTTAGAAGGGGACAAAGTCTTCAAAGCAAAACTTTTTATTTAACAAATTCAGCTGAATTGGTGTTTCTGTCTGGCCTAGGAGACAGACACAGGCCAGCAAGAACCAGAGCTTTTTATACCCTGTCCCGGGGGGTCCCTGCTTCCATTCCTGTTGGCTAGTACTAGGAAGCTGACAGCCTGGCCTGATCCCCTTACCTGCCCAAGATCCCCACCTCCCTAAAACAGTGCGAAAAACAGGTTACAACCACCCCAAGTCCCAACTGCCAAAAACTCATCTATGCCCTCCTCACTCTTCTCCTCTTTACCCATGCAATTCCTCTGGCTTCAGCAAAACCCCAATTCTATTTTTAACAGTGTGATTCTCCTGATGGCAGATAGACTTTTTCCTCTGAAGTCAGGAGGGCGGGTAATTCTCCTCATCTGCTGCCTTAGAACCCTCTCCATCCTTCTCTTTGCTAATAGAGAAAATACCTGATTAGGTTTAGAAGAGGTGGAAAAAAAGGAGAGGGGAGGAAAACTGTCTGCTTTCATCTGACAACAAGAAGAGAGTTTTGGTAGGTTCTGTTGGTTAGATGAGAACTTTTTCTAGTTACTGGTTTGTCCTTGTCCTCTCACATCACCTGGCACCTGTGAGGCATCTGGAGGTGGTGGCTCCATGTTGTGCCTGTGCTCACTAGGACGTTCATTTAAATAAATAATGCAAATTTTAAAAAGAAAAATCCCTAAAACTTCCTTCTCTGCAAAAATAAATCAAAATATATGAGTTTGCATGTAATAAGCCTCATCCAATGTGGTAAGTGCTGTCATGTAATGGCGTGTCCCTTTCCTCTCTTTTGAAGGTCCCAACTTCACATGTTCCACTGGTCTGGAGTAATGTTTGGAGGAGCCTGGCAGTGCAGTCCTTCTGGTAGCTCCCAAGGATTTTTGGGATCATAGAATACATGGACATACGGACTCATGAAACTCTCTGGAGAATGCTGGCTGTGGATAAAAGCATGTGGAAGTTCCTACCATGTTTTTACCCTGTTTTTTTCCTGGGTCACCTTGTGTCATTTGGGAAGGAAGCCTCTCTGTCCTGAGGATTATAGCATACAAGTCACTTACTGGAATACCTCCCCAGGCATCTTCTCAAGATGGAGCCGTCACTTTATCCAGCTGGAAGATACTTTTTTTCTCCCAGTTTTTCCAGTGCAGCAGCACTTCTGTCCAGCAGGTATGTAGATGGTTTTATCGTTGTCTAGCCAGTTTGCTTTCTTGATCTTTAGGAGTTCAATCTTTTTCTTCCTTACTAGCATCTGCTAAAGGTAAGACCTTCCAAAGTCCTTAGTGCCATGATCCGAAGTTGGCTTTTCCTGATTGGGACAGACCCAGTTTGAGATGTAGGTTTGTATGGAACAGTGGTGTTAGCTTCTCCTGAAGGTTTTGATACCCAACCTTAGCCTCGTATACTAGGAGAGGAATGGATCTGTGTCTCTTTATTCCTCCTCTTGGATCTTCCTGGACTTTTGGGCAGCTGTGTTTGTAACCCACAGCTGGCACCAGCCAGTTTATCAGGATTCATTGTCTCATTTCAAAGAGGATAACTCAAATGTTCAATATATTTTTCATCTTCCTAATTTAAGTGTTTCTGCTGAGAAATGTAATTTTGAGAATGATTTTTCCCTTAAAAAGGAGATGCCTTTAGCTCTCACATTAAAACTGTTCCTATTCAATATATATGTGGATAACAGTAGTGATAACAGCCAAATTAGCATTTTTATAGTAATTTACAGTGAGTTAGATGTTTTTGTGAAGGTGACAAAGGATTTTTCCATTTTCTTTAACAGCAGAACTGGATCATTGTTTTGGTCTCTGTAGGTATCAATTTGCTGTGAAAATCATCCTTTTTGGCACTTGTGCTGGTTTGGTCAAGTGCTTATTTGTCCTGGTGAACAGATTCCTTCTTCTAGGGGTAGCCAAAAAATTAGCTCTTTGTATCTAACTTACTTATTTTTGCCACAAAGAGGAGGTGCTGAAGGAGAAGGGCTGAAAATGCTTTGCTGTACATTTATTCTGCATTACTCTCATGATTTATGAGCCATTAAAAGTTTCATTTTCTTGCTTCCTAAGTGCAGTTTTTCATCAAAGTAAGGAAACGTGGTGGGGGCTGGGTGATCAGAGCATGTTCGGGGGAAACAAAATCAGTTGCCTCGTTATTGAATTTGACATAGGCCAAACAGAGATGGTAGACAAAGACTGGGGATAAAGATGTTCTTTGCTTTATCTAGCAGCAAAGTCTCTTACAGGCTTGCTGTGCCTGTAAGAGGGGCTGGAACTAACTGCAGGGATTTGGACTCGTAGGTGAACAGCATCGTCATACCAGGTTGGTGGGGATGGTGCATGGCCAAGCCCTGTGCAGCATGGTCGTGTGCCAAGGCACAGCCTTCTCCACTGGGACTGACGGGTTGCTCAGCCCAGCAGTATCAGAACCCTGTGCTTGCTCACGTGGGCTTTGTGCTCTGCTGCAGAGGCATCCCTTGGAACCAGCTCTTCATTCCAAGAGTTTTCCTTTCTTAATATGAATTAACTTCATGGGTGGGCAAGCCCCACTGTGTGGGTTGAACAGGAAAGATGTCCCGCCCATTCTTCTCTGTCATGAATACAGAACACAGCTTTCCAAACACCGAAATTCTTGATGTTTTATTAACTGACTCCTAACAACTTCCAAAGCACCAAAGAAAGAAGAATCATTGGCAGTTCGAGCTTTTTATCTACAATTAAAGCAAACACCATTGATATTTATTTTTTTTTTTGTGGCCAGCTGTTTGGTAAAGACAAAGACATTGCAAACCAGTTCTCCACTTGTTCCTGTAAGATGTGAAAAGGTCCTTTGTCAGCAGCACATTGAGGTGGAATGAACTTTATCTTTTGTAGTTAACTAGGAGCGAATGGGGTATCAGTTGCTCTGCTCCACTGCTGCAGTCCCTTTGGTGCTTCTGGAGGTGCCTGTTTGGAGACCGAATAAAACCTGCCTGTGACCTGGGTAACCCAGAGCAGCCCCAGGGTGCTTGCCCTCTGCTTTGCATGGGTCTGTGATGACATCAAGCAAGGAGACAAGCTGGTAGATGTACCCTGAATCTGGTGTTTTGCATTGCTTCTTGCAGTGTGACTCCTTAGTCTTGCAGGCACCTGGCAGATCTGGGGTACCTGGGAGTGGCCCAAGAATTAGAGCTTGGCCGAGAACGCTGTTTTGGTTGCAAATGTACAGCTGTGCTTTACAGGGAAGATAAACAATCTCAGGTTTTGTTCAGAGCAGGTCTTGTCCTGCACAGACGTGGGGAAGCTTCAGAGGGTAAGTAGTTTAAGGTCAGTGTGAGTATCTGGGCAGGGGGGCTGCCAGCTGCATCCCTGGGTGCTAATTAAAAGATGAACCCCATCAGCATTTAAAGTATTTGCTGGTAAAGTAGAAAAGGCTTGCTTTCAGTCAGGGTGCAGATCCTTGGATCAGACTTTTAGGGGGTTGGTCTGTGGACAGATGCATGTTATTAATAATAATAATAAAAAACTACAAAATGCTTCAATTTGGCTGCTTGTGAGGGTTATGTATGTGGGTGTGTGTTTCCAAAGCACATAACTGATTATAAAAATCATTGATGGACTAAGTCAGTAGGTATTAAGAATGGTTGGATGACCGTGAAAAGCAGGCCTGGCACATTGCAGGGATGTTCTTGTCATGACTAACCCCTCTCACTCTCATTCCAGTGGAATTTTTTAGTGCCCAGCACAGACAAGCACTGAAATTGCAGGTTTGCAGAAGTTTTTAACTCTCTCCCCAGCTGGCAGCAAAGAAAGGAATTGCAAGTATTTATTAGTTTAAGGATAAAAAACCCCTCAAAGCTATAAAATAAATTTGACAATGAAGCTTTTTTAAGGGAGTCTTACTTTCTTTAGGGGTTTGTGAGTCAAATGTGTTGAAGCCTGACAAAGTAAAAGGTTTTAATCTACAGGTGCTGTCTCTTGCTTGGTGGTTTCCTGTTTCTAAAATTACTTCCAGGTTTCTGGAATCGGGTCTGAAATTAGTTTCATCTTTCAGTTTGTGGGCAACCTCCCTTACCACTTCAGCAGGCAGGATTTGCAAGGATTGGGGCAGCAAATGCAAGTGCTTTTAAAGATTCTTATCTTGGCTGCCAAAACTCCATTTGCTACTTTTAAAATATTTATAGCTGAATCTTTGGATTCGCTTCTTCCTCTGCTTGAGGAAAATGCTGAAGCTGCTGATGCTAAAATTTTGCTTCAACCTTTCTTTCCCTGTACTGCATGGGGAGTTTGGAGGAGACTGTGCGCCCCAGAATGAAGGATGGTCATCCATCTGTGCTCATCCTGCTGCTGCTGACTGCAGGACCCTGATTTGGAGGATGTTATTGTTTGCTTATTGTGCAGCAGTGAAAGCCAACCCAAATTAATTGTGGATCTCAGTCCTTAGGTTATGCTCGATCTTTCAGCCCCTTTTGCTGCATGCATTTTCTTTTCTTGGGGGATGTCCCTCTCTTGGTGCACTTACTAATGCCATTTGTGCTCGAACTTCATGCCCTTACTGCAAGGCATCTAATTGGGGATACTCAAGGCCATATTTCTGTTTATTTCTATAAGTAAATAAATATTTATATATTTTTAAAGATCTGGAATAATCCTCCTAGTATGTCTTGAAAGGTTCTCTATTACTTCGAGATGTTGCTCTGAATTTTATATTGACTAAAGCATCATAGTCATTACTTTCAGAATAAAGACCTTTCTTAACGTGTGATCTTCACTCTTCCATGAGTGCCTGCATCTGAAGGCACTGATTTACTCTGCACAGTAAATACTCAACTATCTGCTGACTTAACTGTGCTCTTCAGGTTGCAAAGAAGCAGTGAACTGTCACAAGACATATCGTTGTTAAAGCCAGGAAGGCAAGAGGTATCTGCTTGGCTCCCGAATCCTTTTCATTGCATTGAGGGGCTCTGTGCAGAGCTGAAGGTGTTGACAGGCTGTTTTCTTGGGCTCCCATCTGCTGAGCAGCATTATGTGGATTAATATTGAGGAACTCTTAGTGAAATTTGTCTCATGCTACGAAAATGTAAAGCCTCCAAAGCTGGATGGCATCCCAGGGCTGCAAGAGGCCCTCGGAGGGGCTCCTGGTGAAGGTGGCAAGATTTGCACTGTCTGAAAACCACGAACAGGACATGATCTGGAGAGTTTCTAATTGAGATTTAATCATATTCAGGCTGGTCTGGTTGCTGATTTTGGGCAGCAGACAATAACTGCCATGGCGCCAGCCTGCCACCACAGGAGGGCTTCTGCCCAATCTTCTGGTCCTGCAGTGTGGAGCCCAGTTTAGAAATGCCATTTGGGGCAGTATTTTATTCTGAGTGTGTTTCTTGAGCTGGAAGCAAACCTAACCCTTGGCCTCCTAGTTTTTCCCTGGGAGTGTTGTGGGGATCCCATGGTTTTCTGGCTCTACTTTTGCAGGGTACCGTCATTGTGCTGCTCCTCTTTACTTTTACAGTGTCAAAGCCAATGGGATTGGATTAGAGACTCGAGGCTCCAGCAGCAAAAAAGGGACCTGAGTGTGTGCAATAAAAAAACCCAACCCTATATATAGTTATAAATATTATTCTAGAAGAGTTGGGAGATGAGGCGCAGCTGTATTCCAACCCTGGTGCCTCTGGAAGGTGGACCTCTGCTCACCATCTAGATGAGAGGTCCAGCTTCAGCCCAATTTGCCTGGCTGGGGGCATTCACTGGGGTGCTGAGCAGTGCTGGGATGCCCACACTTCCCTGGCTCCCTGCAGGCTACAGCAGCTTTTCCTGCCGTTTTGGCTTGGCCCCCTCCACAGCGTGGATGTGCCCTCCCGCTGGTATCATTGTGGCACATGGATGCTGAATTGTCATCACTGTCCACACTGGCACCATCACTTGGCTTTCATTACTCTTTTTGCAAAGAGCAACTCTTCCTTCTGAGGCCTCTGTGCAGTTTTATCTAGGGCTACATTTGCATCACCATCAGGTGGTTTTCATTTGATCTTTGCCCTGCTTAAAAATTAAATACCGAAGTACTAGGAAGAGAAGTAATCTCCCAGATAAGCATTTTTTCCCTGCTCTTCTGTAATTCACGGGGGAGCTGGCTTACCCTGCCTGTGGATGACTAAGGAGGAAATTCTTTTTTGGTTAGGATAATGCTGACAGTTTGCTGGAATTTTTTTTTTTTTATCATGGGTTTATCATTTCCTCCCTTTGAATTCCTAATTCTTATGTGTAGGGCAGGAAAAAAAATAGTGGTGACCACAAGTTATGGAATTTGCCTTCTGTGGAAAAGATGCTGAAAAGCTAAACGGTGCTGTCGGGTTTGCCGTGGTTTGCAAAGGGGATTTGCTCCATATCCAGTTATATAAACATGCTGGGTAAGAGTCATGAATATTCTAGCAGCTATCACCTTTCAAATGTGGGGGTTTTTTTAATGTTGGAGGTAATTAATGCTCATATCTCTTGAATTTAGGTGAGGGTAAGCCTGCTCATCTTTCAGGTGGGGAGGAGGTTTGGATTTATCACAGGTCTCTCAGGGATGGCAGGGTCTAATTTAAGTTTATGTGTAATGAGTTTCTGGGTCATCTTGTTAATCTCCCTACCTCACTTTTTTTATAGAGGAGATCTGGATATGTGTCTCTAGAGGACACAGAGGGAGTTGGCCAGAAAAACTCTGCCTTTAGGTTAAACACATGTGTGTTCTCATCTCGTAGTGTTTGCTTCCCGATGGTGTTTGGTGATTGCGCTGTTGATCTTTCTGCAAAAGCTTGACACTACTGCTGAAAAGCTTTGACACTGCAAAGCATTGTTTACTTATGAAAGTGTTATTATATTTTCAATATCTATTATTCATCTCTTGTGCTCAAAGTGACATTATATCATAAAATTGCTCTTATATTTCAGAGCTTTGAGGAAAAGCTGTTTTTTTGTCCCAGACTCTCTGTGACAGTACTGGAAAGTGCCTTACCCTTTGTATCTCTGTAGACCCCTTTTATGATTTGTGAGTGACAGCAGGAAAATATAAAAGAGTGCAGAGGAGCTGGTTTTGATGTTTATAAAAGGCTTTGATAAAAGATGCAGCACACAGACGATATTATTTCCTATTTTTAACTTCTTAAGAGCATAGAGTGCTCAGATCCAATATTTATGTAAAAGGAGAAAGAGGGGGCTGTAATTCTTATTTTTTTTTCTTCCCCTTTATTTTTGTTTTTTTAGGACCAGGTGATTTAAAATAGAAAAATGTCTCTCCGCGCCCTAGTAAAATTTTCTTCCATGAAGCATCAGTAAAGTCAACCCCATGGCATGAATTATGTGGATGATGCTGGAGGAGACCAGGTGTGGTTTTGAAGGGTCCTTGGTTGTAAGTTTGTGCCTTCAACCTCAGTCATGGCTGGCTCCAGTGGACCCACCAGCCATGGTGTTGTGTGTGCCGAGGCATGTGCTTGCAGTAATGGATCTCTCCACCAAGAGCTGGAGAAATAAAACATAGGAAAGCCAGAGCAGCTCCTCTCCTTTCTCTAAAAGTCAGATCACAGTAAAGGCACCTCTCTAATAAGTAGTTTTGCTGGCTCCACAGAGATGTGAGGCTGTTGCTGGCTGGGTAATTGCAGTTTTACTGATGATAGTGCTTGTCATTATTTCCAGCCTCCATGTTGCAGTCTCCTTTTTAATCTCATCTACCAGCATGGCTGGCTGGTGGTGGGCCTCCGTACTCCTGCATATTCCCATGCGTGTACACATAAGCGTGTCTATAAGACTTCAGCAGGCACTTTCCCATGCATGTGTGCATAGGCACACTTGGATAGAACATACGTGTGGGCTGTGAGCGCACGTGTGGCATTGGCACCTCCATTTTCATGATCGGGTCCTTCATCCACGTGAGGCCTTCACACTGGATATCAAGAATCCTAATGAACGGCAGCATGCAAACCTGTCCTTGAGATCCACCTGATAACAAGTCATCCTCTTCCTTGAAACCACATTTTCTATGTTATTGGGGATAAATGCCTTGAAATACCCTGCGCAGGGGAGGACAAGTCCTGCTATCCCTGGAGAGCCCCAGGACAGAGCAACTTTGGGGAATCCCATCTTGCTGCAGTGCTGATGAAGAGCTGATCTTGATGGGATAAGCACAGCAATAACTGTCAGTGGGGGTGGCAGAGACTGAAATGGTTAATGGCCTAAACGTTCTAAGATCACCAAAAGACTTTTGTCCACTGACAAAACTGAAAAGAAACAACTGCTCACCTAGCAAAGCTTACCCCTCCTTGAATATGCCTACTCTGAAAGGACCTTCAGATCAGATAAGTGGGTGCCATTGTCCAACTATCCCAGATGCAGAAGAGTATGCATATCTGAAACTACAAACTGGATTTCCAGATAAGGGAAAAGGCTAATAAGAGGCAAATACTGTGAGGTGGGATAATCCTTATCATGCCAATGTCCTCCCTTGCATGATGATTCTGCTGTAAAACCTCATGACATTTCACCTCTGGCCTAAGCTATTAATCTCAAATGTTGGACCATAATGAACCATGATCAATTCTGAGTCCTCAGAGGTGTCAGAGACTCATGACATGTCCCAGGACATGTCCAATGACACTATCCATTGTAAAATTCCCCACCCCAGGGGAGAT
>VWZF01002623.1:65931-290347 GCA_013396755.1 Sclerurus mexicanus
TCCTCTCCTCTCCTCTCTCCCTTCCCAAACGTTCCCTTCCCAAACCTTCCCAAATGTTCCCTTCCCAAACGTTCCCTTCCCTTCTTTTCTCTTCCTCTCTCTCCCTCTCTCTCTCTCTCTCTCTCTTTCTTTCTTTTCCCTTTTCCTTAGCTGTTATGTTTATGCCCTAATATTGCTGTATTCCTTATACATTTACTTAAGAGTTATTTTATGCTTTAATATTGCTGCATTGCTATAGATGATAACACCCAAAATGGCAACATACCCAAACTTGTTATAAAATAAACCCTACCTATACACGTTTACACAAATTATTTGGTGTCATTTCACTCTAATCCACCCCAAGGGATTTATTACAAGAACCTGGGTTACCCTTCCCTTCTAGGGTGGGTCATAACAAGGAGTTTGGAGTTCTCGAGCAGCATGCAGTCATCCAAGGGGCCATTCAAAGCAGGTGCTGGGTTTGAAGTAGCTGGACTTGAGCAAAGATGTCCCAAACTCTCACGCATGTGAGGTGAATAAGCACCTTTTGCTCTGTTCTTTGTGTGGGAGCTTATGTGAAACCATAAAACCAAAGGAAATTACCAGCCTTGGGGGGCCATCAGAAGACGCTGACAAGTGTGTTTGCTTGGGTGTTGCTTCCCCACCTTTGCTGTTTCTCTAGAAGCTTGCAGAGCTGGACAGTGAAATCTACAGGGTGAGATGCGCATTTGGGATGTGTTGGCATAGCACTATGCCTTCTTGATAGACTTGCCTCTTATGTGCTCCTTTGTGGTCATGAGTCTCCAGTTACATTCCAAATGGATGACTCCAGGAGTGTTTCACAGGGCCCACACGTCACTTTAGGGGAGTGAAGCACAGTCTTATTTTTTTTTCTTGCCTCACCCATGAAACCGTGTAACACCACATGTAAGAAGGTGCTATTGTTGTCTGCTGCATGCCTTGTTGGACTTGACTAGCTTATAGCAGTAGTGTCAGCACATACAGGTGTCTTTTCAACTTCTGACAGGTTGTTCAGGTACCAAAAAAGTTTGGATATGCTCAGTTTTTCTGTAAGGTATAGAAGAAGGACTTTGTTGTTCCACTGGAGTAGACACTACGGTAAATTGGAAAAGCTGTTGCTGAATCCAGAAGAGACAGGTCAGGGTAGGACTTGTTGAGCTAGAGTGACACTGTGCCATGCCCCACCTGTGGCACAGGTGTTTGGAGTGTTCACACTGTGCCTTAGTGCCTGCTGTGCAGCAGCTTGGGTGCCTCAGTTGCATTTCCAGCACCAATCCAACTGCCTTGCTGCAAGCTGGGGAGGAGCAGGCTCTGGAGCAGTGCGGGCTCCCCAAAACCTCAGGGTCTGTGTCATTCAGCAGAGCTGTGCCAAAGCATCTCATGAAACCTGGACCTTAGCTGGCAAGAGCTGCAGTTTCTCTTCTTTTGAAGAAGCTGGGAAAAGCTCCCCAAAAGCACTGGAGAAAGTGTCCAGATGAAAGGTCTGGTAAGCATCAGGGTCTCCTCTGCTGTGTTTTCAGGCTCTTCTGTAATCAGCTGTCATTTTGAGATCTGGGCATATTGGACCTCAGGGAGTATGGATTGAAACTTAAACAAACAGTGACTCTTCTATAAATATTTAGCTCACACTGTTTAGGAGCTGCTGAGAATAGGAGACAAAAAAGGGTTTAAAGTTCATGACTGTCTAGAAAAGCTATCAGAGGATGACACTCAGCCACCAGATCAGCTGGCATGTAAGTTTTGAATAACTAATCCTCTTTTTTTCCTTCCCCTGAAGAACAGGAAGTGTTAAGCATCCTTTGGAGAGACATAAGGTTGCACTCTTCCAGTGCTTACACAGCTGCACTGGGGACTCAGATCAATGCAGAGATCTTCTTCAGCTTGGCTGGTTGAACTGAATGCCCAAGAGAACTGTGGTATGGAGTAAAGGGGTGATGTTCCCTGGCCCTATACATCTTTGCAAGTTTGGACTAGTCATCTGAAGTTCATACATCTGCATGGAAGAAGGGCATGTGTCTCCAAGTGTGTGCTTTTATCTGGCCACTTCATTACCAAGACAGGTTTGTGCCTGGGCCAGCTGCTGCTGAAGGAGCTGGGGTCCCCTGATGGAGCTTGTTTAGACAGCACTAGATCTTGGGCTGCCACATTGTTCCTGCTCTTGCAAAAGCCTTGATAGCAAGGTAGACCTATCTCTGTCAGCCTTTTTTGCCTCTTAAATATGAAGAAAATATCCTTTTTTCACTTTGCAGAGCTCTTAAAAGAATGGGAAAGAATGAAACGTGCTGATAAGAAGTGGTATTGGTANTTTGGCATGCCCTTTGAACTGCTTTGCAACTGCTCGCACCACCCGTCCTCCTGATCGCAGTATCCCTGGGCTTTCTGTACCAGGATGATCAGTGTGCCTGGAAGATTAATGGCAGAGGAGAAAATGCAAGGGAAGAACAAGTAAGAAAAAGGTGAATTTCTCATTTCCATGTTTCTGAAACCACTTTTGAGGTTTGAGAGAAAATGTCAGTATTTGAGTTGCAGGTGATGGCAAGCTTGATGGTTTTTCTTTCAATAGTTTCTTTTAGTGCCCTTCCTAATTTAAAAGGAGGTGTTTAAATTATTAATGTTTTACCACTAAAGCAGAGGGATTCCAAAGACTTTGGCAAATATCTGCTAAAGCATTTATCTTAAAAAAGAGTCTCACGTTTCTGCCCAACCCTGTCTTTGACAGAAGCTCCCCTTCCATGAGAAGCACTGAATCTACAGAGGTGGACAAAGAGCTTGATTTATGTAGAAGGTAATTTTCTCCAGTGGTGTTTGGTCAGAAATCATAAAGATGATAATGATTTTTATTTTTTGACATAGCCTTTGCAGATCTCTCTCTTTCTGCCTGTTGCTGAAGCAACACTATACCACGGGTGAGTGCAAGTCCATGGTCTGGGATGCTCAGGTGCTGAATGTGAGGGATGGGTGCCCTTACCTGGTCATCCTGGTCACAACCCATGCAGTATCCTGGGGATAAGTGGCAGCTGAGGCTTCAGACATCTTCATCAAAGCTGTAGGTAGAGCTCAGGCGTCTCATTAGATTTACAACACATTTGCCAGCTAAACCTCCCCATTCTCTAGGTGTTTGTCCTGATTTTGTACCAAATCTCCTTCTTGCTATTTGAACTGAAGAATAAAGTATTATAACTTTGGCTTGGGGCAGCTGTCCAAGGGATATATTGGGATACACTTGGCCTTTGAAAACAAGGACTTCAGTCTCCAGCCCTGTCAGTCCCTCTGGCTCCTGGAAGTTTTCCTTCCAAATGGTTATTTCAAACCTCAGAGAAGTTTGTGTTTTTTTTCAGAGCTATGATTAATACCACTTTTACGCTTCACTGCAAAATGCCACACAATGAATGAGACCAGCAGGGTGGTGGTTTATGGATGGGAGGAAAAAAAAAATCAAACAAGCACTTTCAGATGCTGTTTTGGAAGAGTGATGTGTGTGTGCATGTTTTATAATCTGCTGCGAACTGTGGGGTTGTGTTCCTATTAAAAGGAAGGGGAGAAAAGGGCTTCAACCTCATCTATGGAAAGAATGTCAGAAAGAGTTGAGAAGTTGAATAATTAGAGTCTTTTTTGCACCACGTCAGTGAAAGCTAATTTAACATGCAGGATTCTGATGCAGTACAGTTTTGCAATTACAAAATCACAGGATGGTTGAAGCTGGCAAGGGACCTGTTGAGGTGATCTGGTAGGTAGCTACAGCCAGTTGTCCAGGACCATGTCCAGATGGCTCTTGCATATCTCTGTGAATGGAGAGTCCACATCTTTCTGAGCAAGCTTGGTCACTCTCATGGTAAAATTAGGCATAGTGCATTGGATTTCATAACATCAGCTGTAGGTTCCTGCTCACTGCTGGTGCAGTTTGGACAGTTTGCAGAGGTAGGTGGTTTTGGGCCAGAGTTGGCTTGAGAGCACAGTAAACATGGATCTGNGGAAAGAATGAAACGTGCTGATAAGAAGTGGTATTGGTAGCCATTGGGAACTTCACCATGTACAAGAGTCTGAGATTATTGATTAAAAAGAAGAAAAAAGATCTATCACTAATTATTTTCTTTCTCTCTCTCTTTGCTCTTCTAATACAAAGTACTTGCAGTTGAACTGGATAATGATTGTAGGTCTCCCTCTCCTCTCCTCTCCTCTCCTCTCCTCTCCTCTCCNCACTTTTGAGGTTTGAGAGAAAATGTCAGTATTTGAGTTGCAGGTGATGGCAAGCTTGATGGTTTTTCTTTCAATAGTTTCTTTTAGTGCCCTTCCTAATTTAAAAGGAGGTGTTTAAATTATTAATGTTTTACCACTAAAGCAGAGGGATTCCAAAGACTTTGGCAAATATCTGCTAAAGCATTTATCTTAAAAAAGAGTCTCACGTTTCTGCCCAACCCTGTCTTTGACAGAAGCTCCCCTTCCATGAGAAGCACTGAATCTACAGAGGTGGACAAAGAGCTTGATTTATGTAGAAGGTAATTTTCTCCAGTGGTGTTTGGTCAGAAATCATAAAGATGATAATGATTTTTATTTTTTGACATAGCCTTTGCAGATCTCTCTCTTTCTGCCTGTTGCTGAAGCAACACTATACCACGGGTGAGTGCAAGTCCATGGTCTGGGATGCTCAGGTGCTGAATGTGAGGGATGGGTGCCCTTACCTGGTCATCCTGGTCACAACCCATGCAGTATCCTGGGGATAAGTGGCAGCTGAGGCTTCAGACATCTTCATCAAAGCTGTAGGTAGAGCTCAGGCGTCTCATTAGATTTACAACACATTTGCCAGCTAAACCTCCCCATTCTCTAGGTGTTTGTCCTGATTTTGTACCAAATCTCCTTCTTGCTATTTGAACTGAAGAATAAAGTATTATAACTTTGGCTTGGGGCAGCTGTCCAAGGGATATATTGGGATACACTTGGCCTTTGAAAACAAGGACTTCAGTCTCCAGCCCTGTCAGTCCCTCTGGCTCCTGGAAGTTTTCCTTCCAAATGGTTATTTCAAACCTCAGAGAAGTTTGTGTTTTTTTTCAGAGCTATGATTAATACCACTTTTACGCTTCACTGCAAAATGCCACACAATGAATGAGACCAGCAGGGTGGTGGTTTATGGATGGGAGGAAAAAAAAAATCAAACAAGCACTTTCAGATGCTGTTTTGGAAGAGTGATGTGTGTGTGCATGTTTTATAATCTGCTGCGAACTGTGGGGTTGTGTTCCTATTAAAAGGAAGGGGAGAAAAGGGCTTCAACCTCATCTATGGAAAGAATGTCAGAAAGAGTTGAGAAGTTGAATAATTAGAGTCTTTTTTGCACCACGTCAGTGAAAGCTAATTTAACATGCAGGATTCTGATGCAGTACAGTTTTGCAATTACAAAATCACAGGATGGTTGAAGCTGGCAAGGGACCTGTTGAGGTGATCTGGTAGGTAGCTACAGCCAGTTGTCCAGGACCATGTCCAGATGGCTCTTGCATATCTCTGTGAATGGAGAGTCCACATCTTTCTGAGCAAGCTTGGTCACTCTCATGGTAAAATTAGGCATAGTGCATTGGATTTCATAACATCAGCTGTAGGTTCCTGCTCACTGCTGGTGCAGTTTGGACAGTTTGCAGAGGTAGGTGGTTTTGGGCCAGAGTTGGCTTGAGAGCACAGTAAACATGGATCTGAAGCTGAACCCTGTGGCTTGGGCTCACTAATGCTTGCCTAGGACTTGGGAGGTGGTTGGGCTTGGCAGAAGATGCCAGAAGCGATGTGCAGGGAAGCTTGCTGCCTGATGGCCAAGTGTCTGGGAGCTTGTGGTCACTCTGATCTGGTTTTGAGGCTGTGCCTGTAGCTGAGCCGCCAGCCGGCTCTGCTATCTTTTGTTTCCTGTCCCTTGACACTGTGTGCCTATTCCCAGTCGGCAAGTCACTTTGCCACAGGAATCTGGGACTCATTTATCAGCATAAAATTAGGCTAATTACTGTCTTGTCTTGGTGGCAGACCCTGGGGAAAAGAATCCAAGAAGTTTCTTGTGGCTGTGTGCCCAATGTGTCCCTGTCTTGGGGACACAGAGGATACTAGTGCATGTGGGAGGTCATCTAAACCTTTATGGGGACTTTGGGGTCAGCACAGATTTGCTTCCTGGTGTCTTCATGTGCATCTCTCACACAGGGAAAACAAGCAAACCCTAAGACTACACACCTAGGATCTGGTTCCTCCACTTGGTCACTAGTGTTTCCTCCTATCTTCCACTCATGGTGAGAAGTAGCCCTTGTTTGTTGGCCTGGGTGCATTTTTTTTTTCTCTAAGCCATGTTCTTTTCATCCTGTTTTGGTTGCTGATAAGTGATAGGAATAGTAGGAATGAGATGATGGCTGCCAGTGAACACTCCCAGTGTCCACAGATGTGTCCCATTCAGCCTTTGTGCCATTGACAAGGGTGTTTTCTCATTAAAAATAGACCACAGACAATGCCACTTCCCGAGGACTGTGATTTATCATTTAATAACAAGTGGTTACTCATTTCCTTCGGAAAACTTTCTGGAAGTGTTATTTTCCTTTCTCCCCTTGCTTCCTTTTTTTTATTTTTTTTAATTTCCTTCAAAACCCCGCATTACCCATCAGAGCCACTGTGTCTGTTAAATGAAGTGTTCTCTTTTCAAAGTGTGTCGTGGTTTAACTCCAGCCAGCAGCTAAGTACCACGCAGCTGCTTGCTCACTCCCCCACCAGCAGGACCAGGGAGAGAATTGGAAGGCCAAAACCCAGAAAACTCATGGATTGAGATAACCACAGTTTAGTAAGGAAAGCAAAAACTGTGCACACAAGCAAGGAAAAACAAAGAAGTAATTCACTGCTTCCCATTTCCAGGAGAGCAGGGCCCCATCACACGTAACAGTTACTTGGGAAGACAAACGTCATCACTCCAAACCTCCCTTCCTCCTTCTTCTTTCCCCCATTTTATATACAGAGTATGATGTCATATGGTATGGAATATCGCTTTGGTTAGTTTGGGTCATCTGTCCTGGCTGTGTCTCCTCCCAACCTCCCATGCACCCCCAACTTCCCTGCCAGCATGGTAGCACGGAAAGCAGAAAAGGCCTTGGATCCATGTAAGCCCTGCTCAGCAATGACAAAAACATCTCTGTATTATCGGCCCTATGTTCAGCACAAGTCCAAAACATAGCCCCATATTAGCCACTGTGAAGAAAATTAACTCTATCCCAGCTGAAACCAGCACAGGTGGAAATCATACGTAGGATTTAAAGATCGTGAAAGTAACTAGTCTTAATCCTTTGGTCATGAGTTTTTCTTTGTAAGTGCCTGCAGCCCTGAAGTTTTAGCTCAGCCAAGGGAAATAGCAACAGAGAGACAGCTGGGTAGGTGAGACTTGAAAAATGGTGATGCTGATCTCGAATGTCTAATGGATGATCTGCTTGATCTGACTTTACATTTCAAGCAACTTTAGGTATTGTCTTGAGTTGCCAGCTCTTAGCTGTGATACTTCCTGGTGTGGCAGATTCTCCTGGAGGATGGAGAGTTTGCAGAAGTACTAGGCAATCTCATACAAAGTCTGGTATTTTAGTGACTTTACCAAAAAAAGTGCTGAAAGCTGTTGAGTAGTACTTGAGGAAATCCCAACAGTTCAGTAAACAAACTCGGGAAATGTGCTGAAGATGAAATCATCATAAGTGGGTACTTAAGATGCTAAAAGAAATAGTTCTCTGTTAGATCAGGGAGGTATTTTAAGGGTCAGTAGCAGATTAGATGGTAGACTGTGGAGGATGCAGAGGATGAAATGCAACCAGGGATGTTGCAGGTACTTTAGGTGATAACATCTTCTCTCACAGCTTCCTTAATGAGCTGCAGGTAGATGTAGTTTAAAGACAAGAAAAATAAATTCAAAAAGACGAGTGCAAAACAGCACTCTTGGAAAACGGATGCACATACCCAAAATGAGCAGTAACTCTCAAAATGAGCTGGTTAACTGCAGAGGGGGATCCATGAGCTGCAGTGAATCACAAGCTGGTTGTGAATTGCCAGTCAGATGCTGTTACAAGAAAGCCAGATCTTGAATAGCCCAGAGAAAAATGGCATCTCTTCAATCTTCATGGTCCTATAAAACCTCATTTGAAAGACAGCATCCAATCTCAGCCCCTCTGTTTTAAATATGAAAGCGTATGGCTTGGGAAGATGAAGCTTCTGTTTGGTAAAATTTACTTATGAGGAATAGCTGGAAGATTTGCATATGTTAAACCTAGGGGAAAAACAACAGCCCACAGAGATCAGGCCATGGTTTGATGGGATGATGACTTCAGGAGGCCAGGTATCTCTGCTCTCCTAGTGTTGACTGTGCTGCAGCTCATCTTGTGGTTAGTTGTGTAGCCACAACTTGTGTGTTCACACTGTGAGCTGGAACTTCTCTTCGTACAGAAAAAACTGAAGTGTCTCCACATTTATTTCAGAGTATGGCTACACAAGTTTTCCGAGATAAAAGATGGCTTGCAGGAGGAAGGAGGGCAAGGAGAGGAGCTGGAGACTGAGCATGTGGTAGAGTTGAGGCTTGAAGGTAACGCAGCAGATTTGAGACATGCAGGAAGTTGATGTGAAGAATGCCGCACATGGTGTCTCTCCATGTCTTGACGACAGGACTAAAATTGAATACAGGGAAGTGCTTTCTAGACACTGTCTTACAGTGCATCATCTCTGCTATGCCTGGTAGTAGCAGGGTAGGCTGGCATTTCTCAAAGTGTAGGTTCCAGCTCCTGGTGATGGCAGTGAAGGAGAATGAGTGATGCTGGAGTTGGCCCAAAAAGCATTAGAAACCTCTTTGTTAGAAGCACAGCAGCCCTTCCAGCATGGTGGGGCAAGTGGTGCTCGTCACTGGGAACTGTGGCCGAGTCCTGCTTGCTCTTGGCAGGGCTCTGCCCGTGTTGCCTTGGAGAGTGGCACAAAGACAAATAAGCCAAGAGAGGGTTCAGGGCTGGGTAGCTGTTTGACGTCCCTCCTGGCCCAGCATTCCTGCAGTCCTTGCATCCAGATTTTGGCATGGCTTCTGCCCCTCTCAGTCCTGCTGAGGCTGAGTGTCTCAACACGTTCTGAATCCAAATTTCTGACATTACTGCATTGCACTTGGTTTTTTGGCTCTTGGGAGCAGTTCGGTTGAGCACAAATTGGTCACTCTGCTGTGTGATGTAAGCTGATGATTTCCTCCCCTGCAGATGCTAAACCAAATACCCCTGCAACTGCTGCCTGACGGGGATGTTACTGGGCCGGTGTTTGCTGCTGATGGGAATGTGCTGGAGCTGTGCAAGCCTCAGTGATTCAAGCTGATACTTATGTTTATGATGAAATGGTAAATGTCTTGTCTGTTCTGTCTTACCAGCTCTACCCCCTAGGGGAAAAAGGGGTTTTACGGCAAGAAGAAAGGATATTCTGATACTGGTTGGTTGATAATCAGAGCATCAAAGCTGAAACAGTGTGTGCTGGGTTTTAAAATCACTAGAGGATATAGAAGTGCCTTGAAGAGGAAGATCATAGATAGGCAGACCTACTGGATATGCCTGGTCAATTTTTTGTAGGCTGCAGAGCTTTCTCCTGTGGTTTGCAGGGTTCTCTTGCCTTGCTGCATCCCTGCACAGCACAGAGCACAGTATCTGTGGTATTGGAGGATGTAGATGTGAGCCTTGCTAGGAAGATCCAGGCTTCAGTTCTAGCCTTGTTGATGCTGAAATTCCCCTGGAAAAAAATAAATAAATGCTTGATATGCTTGCTTCTGACATACGTGAAATGCTGGCGCTGAATCCAACTTGTGTTGATCTAGATTGCTTAAAAAACGAAAGAACATGGTAAATTATCTTAAAAAGGGTACAGAGAAAATGGAGAACAAGCAGTTTGCTATTCATTGCCTTATCAAAGCTAACTGGCTGGGGCTTACAATGGGAAGAAATCAAATTCCCAGCTGGTTCCTATGTACGATGTAATATCACCAAATAAAGGAGTCACCACCAAATGAAGTTTGCTGGATGGCAAGCTGGTGGCAGGGCTGGTGTGGCAGGACTGCTGATAGTGGAGCTGTAGAGCTCTTCAGTAGGGTCAGTTAAGCTGTAGTGACATCAGGGATGTCTTTGGGAACACAGAAACCCCACCTTCTGCAAAATGCAGTGGTTGATTTGGGTGATGCTGAAGACTGCAGGCTGGACTCTTGAAAACCTATGGTGCTGTACAGGTGATTCAACAACACCAGCTCTAAATGGGGAAATGCAAAGCCCAGTAACTGCTGGACTTCAGAGGACAGTTTACTAAAAGGGAACACTGCAAAGACATTGGCAAAAAGGGGTTTTAAAACATTTTTAAGGAAGATAAACTAACAGCAACTAAATTCCTCTACAGAAGTCCCTTTCTAAGGAACAGATCTGCTATTTTAATAACAGCGGTGTATGTCATTACATGTAAGGAGAAAATCTTGGCTTTGGTGACTTCCTGGGGCTAGTATTCATGCAAAGGTATCACTTCAGATCTTCTCTGTTACCTTTGCTATTTAAGATGTCAGCATTTTTAGAAACATTCACAGCTCTTACGTGACACCATGAGAGACAGGTAAATTGAGCCATGGGGGAGTTAGGAGCAGACCATAACAAGTTTGCCTGCAGGACTTGCGACCCATGCTGAACAGTCTGTTCCTCAAAGACTGCACCTCATGGAAGGGACCCATGCTGGAGCAGTTTGTGAAGAACTGTAGCCTGTGGGGAAGGATTCATGTTGGAGAAGTTTCTGGAGGACTGTGTTCTGTGGAAAGGACCCCATGCTGGAGCAAGGGAGTGTGAGGAGCCGTCCCCCTGGGGAGGAAGGAGTGTCAGGAGCAGGTGTGATGAAATGACTGCAGCCCACATTCCCTATCGCCCTGTGCCACTGGTGGGGAGGAGGGAGAGAAAATAGGGAGTGAGGTTGAGCTCATGAAGAAGGGAGAGATGAGGGGAAGGTGTTTTCATACTTAGTGCTAATTCCTCATTATCCTACTCTGATTTAACTGGTAAATAAATTAAGCTATTTTTCCCCAAGCTGAATCTGTTTTGCCCATGACAGTAACTGATGAGTGATCTCCCTCTGCCCTTGTCTGCACCCATAAGCTTTTTGTTCTATTTTCTCTCCCTTGTCCAGCTGAGGAGGGAAGTGACAGAGCAACTTTTGGGGGCCCCTGGCATTCAGCCAGGGTCAACCCACCACAGTGTTTTAGCAGGGCTCCTGCTGGCATGTGCACTTTTCTTCTCTCTGCTTGGACTTGAAAAGCCATGTGGAAGAGTGCTCATGCTTGTTCCAGGGGCGAGTCCTCGTCTGCATCTGTCCTGCCCACCCACTTCTAATGGGCAGAGGGATGTGTTGGAAGAGGAACTGAGTGTCAATGGGTCCCCACCTTCTCTCTCACTTTGCTCTCCAGCTGCATTGTGGATGGAGAAAAGCCATGGTTTCACTGTTGACCAGTCTGGGCCAATGGCAGCACTGGTGGTGGGGTACATGAGCCTGAGGAGGTGCCCATGCTTTGAACCACCTTGGCTGAGGAGCCCTCAAGCTCTTCGGGGGAATCTGGTCATTGAAGGTACTTCAGTACAGGTGAAAGAGGGGAGGGTCTTGTGTTAACCTGTAGAAGGTTCACATTGGGAGTGTGGAGGTGGAAGGGGTTGGTCCAAGGTATGTGTTCCACAGCCCTCATCAGTGGGTACTGGGTGGGCTTCCCTTGATTCAGACAGGAAAGCTGCTAATCTGGGGGCAGCATCCGTCCTGTTTCATCAACATCTGTATCACCTCTGCCTGCCTTGTTTTTGGAGGCTGACCTGGAAGTATAGTGATGGCAGGAGCAGTAAGATGCAGGACCTCAGACTGGGACTCATCTAATACCCATGGGGAGATGTTTAATGTTGTTCTCTCCTTGATATGTTTGTCCCAGGGCTGTTGGTACTGCAGGGCATTCTGAGAAGGTGGATACCAAACAGCATCTGTGCCCAAGTGGGTCATCCATCCTCTGGTCGGTTCTTCTGTGAGTGTGCCTCTCAGGAAGGATCAGCACCTCGCCTGGTTGATACCCACATAGAACTCTCTGGCTTCTTCCTGGGGTGGATGCTGGTGTGTGCAGGACTGCCATAGCTTTGCTTTCACCTGCTCATCTCCCATCACGCTTGCTCAGGGCAAGGCACTGGTGTGCTGAAAATGGGGAACCTCAACAGCCACCAAATGGCGATGGAGCACACACAGCTCTCCACCCCAGCTCTCCTTCCCCATCGCGCCCAGTTTTCTATTCGCCTCTCTCCAGCTCTGTGGCTGGGAGCTGCTGGTGACCATCCCCACAGTGAAGCCTTGCTCTGGTGTATACCTCCTCCTCTCTTCCATCTGGCATTTCCCTCCCTCTCCGGCTACCAGGTTGCTCTAAGCAACTTTGGCTCCTGTCCCAGGAACAGTCTCTCAACACACACAAACCAGGAAGGCTAAAATAACACTTTAAAATTGTTAAATAAATAGCGATCAGGATCTGCTTAAATGGGAAATGCAGCTTAATTTGTTAAAGGTTTTTTGTCCTCTCTTGGATAGAGACTCAGCCAGGCATGTGTGTGTGAAGCATTTCTTGTAGCTTGTAATCTGTATCTCATGGCCCCAAGTGGGCAGAGCGGGTTATGTGACTCTGTGTTACCAAACACTTACAGTAAAAGTGTAGTCATCCTGAACCTCAACCAAGAGGTGGAGTTTTGTAACTCCTTTTTTTTTTTTCCTCCCCTTCACTTTTTCTCCTCTCTCCCTGCAGGATGCTGCTGCGTCACTTGCATTCTTCACCCTGGCCACTTTGTTGGAAAGGCAGAAATCCTCTGAGCCCAGCAGTAACTCTTTCCAGACTACCAGCAGCAGTCCAGTCCACTTATATCCTGCCTCATTCCCTCTCTAAGAATTTAGTGCACAGGGCAAGTGCATCCCCTATCCCACAGCAAAGGAGCAGCTGCCGGCAGAGGTGCCCATCTTCCTGAAACCTTAAAAATGCTAATTTCTCTCTTACACCTGTTTCAAATCTGGAGTGAAAATAGAATAGCAGTTATTGTCATGTGAGAATGGGAGGCTCTGGATAAGCATTTGTAAAATATCCAGGGAAAATGGATGCTGGCAAAGGCTCTGCTGAGTGGGAGTTGGATGTACCAAAATGTGTGTGTCAGGATGAGAAAATGCATTTCTTGGGAAGGACATGGGGAACTGGCTGCTTCCCAGCACACACCTCCCTCCTGGGGCTCATCCTGTGGGAGCTCTCCCTATCTTTTTCTTTTTTTTTTTACACATTAATTAACCCACTGTTCTGAGTAGTAGAAACTACTCTGTGTTTTGGGAGAGAGTTGTTTCTCATTAACTATCTGAATGGGGGAAAAAATATGCTTTACTCCCTGAAGTGGGAATTGCATGAGTCAAATTTTACACTTCTTTCTTCAGATCCCCACAGTCATTCCTTGAAGGATGAGTTGTGTGTCAGAGAGAGGCTGTGCCTTCCTGCTATGTTACCTGTGAGGGCTACCAGGTCTGGCTGTCAATCTGAAAAGGTTATGAAAGCAGAGTAAAATTGCAGTCATAGCCTGAGAAGGGATACCCAAAATTACCACCAAAAGAAAAGGAGGGAGTTGACCAAATACAACCTGCAGATCTTTAATTCTTTGTGATAGTGATACCCTGAGCCAGGTAATCTCAAGCATCAGTGTTGCTGAAGTGATGGAAGCAGCTGATTCTGTGTGAAGAGGAAGGTTTAATAGAGGGTATAATAATCTATCTTAGATGTTTTAATTTTCCCTTTTCATCCTAAACTGTAAGAGCATAGTTTCCTCCACTTTGAATGGGTCTTTTTATGTTGTCTTTTTATAATTGGATAGAGCAGAATCATGTTTCTTCAATATATAAAATTAATCTGGCAGCCTGGTTTTGTAGTTCAGCCTCCCACAGAGACAAACAAGCATAAAACAAGAAGATTCACTGCCTACTAAAATGCTCCACTTATTAAAAAAAATACAATAAAATCCTCTGTGAACATCCTCTTTCAACCCTGCAATGAAACTCACTGTTCAGTTAATGGTGGATCTCCTGTTCTTATGAAGAAAGGCGGTTGCAGACTTAAGATGTTGCTGTGAGAAAGGGGAAAAAATAAAATTAAAAAGATCCACTCTTGGTCTTGCAAACAAAAGTTGCCTTGGATTGTGGTCACATGTTGCAGTTCAGCTGATCTCACTCATGCCAAAAGGGGAAGGATTTGTAGTACTTGCCTGAGCCCCACTAAACTAGTTTAGGGAATTAATTAGAAGAAAATTGCTCACCTCTTGTGGTTTTTTCCTATCTAGTTTCCGCTTAGGTTCGACTGCCTTGCTTCAGCTCACCAGCTCAGGGAAGCCAGAGGCAGCTGGGACAGGACACATGGCTATTGTGTGAATTTAACTGTGAGTTACCATTAAACCACTGACAAATGTCTTCTGGCTTTTCCCATCTGAGGATGAATGACTCTCCCAGGTACCCAAATCTGGGATACCACTGATCTTTGTAAATCATACCAGGTCGCTGAGTTGCTTCAACAATAACAAGGCAGAAGCACCTGAAAGAACATTGGAGGGTTAATTGCAACCCCCAGGCACATCAGATGAACTGATTAGCTAAAAACTCACCACTGCATGTGTCTGTATTCAGTAAATAGCTTTGGCCAGGTCAAGCCCCTTCCCTTGGGTGTGCTCTGTGCTGATGTTCAGGAGACCCTCATGTGGCTGGACATCATGTTAAAGTACACAGAATTTACTGCTTGGGCTTCACAGAGTTGGTATTTAGGTAGGTATGTGCTTTTTGGGGCAAAGCTAGCAGAACAGGTTTATCTCTCCTCCTGGGTGGTTTTCTCAGGCCTTAGGGCTCACTTCTGATCTTTATAAAGTGTATAGGGTCCCTCAGTTTCAGTGGATACTTTCACTGAGGGGTATGGTCTCAGCAAAGCCAGGTATCAAAAAACTTCACAGGATTTTGTCGCTTTGCCCCTGTGTCCTGTGTGCCATGTGTGTCTGGCTGTGTCCAGAGAGCTGCAAAGGTGTCAGTGTCCAGGAGCACCACTGCTCAGCTCTATTCAGGCTCTTGCTTTCTTGGTCATGCCATGTATCTTTAATTATTGGGGTAAAAAAGTCTAGTACTTGTAAGATCCTCAAACCTGTTCATTTTTAATTGGTTGGTGATTATTTTCTCCCCCCCCCTCCCCAACCTGAAACGCTGTGGATTAGGGCTGCTGAATTAAAAATAAGGAGTGGAAATCTAATATATATATATGTTAATTTTAGAGTGTAAAAGCATATCTCTGTTTCTTGGATGAGGTGGTATGAAATACTTGCCCCTTTCGAGTTTCCTGTACTCCCTCATGGACTTGCTCACAGCACCCCACACGGGAGATGAAAAGCTTTGGTGCATGCTCCCTTCAGGGCAATGTGGATTTCTCCTCAAAAACCTCAGTTCTGGCGACTGGTTTTATAAATGCCTAAAAAATGAGGCTTGTGCCTTATCTCTTGAGAAATCGTTGATGGATCCATTTCTCAGAAAGATGTTTTATTCAGTCCTTTAATGCCACGCCACTCCCTTCGTTCAGATGCCTGGAGTCTTTTATCATGTCTCCTCTTACTCATTGCTTAGCCAGGTTGGGCATATTTAGTTCTTTTAATCTTTCCTGCAACTCAGCTGTCTTTAATCATCCTTCTTGATGTCAGAACGTTTGATGCCCACTTTTACTGAAAACAAGCCTACGGTTTTGGTTTGTTAGTTTTCTTTTTTTGTTTATTTGTTGGTTTTTGGGTTTTTTTGGTGTATGTGCGTGTGAATTGCTTGGGAAAGGTCTCAGGAGAGCAGCTACAGCTCCACAGCCGTGTACCCAGGCTCATGCCTGGATTCCTCAAAAGCTCCCTTGAACGTCTCACTGTGGGTGCCACGGAAGATTTCTGGTTCACCACCGAATTTGACACCCTCTGGCATTAATTAACGTGTTTATTTGTTGGGTGTGGTCAGCAACACTTCCCCCTCTCCCCGAGATATTCCAGGGGTTGCATTTCCAGGAGCATCTGCAGGAGAGTGAAGGTGCTGATGGTGTTTATGGAAAACGAGCCCAGAAAGGTCACTATAATATGCTTTTCTTTCCTGTACCTGCCAGCAAGAAGGAGAGAGGTTTAATTTGCTTCTACAATCTCGAAAGCAAAACCTGGTGATAAGTGTTTTTAGGTCCTGTGCTGCAGGTCAGGGTAATGCTTCTATGTGTTGACAGGGATAGTGACCCCTTCTTGCTGCAGGTATTGTTTCTGTCTTTCCTGAGTAGTTAATTTATTTTGCACACAAAAATAGTCAGTTACAGCTTCTTAAATAAGTTTGAAGGTAAGGATGCTGCTAGCAGGTACCAGGCTGAGCACTGCATTCCTTCAGGGCAGGGTCTTCAAACTCAGCTGTCTGAAGTTGAATGCCTCCTTTCACGAATGGAGGTGAATTCCCACCACATACCTCCTGGAAACCCGTTATTTCAGTGGGAGCTGTTTCCTAAAGTCTGACTCAGTCAAAAGGCAAGCTCAGATGCCGACTCGAAGGGGTTAAGGCAACAGATCTCTAGCTTTCCTGGGTCTGGGCCATAGCTGTGCAGCTTGGGGTGGCTTCCCTGACGTGGACTTTGAATTACAGAGAACTTGGCAGAGAGTTAAGAGGCCAGTAGCTTGCTTGTCCCTCCTCCACCTCCCATTATTATGGAATGCTTCTCATACTCTCCCAAATTTAGCAGTGCAAATGTGGCTGGGTTAAGTAGGCTGAGTGATGAGGCGATTCTGATGGCAATACAGGTCCCCTTCCCTGCTCTGCCTCAAGCTGACACTGCCAGCAGGCTGCAGGATATATAGCTGTTTGATAAATGGCTGTGTGATGTATGGCTGCACAACAAGGACTACGTGGCCTGAGAAGGAGAGGATGGGGACCTAGATGGTGGGAGAAAACAGTCTGCAAGGACTACCACCCAGCAGAGTGCTGGGAACCTGAACAACAGCCTGATGTCCATCTGGCTGTCCCGAGTGACCCTCAGGCTGTAATTTGGGGTGTCAGCAATGTCTGGAGGTCACCATGAAGAAAAGCCCACATCCTCTTCTTGATGATGTTGGGATGCACTGGGTCATGGAGCAGGAGTCCACTGCCTCCATCCCTTTTCTTCACAGCTCTGGGCCAGCCCCAGGCATACACCACAAGGACATTTCTTCATCATCCCAGGCTCCCTGGCAGTCCTGGCTGTGTTTCCTCCCATTACTCCTCAGGAGTGTCTGAGGGTTTGCTTTAGAGCTGCTAGTGCACAGATATCTCAGAAGAACCTCATCATTTTCTTTTTGATTTTTGATGCCACATTGCTGGGTCATCATGGGTGTCCAGCATATAAAAGGTAATATATATTTAAATATATAAGATGCAGTTTATATATAATTACTTTCCAGTGCAGCCTTATATTGAAAAACTGAGAAAGTTGAAGCCTTTTGGTTGGAGGGAGGGGACAAGGTTGGGCTTGCTGACATTTCTTTTATTGCAGTGTCATATAGGTCTCGGTTGACTGCGAAAAGGTGAAAGGAGGAGCATGTGGAAGGGAGGTCAGATCCTACCAAGATTTCCTGGGAGATGAGGTGAGTGGTGATGTATTTCAGCACTCATAAACCTGAAGGTACAAGTCCTCCTGGGCTTCCCTGCACCCTTTGGGTGAGATCTCTTCTGTTCATACTCCAGATTTCATTTTTGATCCAGGTTTCCCTGTATTTTGCCTCTTCATGGCAGATAGGATTATAGACTGCTGATGTGATTGGAGACTCAGAAGGGCTAGAGACTATCTGGAATATGTTAAGGTCTGTGCATTGCACAGACCTTGTTTCTTGCTGTATTTGGACTTCACAGCAGGGGACTTTGCCCCTCTAGATGTAGAGAGCTCTGCTGCAATTACCCACTACTGATCCAGTCCCCCTCCAGCCTCCTTTTATAGTCGCTGTAGGGAAATGGATATTTTTAGGAAGTGCCTGACCCTGACCTGCTCCAGGCATCAGAATGGGATGAATCATTCCATACAATACCTGTTTCTCTGCACTGTCAGCGTAGCTGAGACAGCTTATTTGGATGTAAGGTCTGCAAGGCATGTTTAATGTCTGTACTCTGTGTAGGAGGACGGGAGTTCAAGGTGTTTGCTTGTGGCATGGGATGTCCAAACCCACTACATAAAAGCTTGGCCTCTACTAAGCTGCCCTTAAATTTTCTTCAAGGTTTGGACACAGCTTAAGTCTGTGAGGCACTTGTCTGAGCCTGCTCTCAGCATTTATACACCCTGATTGGCAGCATAAGTGCGTTCCTGAAGGATAGTGTATGATTGCTGAGGAGGTTTCAGTCCAACTGGGTCATCTCACACTGCCTGTGTAGTCCCAGTGGGAAACAGAAAGATGATTCCAGCCCCAGGAACTCCTGCACTAAGACCCAGTGAGGCTGCTTGGTCTGCACTGGAACCTCCTGGGAACCAGCCCTGGAGCTGCTCTGGTCTGCTCGTTTTTTGAGTGATGTGGCTTGTGGCTTTTCAGCCACAGGAAGGTTTGGAATGATACTTGTCATCTCCTTGTGGGAGCCTGACACCTGTAGCGGGAGCATCCACATCCTGGTAACTCAGCTAAGGTGCAGCAGCCCACAGGTGGCCTTGAAGAACTGGGTCCTGCATATCAGGTTTTTGTGCATTAGCATCTCCCTCCAGAGCTTTTGTGCACATCACTGCATCTCCCAACCAGGGGAAATCCCCTCACAGATCCCTTCACCTGCCTTTGCCAGGCCACCTCCTCCTGCTTCCCCTCCTGTTTTTTTGAGGGATGGAAACATTGTTTTCTGTATGTGTTTGCCGAGTGCTCAGCCTGCACTGGCTAGTTAATATTACAGTGAGAATATCCACAGTGGTTGAAATTTAGAGGGACGAGCTGTTGTGCCTAAGCAGAGGCAGCTCTGGAACATTTTTTGTGTGCTTTTGCTTCTGCTGATGTTCTCAATATGTTCTCACGGGGCAGCCTGTTCCGAGAGAGGGTTTGATGTTGATGGTCCATCATCAAGATTGTCACTTTAAGTCAAGGAAGAAATATAATTTACTGTAGTACGTCTCTCTTGTTTAATTTTAAGTGGGCAAGGAGAATGTGTGTGTGTTCTTCTTATATATTTAGAGTTTCTTCTGCAATTTTCTGTTAGCTTTTCTGTAGTACTAGTCATTGGAGTATTTTCATTGCCACCCTGGAAAGAGGAATTTCTCACTTTTATAGCAGTGGAAACACTGTGATGGTGAAATTGTGTGGTCACTGCCCTTTGCCTGACCCCCAGACATGTGCACGTGGAGGACACAGGCATCTTCTGCCTCCCATCTGTTCACCTTAGGGACTAGAAGATGTTGCAGGGCCTCGTGGTGTCCTTGGATTTGGTGCTTGCTTCTGCTGCTGGTCTCTGCTCTCAGGTCATGCCTCGATTCTCTGTCCAGAGAGCAGGAATAAACTGATTCTTTGGAGTTGCAGTGAGAATTAACATTAAAGATGAGCAATGTAAGAGGAGCTCTTAGGGCTGTGTCTAAGCAGGGTGGATTCTTTTTGCAGTATTGGTGGTTCCCAGCCTCATTTTTTGCTGCTGAATATCTGTCTGGCTTTTCTACAATAAAGTTCACTCCGTCTGGCTTTCTTGCTCCATTACTCCTTTTGAAGCATCTTTGTGCTGGGCTTACACCTTGGACATCAGCAAGAGCATTCAGGGCTCCTAGATGTGAAGCCACCAAGCCTGTGACCTGGCATGAGACTCTCTGCTTTCCTTGAG
Source organism: Sclerurus mexicanus (assembly GCA_013396755.1). Taxonomy (NCBI): domain Eukaryota; kingdom Metazoa; phylum Chordata; class Aves; order Passeriformes; family Furnariidae; genus Sclerurus; species Sclerurus mexicanus. The sequence goes on from VWZF01002623.1 coordinate 85,786, forward strand.
TTTGGTTTGCCGGGATGCTTTGGGATTCTGGGACGTGATAAGCAGGAGAATATGGTCATTTCCATCTTGACCTAGATAAAATGAGCAGCCTGCCTGAAGTGAAAAGAGTTTTTGCAAGTCTCAGTGACACCAGTTAAATATTCGGAAGGGGTGTGAATTGAGGGTGGGTGGAGAAGGAGGTTTGTTATGTGCTTCCCGGCAGCTAAAAGCAGGTGTTCAGTCAACTGAGAGTTGCCCTAAAGGCAGAGAATAAGGATGCAAATGATCTGTGAAACATAAAAGGAACCATCTGAATGCCCCTTTTTTTTTTGGTTTACCTCCACCCTGCATGATTTGCATGACACACGTTGATCAACCCTGAGAAAAAGCAATTCGGTCCAACAGGACCAGATAACTTTGTCAAACCTGAGGACCTTTCAAAGAGGCAAAAAAAGGCAGGGCCCAAAGGCCAGGAGAAACACAACAGGAAAGGGTGGGCTGTGGCGATGCTCGCTGGGTGGGGAGCTGAATCCCTTGACTGGCACTTGAGAGGTCCCCGCTTCCTCCAGGTTTCACAGTAACCCAGCTGAATCAGCGCTGATCGCAAGTATAGGTGTGTGTATAGCAGCTTAAAACCGGCTTTGATGAAGGCAGAGTGAGGAGCACTGGGTGAGCAGAGCCTGCTAAGCTGCTGCCCAAATAGGTACCACATTAGACCAGTTAGTTAAAACCCACCTGGAAAGGGCTTCTAGGCTGTGCTTTTTCTCGGTTTTGATGCAGTAGCAACACATGAATTCAACCGGTTGCTGCAGCTCAAGGGGTACCTGGTTAAGCAGTGACGATCCCTTAGCTCGAAACTGGTGTGAATTCAGGACCCTTCATGGCCAGCCTGGCGATGCTGAGCGCGGTGTTGTCGCTCTGCCCGTCCTGCCCTGGTTCTGCTGCAGGCGAGTTTTGCATACAGCCTGGGCTTACACCCGACCAGAACTTTTAATGGAGTTTGTTTTTTTTTTTTTTCCCCTGCGATTTGGACCTGTACGTGTGTCCCAATGCGCGTTGCCAGCTCGGCTGTAGCCGCAGGTGGCCGGTCTCCCCCTATCTCTCACCTGTGCTGTCGTGCTGCGCAGTGTGACCTGCTTAATTTCATTGATAGTTTCACTAATCTTCCCGATGCTAATGAGCTCTTCCTCAGCTGCAGTTCCCCGCCCCAGTCCCCCGCAAGCTAAGATGACGACTCTTTCACTGTGAGGGTTAATTGCTTATTTATTTTGTGGACTGCACCTCCCCCTTTCTGATTTCACTTGATACGTGCAGGATGTGGTGATAAAAATCTGTGAGATATCTCCTTTTTCAGACATTTTTGCTTCTTTGAAGTAGCTTCACGGGGCGATGTGTTCAAGGGTGCCTGGATGGGGAGGTGGGGAGGGAGCCGCAGCCTGCGCAGCCCCGTGTTCTCTGCAGGCTTCATTCTTGCCCGTGTGGGCACCCAGGCATTTGATCAAAGGTTTTGAGGCGTTATATTCTCACAGAATCATTGTTATAAGTCTGTAAAAAAAAAAAAAAAAGGTGACGTTATTCAGTCTGGTCTTCCCTCAGCTCCTTGCATTCTCCTCTTCAGGATTCAGCTGCTCCTGATCAGCAGCTCCCAGCATTGTCTGGGCCAGTCGGCAACTTGCCACATTCAGCGGTGACACGTCTGCCTAGAGAGAGCACAGCTTCAAGTGTGGATCTGTACACTCTCCCTTGCAAACTCCATGGTGTGTATGATCCCTTCCAGCGTTACTCATTCTGTGATTCTGTGCAATTCTGTGGGTCTCCTGTTTTCATAGAGGGCATCCAGTAGCAGACTGTATACATTTAGTTGAACCAGGTGTTTTCTGGTCTTTTTTAGGGTTTTGCATCAATGAGTTGTTTTGTTCTGCTGCTTCCTCCTAAAGTTAACGGTGTCTATGGATGGTTAACTCACACGCATAAAAAAGCTTCTCTCAAAAGGTGGTTTGTATTTTCTCTATTTTTATCTTGAGTGTTTTCTCTCCCCCTGGCTCCCACCATGCCTTTGCCTTCCTCACCATGCACAGAGCTGCCCTTACCTTGATGTCTCCCCAGGGTGTGCACTGAGTTTCTTGGGAAGCTTGAGGACATAACAAGGAGACCTGAGGGAGATCAGGGAGATCATTGTGGTCTACTGTGAGGATCTGGCAGGGGAAGATCTGAGGGGATGTGAGGCTCGAGGGGAAGGCAGACAAGTCCCAGAGAGCAGTCAGGCCATTGGCATCTCCTACAACACAACAGGACCTAGGGGAGAGCCCACAAAATGCTGATCAGGAGGGACCACAGAGGTCTCTAATGCCACCAGTACAGAAGGATTGTGTCCTGCATCTGCAGGAATGGAGAAGTTCCCAGCTCTCCAGGTGACCACTTTCAGCACTGCACCACCTTGCTCATAGGAGAGCTTTCTATGTGTCCTATGTGGCCACATAGGATGTTGCGCATTGTTATATAGTTGGTCTTGGCAGCCGTGGAGTAGATGTGAATGGATTCGGGAAGAAGCAGGGAGAGGTCTCCTCTGGGCGATTTGTGGGCGACAAGTAATGGCACTGATGGGCAGTGAACACATCTACAGCATGTCCTGCAGAGCTGGCTCCTTTGGGGAGATGTTGTCCTCGTGCAGATGCTTTTCCTTAATAAATTTGACCCTTTTCAAGAAAACTGTCTTCATTTTCTGAATTATGATGTTGTGTATTGAAAACCAATATAGAGTAAAGGGGGCTGATGTCAAGAAAGCCTAAGTGTTAAAACTGGTATGTGTTCTGCAAACATCCCAGTGCTCTGGGGTTAATGCTTAACTGTAACATTGAGCCATAACTACCTGCCCTAATGCAACTTGCAGCCAAACAAGTATCACCTTGGAGAAGTTGGAATGGAAGCTGGAGCCAAGAGGCTTGAGGGGTCCATGTTGATAGGGCTGGCAGGTGCATGGTGCCACTGTACCTTCATGTAAAGGGGGCTTAAAAATTGTGCAGGAAAACACATGGTCCAAACTACCAAAAGGCTGTGTGTATTTGGTTTGATTTTTTTTCTTTTTTTTTTTTCTTCGTGTGTGTTTGCCTGAATTTGTCACCTGGATCCGCCCCCTAAAAAAGGCCTGAGAGGTCCTTAACAGCAGTAAAGGGAGCTCAGCTGTGGAGAAAAGGGTTGCCCTTACTACTCTCAGCAGATAGGCTGGGAGCTGCTGACTTGGAATGAGATGGGTGGTGGTTTTCCATCTTGTCATTCCTTGTGGTCAAATTGAGCATGCACAGTGACATACCAGGAATACCTCCTTGCTGGGTTGCATTCTTCTGTGGGAAGACATCAGATATAAGCTGTGGTGGAGATTAACTCATTAGACTTTACCATATAGATAGTGCTTTACAAATGATCTTTTCCTGGGAAGATTTCCTATCTGGGCATGGTCCCAAAGAGCATAAGTTCTGACTATTTTGTGTTACTCCCAAATGGCTTGGTATTTTGGATAAACATCTGAAACTGCAGCCCTTTCCATGTGCTCTTCTGTGATGATGCTTCTGATGCTGGCAGAGCTGCTGGGCAGTTGAGCAGAACCAGGTGGGAAGGGCAGAATGGGCATTCCGTGTCTGACTGCTGTGAAGTCCCATACCACATAGGTATCTTTAACAGCTGGGCTAGAAAACCCCACAAAAATAAAGAATTTGGTTCTTCATGGGATTGATTTTTGTGTGTTTTCTGAGAGCACAAATGAAGGCTTTAAAAGCAGTTTCATTTTCTGAAAGGGGAAAGAGCCCAAGCTTGAGTGTGAAACACCCTGGTCCTGGCATTGCAACATACTTCCCGTGTGGCCTTGGACAGGTCATGCAGCTGGACTGAAAATGTCCAAAAGTGTGACTTAGCAGCCAAAGTGCTGACCTGCTTGGAGATGTACTAGCATGACTGTGCCAGTTTGAGCTGGTGTTTGGTGGACTGCTCCTGGATGGCTGTGGTTAAGAGTCAGGTGAGGTTGAGTGTGAAATCCAAAAAACCTGTTTTCCAGTGTAAACTCCACTTAAATTCTGTGGGAGGAGAGAGAACAAATAATGGTTTTGGAGCAGCCTGTTCCTCCATGGACCATGGAAAGTTTCCAAATGTTGGCTTGTATTATATACCCAACTTCCAGACAGCTGAGATTAGAGAGAGAACAGTCCACCTTCTAGTTTCTTGTTGTCTGTGTTGCTTGTATGTAAAATAAGTTCAATATTCAGTCCTTGTTTTCCTGAAGGAGAATAAATATAAAATTTGGAGCTGTTGCATGGCTACAGCAGCAGATGAGTGCCTGCATTTGGGATAACAGGCTGATCTTGGTCATGGGTAGCATCTTTGAAACTACCAGCATGCCAGGAATTGATGAATATGCTTGTATTTCTCCTGATGAGCTGGTGTGTTGAAATCAATGTTACTGCTGCACACTACTGCAAACCTTTCTATTTAAGATGTTCCTTTTATGAAGTTCAAACAGCACCCATGTTGGACTGCAATCCAAATCTCCAGGAGAGTTTAGGACAATTTGGCTTGAGGTTTCTGTTGTGGTTGCTTGCAGGAGGTAAAAAAAAGGTAAAATAACTAAGGTCAGCACCTCACTTGAAGCTGCCAGTAGAGCTCCTCCAGGGAGAGAGGGATTGAGTTACTCCACACCTGCAATTCATCCCTCATGCCCATAACCAAATAATCCAGCAAGACAGCATTGAAAAGGATGTGAAAGGTAAGAAAACTTTTTGCTGTAAGCTGAGTTGAGTAAACGATGCTCAGAGCTGCATTGGTGTTGCAGGCATAGATTTCTCTTATAGAAGGTGCTGTGGAGGGATTTTTTACCCACGGTTTTGCATAAAAGTCCTGATGGCCATAATGGGTGGCATGGAACATGCCTCTTCAAATGCACTGTGCTCGCCCACATCTTAGTAAGAGGTTTTAGGTTTTGGGTGCCATGATTCTGTTTGCAATTTACACTTATTAATGCTCAATATATATAGTGCCTTTATTTGAATTTAATTAATTGTTGTTTAATATTATAGTAGGCTTTATTATAGATTACTACTACTTTGCTTATATTAGTCTTACTGTTCCAGAGGAGTTGTTGAATGATTCCTTACCCTGGGATGCTCATGTGCCCCCTTTGATGCCCTTGGACACATTATGCAATTGTGGTAAAAACTTTCTGGCCTGTTTTCATTTATTTTCAGTCTCATTTTGCACTGTAACTTGGTTGTTATGAAGTCATTGAGCTAACAACAGTATTATTCTGTTTTAATTTGTATGCATCTGACATTATTGACATTTTAGCATTACCCAGGTTAAGTCTCCAAGATGGCATCCTGATGTTCCCTGCCAACATTACTTTTTGTCTCATTAATGTTGGACTAACCTTCAAGGAATAGATTTTGAAAAATTATTTCTGAGGTTATGCTAATTTTTGCCATGTCAGGGCCATGTGATTTTAAGAAAATTGCATTTCATCAGCAGGCTGGATTGGGCAGCACACTGGTGCACTCCGTGATGCCAAGAAAATAATTTGCTGCAGTGCCCTACCACATGCAATCTTTGTTTTTCCTGGGCTATCTCCCATGAACCTTCTGGCTGATTTTTCCCTTGTGAGATTCGATGTGATCGTCATATGTTGTGGTATGTAGAACCCCAAGCCAAGAATATCCAATACTTTTGAAATGTGTTCATTACTGTTCAAAATAGATATTTTTTCCCATTATAAGATTTTGCCACTTCTTTAATATGCTGATTTTATCCCTGCTTTGGCATCCATACTCCTTGGTGTTATTTTGATATGTACTTTATATATATTATATATAGCTCTGTATGAGTATACGATTTGTATAAAGCCTGTCTTCCTATGCTGTCACAAGGAAATCGTTCTCACTTCTGTAGTGGGATCTTGGGTTGAATATGTTTGGTCCGATAAGTCCATTGCCAGACCTCTCTGTGACCTATCCCAGTTTGCTTCCCTTCATCCTCAAACAAGACCATTGCTTCACCTACGTGTGAGAAGACGCAAACTACCTAGCATCATTTCAGTTGACTCAAGATGAGGGATGTGTGGGCTTTGGAACTGCTGTGTGGAAATGTTCAGTTCTCCCAAGTTACACATGCTCGTCAGCTGCGTGTGTGCAAATGAGCATGGATCCACAAATGTGGTCAGAGTGCATACGAGGGAAATGACTTTAAAAACGGGGATAAAACTGCCCTGAAAGAGGAGGGGAAACATACTGAACCATGACTAGAGTGTCGTGGGCATGGATAAAAGCTGGAGACAGCAGCCGGGGCACAGGTGGAGAAGATCAGTGTGATACACTACACTGGATGGCAAGCTTGAAAGGAAAGTTCTGATTTGGATGTGAAGATCATTAATTGCTAAAGTTGATTCCCCTGTTTTCTTACACACTTTGCTTTGCTACTTTGCTTTCCTACTGTGCCTACTTGGGTCATGTTCATGGACCCAGTAACTGGGTAGAAGGACTGTGACAGTGCCAACATGCTTTGGGGGCAGAACAGGAGTCAGTTAACTGTGGGATCCAGTCATGGAGGAGAAGCGAAGCTTTATGGTCAACTCTGACTTGAAGGAACCAGTAGAGCAAAATGCTCACTTAATGTGCCCATCTTTTGTTCCTGCTTGAAAGTGCACAATCTCATTGCATGGTCATTCATGGCCTTTGTTACGATGGCATCTCTTTAAGGCCTCCTGTGGTAGTTGTGATGATATCTACTACGGAGATGGAGACCTGGCCCATTGTGACTTTGTCACTTTTGCATATTTACCTAGTTGAATTGTGATGGGTTTTGTTGTAGGCAAGTGAAGGTTTCCGAGAAGCTCTGGAGTTTCTAAATTGATGACCTGAAAACAGAGGCATAAAATATGTAAGGTGAAAAGTGGGGAGGAGGGGCTGTTCCTTTGAGACAATTGGGTGTTTACTAGGAGGAGGATGTGAGGCCGAAACTGTTGTGTACCTTGGCTGCCAGTTTCAAGGTCATCAGTTGAGGCAGATATTACATCAGAGACGGATATTGCCACCTTCAACAAGGGTCTTGGTGCATCTGGTGTGACAGCGAAGACTGTAAACTGGATTTCAGCTCTATTACATTACATTACATTTCTGTGCTGAAGGAAGAGACAGCTCTTGGTCTAAGGAGCAGTGTGGCTTGTCACCAAGATGACTGTGACTGATTCAACAGTGGTGGTCCTCCGTCCTCTCTGTTGGGGTTGTTAACTGGCGGTGGGGTCAAAAAAGCTAGTTTCCTGCAAAGCAGGAGACCTTACAGTGTGGTAGAGGCCACAAAGGTCTTAAACTGTTGAGTCTGAGTTTTGGCCACTTAGTATCAGCAGTCAGTGAGAGCTCTTAAGATGGAAAGGTTTCATAATGTGAAGTTACTGAAGCAGGGAAGACAGTCAACACAATTAGCTTAATATTCATTCACTCAAGCCTTACCAGCTGAAGGGGGATTTTCCAAGATTGGCCCCTCTGTTCTCCAAGTGAAGCAGGCTGAATGTTGTTGTGTTTGACTCCACAGGAAGGCTGATACAGTGGCAGCAACACTCAAAATTATGTATTATTCCCTTCACAGTCAAAGCTAGAACAAGAAAAGTAGCTTGTGTCAACCTGGTGTTTGAAATACAAATGAGTAAGCTCAAGCTCACTTGTAAATGTCATGGTGTGCTTTGTGCTCTCACTCCCTAATGTGGTTGCTTTGCTTTCCCAGTTAACATGCTTCCAGGCTCTTGCTTCAAGTGATGCTTTGACAAGAGAGAAAGGAGAAAAGAGTCACTGTTCTTTGTGTTGAGCCCTGCAGGACTGTTTCCCCACTGAGAAGCCTGACTTGAAACCATCAGCACAGGCACTGTGCTCCTATTAATGTCCAGCTAGTGGTGGAAGCACCTGCAGCCTCTCATTCCTCTGTTGTCAGACCTGGAGGAATGGTGCACAAAGAGGCACTGTACAACTCTTCAGCTTGGCTTTTTCTATGTGCTCTGGGTCTTTCTTAGGGTATTTTTGTTTCCATTGGTCAAGTAGTCTGTGCTTACTTGCTGAAACCCATTTATCCTGTTGTAAGGGTGAACTGCCCTGTAGTGGACCACCAGCAAGTGGCTGTGCCTGGCGAGCCGGGCAAGCCTGCTGCAAGCTTGGGGAAGTGGAGGGACAGGCACTGATCTCCTTTCTCTTGTGCCTAGTGATAGGACTCAAGGGAATGGCATGAAGCTGTGTCAGGACATTAGGTTGGTTATCAGGAAAGGGCTCTTCACCCAGAGGGTGGCGGGGCACTGGAACAGGCTCCCTATAGGGAAGTGGTCACAGCCCTAAGCCTGCCAGAGTCTAAGTCTTTGGACAATGCTCTCAGGCACATGGTGTGATTCTTGGAGTTGTCCTGTACAGGGTCAGGAGTTGTACTCGATGGTCCTTGTGAACTGCTTCCAACTCAGGATAGTCTATGATTCTATGTTTCTAAGGCAAAGCATTGCACTTGTGAAATCACCTTTGGGATCTTCTCTTTATTGTCTTTAGCAGGATGCACTTCTGAGGTTTGCACTAACCCAGTTCTTTGTGAACTTCTTCCCCTCAAAACTGAATCATAGGGCATGTAGAATGCCAAGACTGGAATAAGATATATTGCTTCTGTAGAGAAGCTGGTTATGGAAACTAATTGTGTTATTTTGAGTTATACCACTGATGGGCTGGCTGGGTTTGATGACATTTCTGTTCTGTGATTAACCTGATGGTGATGGTAAAAAAAAATACAACATTAGAAGCGAATAAAACCCTCAGAATTACATTTTGGATGTCAGAGGATGCTCATCCTCAAAACTTAATTGTTTTAAACTAATTTGATGATTAGTTCAAGCCCACTTTCAGACTCCTGTATGAGTAATAGACATTTCTGTGTAGTTAATCAGAAAGAACTGCAGTTTCTTTTACCATGAGCAAAAATAAATGTCACACTGAGGACAATGTGTAACAGCAATGACTGGATTCGGTGACTTAGCCAGAAATGCGCAGCCAGTAAAAAACGAGATCATGTGGAAATACCTCACAGGCCTCTGAATCAGTGCTGAAAATTTCTTTGGAGCTTTACTTGCAGTTGGTGAATAAAGTTGTTAAGAGGAGTAGCAGGAGTGCAGCAGTGCAGGAGATGCTCTCTGGGTTCAGGTGGACCAGAGAAATGCTCATCCTCCTCATCCCTCATTCTGCCCATCTACAGGGGCTGAGCATTCCAGGCTGGACTTACCCCCTTGCCCGTTTGCTTGTCTTGAGAGAAAGGAGGAAGTACAAAACATACAGTCCTGGACCGGATTTTTGGTGGATGAGTTTTGCTAGATCAGAACTTTTTTTCTGAGCAGGATAAAGCCTAGAGAGTGCTCATTCATCTCAGTCTAGATTCTGCAGAGTTGCAGTTCAGATGCACACAGCCAGTGCTGCTTGGTGAGTAAATGAAGTGACATGGCTGTGGTAGAGGTACTTGGACATCCTGGTGAAGAGCTTCTCAGGATCTTCCATCCAACCTTCATTATTGTGGTCTGTTGACCCTGGCTGAATGCCAAAGGCCGCTCTATCATTCCCCCTCGCAACTAGAAAGAGGAGAGAAAATAGTCACAAAAGGATTGTGAGTTGAGAAAAGGGCAGGGAGAGGTCACAAACTGATTACTGTCAAGGGAAAAGCAGACTCGACTTGCTAAGATTAATTGAATTTATTACCAATCAAAATCAGAGCAGGATAATGAGAAGTAAAACAAATCTTAAAAACACCTTCCACCCACCTATCCCTCCTTCCGAGGCTCTACCTCCTTCCCCTCTGGCAGCACAGGGAGGCAAAGAAGGAGGGTTACACTCGGCTCATCACAGGTTTTTTCTGTCACTGCTCAAAGAAGAGTCCTTTTCCTGCTTCAGCGTGGAGTCCATCCCATGGGAGACGGCGCTCCACGGACTTCTTCAGCATGAATCCTTCTCATGAACTGCTCCAAGATATGTTCCTTTCCACAGGGTGCAGTCCTTCAGGAACAGGTTGCTCCAACATGGTCCTCCACAAGGTCACAAGCCCTGCCAGCAAACCTGTTCCTACAGGGGATCCTCTCTCCACAGGTTCCTGTCAGGAGTCCAGTCCAGTGTGGGCTTCCCACAGGGTCACAGCCTTCTTTTAGGCATCTGCCTGCTCCGGCGTGATCTCGTCCATGGGCTGCAGGTGGATCTGTGCACCGTGTTGGCCTCCATGAGCTGTAGGGGCACAGGTGCTCTCACTGTGGTCTGCACCACAGTCTGCAGTCACCTGTAGCACCTCCTCCTCCTCCTCCTTCACTGACCTACAGAGAGTGCATTGCTAATCCAGCTATGTGGGTTTGGCGTGATATTGGGGTACTATATGGTGTAGAGGGGGTAGTTAGACTATACATTCTTTCTGGCTGGTTAATACCCTAGCTTGCCATGAATTTCCTTTCCCTCCCTCTGTTTTCACCATTTTAGTTAAAAACATAAACAGCCTGGTGTTGTGTAAGAGGCTGCCAGGGCTCTTGCTCATTGCCCACAATGCTCAACCACTGAGGATACACTGGTATCCTGGTGCTCCAGCCCTGTGCCTGGATTCCTCGCCATGCATGACTGTGATTTAAAAAAATGTGGTGGGAGACTTCCCAGACTTAAAAGGGCTTCATCTGGATGAGCTCAGCTTTTTTTACAACACTTCACTTACACAGGTTGATGTCTTTCCAAGAGCCTGAAGTCGGGTTAGAGACCCACAGCTGGAGCATCTGCCAGAACTCCCTGGACAAAGTGCCGAGCCTGCTGCTCTCTGGGCAAGAGCTTGACAGGCAGTTTTCCCATAAACTGGTGGTATTTAGTGTGGTAAAAGAGCAGTTTATAAAAAGTTTCAGTGGTGGCAGGGCTGTGCCAGTGTGCAGTTCATGAAATGGTGTTGTCATTTGAAGGAAGGTGCTCAAATAGCACCCATGGTGCCTTACCAACAGCTAGTGTGATTGGTGAAGATATGCTGTTCATCTCTCCGTTTCTTCTGTTTCCTGCCCATTTCTTTGACAGTTTCAAGTCTTTCTGCTTTGTGTTTCTTTAACTTTCTGTTCACCTACAAACTTCCAAGGTGTGCCATTAACTTCATCATGGAGTGCTTTTGCCTTTGCTGTATTGAGCGGTACGTGCCAGTTGGATTATTGCTGTTGTTTCAGGTTTTCCCAAGTCTTCCCACAGGCTGCTTTTGATTTCAAAGATACATTTGTTAGAAAAAGGAGTATTTCCACAAAAAACCCTATCACACCTCTGATGCTTTCAAGCGCAACTCCTGTTGAGTATCTGGCCTTTTTTTTTTTACCTTGGCAGTTAAAAGCTGATTAAAGGGGCAGGAATCCCCATTTCAGCTATTTTTATGGCACATGTGTGACTTTGTGTGTGTGCTGCTTTTGCAGTTGGACGTCCAGCAGATGAGTTGGTGATGGGTGCAGGGACTCTGAGGCATGCACGTGAGCTGGCAGCATTGCTGCCTATCACAGTGCTGCTGTGCTGAGCATCAAAGTGGTAGCTTCTTGAGCTGATGAGCAGCAGAGGCTGGGTGTTTGGGGAAGCTCTGCAGGGGAAATATGTACTTCATTTGGCTGAACCCCCTCCTTTGAAACTGGGAAGAGGTCCAAATTTCCCACTTGCTACACCTTTCCTCTCTGTGCAAGCTCTCCTCCTCCCAGATTGCTTTCCATTTACCAGCCCTGCAGCTAACGTGTCTGGGTAGAACCATCATGGGAATCTGTGCAACACATCAGCCTTGTACTACCACACTGACTTTCCCCAGTGATACCCTGAGGGACTGGGATAGCAATGGCGGTAGATACTTGTTCTCAGTGGCAATAACCCTTCTCAATGCATTTCTTCTTCACATGGTGTCTTGCCTACCCTGCATGTGATGGCCAGCAGAGTCCTTTGAAGCCTGATCGTCACTTTGTCCTGGTGGAACCTCTTGGACATGGGTTTGCACACAGAGATTAGTTGAGGTTAGGCCTGAAGCTTTTCCAACTTGTGCTTGTGTTTCAAAATTCGTGGAAGCTGCAGGGAGTCACAACTTGAAGGCTGCTGCTGTAGGCAGGGTCAACAGGGATTGAGTAGGTGGTGTGTGGGGGCTGCCAGTGCTGCTGCTGAAGGCTCTCTGGCCACAGTGTCACCCCAGTGGTGACTGGGATGAGTCACCCCCAACATCCCCTTCCTTACACATTGGGGCTTGGTGGCTCTTTTTATGTGCTATGTGAAATGCTGGGGCCATGCTGGTGAGAGGGTCTCCAGAGATGTCTCATGTGCATCATTTGGTTCAGAGAGGAGCTGTGTTTTTTCATGGGAGTAAAGCTGTAAACAGGCTAATGGTGACCCCAAAGAAATAATTTCCAAAGAAAATTATATTTAAAAAATGTAATAATAATAATAAAAAAGTAAAAATCAAATATTGAAGTGTTTGGAGATCTTGCAGCTGTCCCTGCCTAGGGATGAGCCTCTGGAGGTTTGTAGTGCCTAAGGGAAAGGGAGCTTGGAGGAGTGGGAGTTCAGATTAGTTCAGGTCCAGAGAACACTGAGACAGAAGAGTTATCCTGGGGAAAGGTGGGTGTAAAGCCAATTGGTGAAAGACCAAGAGGAGGGAATGGATTAGGTGGATGCATTGGTTCACAAAATGGCTTTTTATTTAGATTGCAGATGCTTCGTACAGTTAGCATCCAAATGGCTCCAGCTGGTCTTTGGAGTTGGCATCTCCTTGAAAAGCAAAGAGCCAAAGAGGAGTGGGGAATACAGCATTTCTTTTATTTTTTGGTTTGTGAATGTATAGATACAGTAAGTAGAATTGGCAGCGAGACTGTACATGGCTTATTTTGGGAACACTGTTTTTTTGAAACACAAGGCATTTATAATTTTTGATTCCCCCTCTTTTCTCTATTCTTTTTAAATACTCAAATATAAGATATATATATATAAATACTCTGGTTTATGCAGAAAACCATAAAAAGTGACAGAACTGTAACCTAATTTAGTTTATACTCACCAGTGCTCCGTATTATAAACAAACATCAGCTGCTGCCCTTGTGTCTCATTCTTCCTCCATGCAAGGAGGAACTGGGCACTGCGTTGTTTTCCGTTCATGTACCCTGCTCAGGTGCAGGTTTCACAGTGGTTACAACCTGTGGCTGGCACAGTGAGGTGATCCAGCAGCATGGCTTTGATCCAGATCAGCCCTGGGCATTCAGTTGCCTCTCTGTGGGATGGAGCTGAACTTGCCACATGAAGGTTATGATGCCTTGCTGTGTTTCGACTGGCTTCACCCCAGCCATGGAGGACAGCTGATAATGCATTGTGCAAAATCAGTGGGGCACCTAGATGATGCCTGATGTGACTTTACCTGGTACCATTTTTGAGCAGTCGTGGATGGCTCAAGCATCAGCACATTATGCCACTTCACAGTGGTTCTGCAGTGGCAGCAGGGACTGCAAAGCCCGTGCCAGCATCCCAGTGAACTGTGTCCTCAGGTCTTGTGCCAGCAACAGATGACATTATTATACAAAAATTATGCAGTATTTTTAATTTATAAAGCAACTGAGAGGATTTTACTGTGTCATATACCAAGGTATTTCCACCCCAGTCCTGATCATTTATCCAAAGAACTGTGGCTGCACACTGTTCATGGTGCTCACTTCATTTGCCTTCTCCCTTCACACTGCATGGAAGCTCCTTCATACCCTTCCCATTTATCCCTGAGTTTTAATTCTGGCTGCTCTTACACCTTTTGTAGGATTCTGCCATCCTCGCTGTGTTTTTTTGATATTTTGGAAACTTACTTGCTTTTGTTTTTACTGCTTGGCTTTCTGCAAGTCTCTTATAATGCAATACTTCCTTCTGTTTTTGAAGTATCCTGTGCATACTCATTATGTCTTCAAGTGAAGCTAAAGTAAAGAGAACCACCAAAACTTACCTACAAGAATGAGAGATCTAGTGATAGTTTCTATCAGAAATCTTCCAGAGTCTATAGTATATGAAATTACATGGTCTGTGGGATAAAGTCTTCAGGGAGCAGGAGCTGTATGTGGGACACGGTGGGGATGTGCTGGGCCATGAGGTCCTGTGTGCTCAGTCTAGTGTATCCATATTTGCTTCCTGCACAGTTCTGGTGTTCTCCCACTACCACTTGGAGCCTGGCTGTGCAAGGGGGTACATGGTCCTGACTTGGGATGGGCTTTACTGGGGGTGGGATGCATGGCACCATCATGCCAGCTTTACAGTCAACATATCACCTGGAATAAAGCCTGGTCGTACAGAGTAGGGTTTTGCGCAAATGCATGTTACTGCTGATACACAAGTTTTGATGAATGTGGTTCAAGTAAAAGCAATCTTAATGAAATTCTGTATAGATTTAAAAAAAATAAGATCATTTGTTGAAGAAGATGGAAAGCTGTGTTGTGGCTGTACTGCACATGGGCAGCTGCACTGGTGCCAGGAGGCAGCATCCCTAATTCGGATTGACAGAGCAGTGTCAAAGCCACACATCAAATCTGTCAGAGCCCTTTCTGGCAAACCACTTCAAAAAGGGTGTTTCATTGCGGTTTAATGAACAGAAGAGAAAGCCCAGCATGGGGCACGCAGAGGTTGCAAGGCAGGAGTTACCAGCTGTAGGCACCTCTAGAAGCAATCCAGGCTTCAGGGTCCTGCACCCACTACCAGGGCCAAGAGCAACTTCCTTTTCTCTGTCTGTTCACTAACTTTTCTTTCCCACTTGAGTGTTTTGTGCAATTTTCAAAACATTGTGTGCATATTCTGTTTCTCTTCTCCTGGACTAAGCAGGTGTCTTCTCCTTTCCCTTAGTTTCTTCACACAGAATTAGGGAGTGGCAAAATATTTGTTCAGAGATAAATGTGTTTGTCTGGCCAGGGAACCTGGGAGTGGGCAATGCCTGAGAATAGTTTTTTTTGTTTTTACTTGAAGCAGCTTGGGACTTTTAAGGAAAATCAGAGGGATTTTCCTTAGGATGAGCTACTTAGAAGTGTCCTGTCAACCAAGCTGATCAACCTCAAACAAACCCAAAACAGAACCCAGTACTGTTCTTTCCAGCTGCCAAGTTTGTGTCTGATTTGGGATTTTAATTATAGGCAGTTTCCCCAAACAAAATAAGCATTTTATCTGTCATCATCTTCCCTTACTCCTCCTTGTCCACCTCTCCTTTCTGCTGCTTGTTGACTGTGTGATGAGCTGTTCTGGGCTGTCACCATTCCTGCCACTGATGTGGATGGGACTACTGTCTTCTTCAGCTCTACTCAGCTCATGTGCTTGCTCCAGCACTGATCCATCCACAGTTCACTGTGCTGATAGAAAGTGAGTTTGTGCTCGTGCTGGCTGAGATTTCTGCTGGTCAGTGAGCTGTATCACCATCTGGAGGGGTTTGGTAAGCACCAGGGCCAGCTGTGGCTCTGGGAAGTGAGGAAAGGTTGCTTGGTTTTTGGCAGTGATGAGGGCTTAGACTCATGCACATTGTGGAGCTGAACAGTGAGTTTCAGCCCCGTCCACCTCACCCATCAAGATTGCATCCACATTGTTTATAAGATGAAAAAGTTTTGTGGTTTTTTTTCTCTTTCCAAAAAGGTAACTACTTCAACAATCCTGAAAGTGCCAACAAGTAGATCGTTGTTGATTTTTTCCCTCTAAACTATCTTGAAACTAACCCAAGTCCTTCATAATTAATCATGGTATAGTTTTATTTCAAGAGAAGGGAAAAGCCTGGTAGACCATCAGCTCCTTTTATTTCAGTGTATGTTTGTCTTGTCACCCATGTACATATAGAAATATGCTTTATTCTCATATGTTTACTGATGCATTCAAACTAAACATGATTGAGCCTGGTGGCTGCTTGGATGGGTTATAGGGCATTTTCAGGTGCCATCTGTACATGAGTGATGAAGGGAATGCTGTTTTCCCACCTTTAAGAGACACTTGTTACTGGAGATGCGTTTTGATAATCATCCGAGATCCTAAAGCCTTTCGTTGTACATTCACATTTATTCTTTGTATTGGCTAAATTTCAATTCACTTTCTTTCTTGTTAACAGTTTCTTTTTTGTTGAATAAACTGTTCCTCACAAACCATAGCAATGAGGCCGCTGACGTTGTGGGGTTTTTGGCTGATTGGGTTTTTAATGACTCTTTCCACCCAAGGGTGGATTTCCTTTCATTATGCACCATCTAACTGGTTTTCCAAGCCTTTCTCACCTTGTAAGTTCCTAAATTCAAAGAAATTCAAGCCTTCTGACAAGAGAATTGTGTTTTTATGTTATTTTCACAAGCCCATGCAATATGGAACATGGTTCCCCAAGGACCAGATGGCTGGAAATCCACCATTCAAACAGGGCAGACTAACACACTTGTTCATTTAAATCTGTTTTTCTAATCATTACTAGTTACGGTTATTAGGAGTTTTCTGTGTTGTTGATGATTTATAACCCTTCTATTGTCATATAACTGTTGTGGATGGCAAAATCAAAGGTCTGGTTGGTGTTTGCCCAGGGCACTCACTTTGGTCATATGAGCTTGGGCAGAGTGTGGTACTAATGTGGCTGTGTGGCTTTAGTCTTAAGCTGGGTTGAGTCCCAGTCAACTTTGGGCACATGCGGACCAAGCGCAGGTCTGTCTGCACATGTCTGGGTAGATGCATCCCACTTGGATCATATGAAATCCCTACTCATCCCAGCCTTAGAGGGACCTTCTTGCCTTTGGCTCCACCTGTAAACTGTGTAGCACTGAATATACAAAATAATCACAGGGAGTGTGAAAATGCCTGTGATGTGAAATTGTTGCATTAATAAAAACAAAGGAATTCTTTGTGTTCAACCAAGCAGAGTCATGCTGTTTCTTAGAGAACAGTGTTTTCAGCCTTGCACTCCTTGAAGAAACCCTGATGAAAAATGCTGTAGCTGACCTGCAGCGTAGGTGATTGCAAGGTGGCAGGCACAAGCTCTTGCCCAAGAAACATTTCCATGTGCATGTGTGCAAAATGTCTGGTGTGAGTGTGGGAAATGCTTCCCAGCAGGTGAGACAGAGCCTGCATCATGCAGTGCAGATGCTGTGGGGTCCCTCTGTATGGGGCAAATAATCCTGAATCTGCAGTGATGCAGCTCAGCCCCAGTGAGAAGCGCTAAAAGAGGCAGGAAATCTCTCACTGTGTGTCTGAGGTATGTAAGGTCTGTAGTTTACGCCTGGCTTCTGCCGTTACGGAGTCAGTTCAGGTCAAGTTCATCTAATAGATGAGCGAGAAAGGAGGAACAAACCCAGCCCTGCTGTGTGTGCGTCTCCGTTTTGTGCTGCATTGCACAGGTCCCATGTGGCTATTGGATTCTCATCAGTCAGTGAGCCGGTGGTGCTGTGCTGCTCAGGGCTGCTGCAGCCTGGTGGAAGAACTTGCCTTGCAAGTCTCTTCTGAGCAGTGGAGGGAAAGTCACCTCCATGTGGCTTGCTTTTTTTCCCTAATGTCTTTTCAATCTGCTAGAAGCATCCACAGAGCCATGCAGAGTGGTGCCTCTGTGTCAGAGCTGCCCGGGGTGTGAGATGTCACAGGTTGTCTTCCTGGCCAGTTGGGTATCTTCTTGATTGGAAAGCAGAGATGCTGGTGCACATGTGGGGGCCGGAGCTATTGGCAGAGTTTGGACCAGAGTCCTCTGAGGCCTTTCTCAGGGCTGCCCCTGCTTCTGGGGCCTACTGGCAGCAGGGAATGCTTTGTCGTGGTCACCTTTGGATGACAAAAGTGGAGGGCTGACAAAGATTCAGTAATCCAGACCAGTTTATCTGTTCTTCAGGAGCACAATGACACTGAGGACAGGCTGAGATTTGCGTTGCCCAACATGAAGAGAAGGCTCCTGGGAGACCCGGTTGTGACCTTTCAGTACTAAAAGGGGGCTTATAAGAAGGATGGGGACAAACTCTTTTAGCAGGGCCTGCTACAATAGAGGGTAATGGATTTAAATTGAAAGAGGATAAATTCAGACTAGATATAAGGAAAATATTTTTTATAATAAGTGCAGTGAAACAATGGAACAGGTTGCTCAGAGAGATGGTAGATGCCCCATCCTTGGAAACATTCAAGGTCAGGTTGGATGGGGCTCTGAACAATGTGATCAAGTTGATGTCCCTGCTCATTGCAGGAGCATTGGACTGGATGACCTTTAAAGGTCCCTTTCAACCCAAGTTATTCTATGATTCTATGATTTTCAGTCTAGTAGAGAGAATTCACTGCAGTGCAGTCATGGTTGAATAGTCAGCATGGAGTTTGTGTTTGCAAACAAGGGTGATGCTTTGTTTTTTGATGTCCAAAAAATCATCGTGGAATGCTTTCTGTGCTACCGAGAGAGGTGTGTCAAGAGATGCTAAAAGTAACTGGTGGACGCACATTGTGCTGTTATTTGTTTGGGAACAAATAGGATGTTGTAACTAGGTCCACCAACAGGACACCTGTCTCGGTGCACTGTGAAACATCCTTAGGTATCCTGTGGCTTCCTGGCAACATTATGCAAGTGGACTTCTTGGCCATGATCTCTACTGTAAACCTGGGGATCATACCTAGTGCAAGCAGGTATCCCTTGATCTCGATGGGTGTTCTAAAGTGTTATTTTCACCACTATGACAGTAGGAGCACTGACCGTGCCCCAGAACCTATTGTTCTTTGTGCAAGTGCTGAATCAAAGGCTGTCCATCCCCCAAGGAGCTGTTGGTCTGAATCAATGATGGGAGGTTGTGGTTGGTTACATGCAGATGGGGGAGTAAAATAAAAATGCCAGGACACTATTGATCATTTTGACAGACATGCCTCAGAACACCAGCAGCCTCACAGTTATTGAGTTTTTTTGTAAATGTTACAGCAAAGGAGAGCTTTGATGAAGTCGATGAGGTGATTTGGCAGACATTTGAGACAAATTCCTACCAGACAAGGGGCAGGAAGGGAGAAAATACCATTCAATATCAAGGACGTTTTCCATTGACTGGCCCAGGAGACCAGTTTCCTGAGTTGAAGTCAACATTATAAGAGTCAATAGCAGATAGTGGGTGCTGTAGGGCATGGGATAAGCCTTGAACATTAGAGAGCTCTTGTGTGATGAGATAGGGAAAGGAAGGATCCTTGAGAAGGTGAAGTGGAATAGAAAACATGACCCACATGGTAGTATACTCTCTGGTCAGGAGAAATCAGGTTTCTCAGGGAAGGGTAGCTGGGATGTGAGAAAATAGGAGCTTCGATGACAATGGCAGATTTGAATGCTGGTTGAAAGAGCATTCAAAAGAACTCCTGAGACTTAATTTTGAATATAAGGAGACTGGCCTGGAGTAGAGATAAGAGTCTGCGTGGAGGAGGATACAGGTCATCATAATGATACAAATTTCTGGTGGAGGTGAAGGGAAGGTAGAGAAGGACAGGACCATGCCTGGAGCAACAATCCGAAGCTGAACTGGAGGATGATGAAGAGGCAGGAAGGGAGAGGTGAGAGGTGGTGCTGTCAGAGTTAGGTTTGAGGAGTCAAGGCCAAGCAGAGGGACATGTGGATTTTGATCTTTGGCTAAGGAATGACTACTCTTTTCGGTAGCACCGTGAATAAATAATATTATTGCTTCCAGACACAGATAGGATTTTTTGCAGATAAACCATTGTAGACAGGGAAAAGCTTTGGGTGTAACATCGCTCTGGAATGCATCAAACAGCAAAACCAGATGGACAAAAGAGGTGATTGTTCCACTATGTTCAGCACTGGTGCAGTCTCACCTGGAGCTCTTTATGCTGTACTGGGCCCCACCAGTTAGGAAGGATGTGAGGGTCCTTGAATGTATCCAGAGGAGGGCAACAAAGTTGGTGGAAGGGCTGGAAAGCACTTCCTGTGAGGAGTGGCTGAGCGCTCTGGGCTTGTCATTTTTTGGAGGAGGCTGAGGGGTGACGTCATTTCTATCCACAACTCCCTGATGGGAAGGGAAGAGTGAGGTACTGAGCTTCTGTCCCTGGGCTCCACTGATAGGACGTGTGGCAATGTTTCAAAGCTGCATCAAGGAAGGCTCAAACTGAACATTTGGAAGCATTTCTTTACCAAGAGAACACTTTCTTTATCAAGTCAAACACTGGAACAGGCTTTCTAAAGAGGTGGTTGATGTCCCAAGCCTGTCAATATTTAAGAGGCATTTGGACAATGCCTTTAATTACATTCTTTAACTTTTGGTCACCCCTGAAGTGGCCAGATATTTTGACTAGATGGTTGTTGTAGGTCCTTTCCAACTGAAAGATTCTATTCCATTCTATGCTATACTATCCTATTCTAATTCTATCCTATCTTATCCTGTTCTGTCATCAGAAGTGACTTTCTGTGTGTACTTTTGTCAGGGACTCATGCTTCACTCCTGCTTTGGAAGGGGTCTACCTGGCTCCATGCGCTTTCTATGCCATCTCCCCCACTTGTGATGGGGATGCTGTTCCCATAAAACAGGCATGTGCTGATGTCTCTGCCTGGCTACACAAGTCAGCTCTGGAAAACCTCAGCTCCTAGATTGCCAGCATAGCAGGGCTCTGTCTGCAAAAGTGTAAGATTACAAAACACACACTCCATACTCACATGGCTTAACCAAAACCACCTCATTTTTAGCAGTTTGTGAGGGTTTATTCATTACGCTTCAGCAGAGGAATGCAGGAATGTGAGCAGCATTAAACCTATTCATTTGGGGAGGAGGCATCTCCCCTCCCCTGCTCCAGCCTGCTTGGCTTTAATGATAATTGCACCTCTTGAGTTGTTGAGTTGGCTCTCTGCCACACCAGCTCTCCCTGTGCAGATGTGTGTGGCACAGTGCTGGGAAGGCAGGCTGGAGCCGGGAAAGGCTTAGGTTAATGCTTTGGATCAGGGCTGTCCTTACCACTGGGTTGCATTCCACGTATGGCCATGCATCCTGCCCTGCATCCCACCCCACTCGCACCTCTTCCCAGACTCTTGTGCTATGGGCAGCTCTCTGCTTCCAAAAAGGCTTTGCCTCCTCCCTGACAAGCCCTCAGCCCTGCAAATGGCCTAAACTGAGTTTTGAACAGCTCCTACTTCCTTCTCAAAGAGCCTGTTCTGTGTATTTTGGGCCACCCTGCCTGGGTAGCACTGCCCCAGTGCCAGCATGGATTATGAGACTCATGGATGCTCTTTTGCTTTTGACTCTGGGCAGGGAAGAGAGGGACAATCACTCCCTAACTCTTACATATCCTGCTGGGGAATTTATGTTGCTATTATTATTATTAGAATTATTATTTCTTTAGTGCTTCTGATTAATGATCCCCATGTGCATCTAACAGTATCCTAGCATCTAAAAATTAACTACTGATTTTAAAAGCCTTGTCACTTTAAAACTGGGGAATAATAAATAAAAAAAAAAGAAGTCAGTGGTAATTTTTGTTAGCTTGTTAAGAATTTGAAAGATGCAATAAAGTCCATTTTTAGACTTACTTGTGCTGCCTGTTGACAGAGGAGGAATGTGGTGCTCTGCACAACCTGACTGCTTGCAGCAGCTGCTGCCATCACCACTTTCAGCTCTGCCACTGGAGTTTCACCTAAAGGGCTTGGGAAGTTGAGGAAACCGGTAACACTGGATCCATAATGAGAAGACAAGTATTATGTGTGAACTGTGGATGCATGGGCTGGATGACTGGAGAGTTTGTCAGCAAAAATGAGCAGCATGTGTATAATAGAACTGTTGACCTATTAGAGGCTGTTACAGTTGAATTTTAGCCACAGAGATGTGGAGGTTTTATTGAAATTATCACTAAGATCTGTGTTTAAAGGACACTGTTTTGAAGGGTCTGTAATGAGAATGGAAGCAGCCTAATTCAGTTCATTAGCTGGGGACCAGCCATCAGCTGAGGACCTTAAGGTTTCTCCTGCTGCACAGTGCCAGAAAGGAGATAGCCTGTTCCTAAAAGTTGAGATAAAATTAATTATGTTTCAACAGCTGGGATGCATTTGGACAGAGTCTATCAATTTCACTTGTACTTGAAATATTAATTAAACCCTCTTTCCTGGCAGGACTGGGTGATGAAGAGTAGAGTGGTAAAGAGGTTTGCTTAACCACTGCCATGTCTGGGATGCTCGGGTGTAGTGCTTTGGTACCCAACTTCTGGATTTTGGGCGATGTCACTAAGCTGCTTCATGCCTTTCATGGTCCATAGTTGTACAGCAAGAGCTAGGGCAAAGGTGGTCTTCCATGCTTTGTATCAGCCTCGGTTTTGATCATGGGTTATCACCAGTAGAGAGTTCCTGTCCATTTTCCTCTTGGTCAAGTTGGACTTCTCTGGAGCTGTAACTTTTGGACACATCCTCAATTGCTATGATGATAATCTTTAAATTATTCATTTGTTCTTTAATTTAAGAGGTTACAAGAAGGCCAAATGAATTAATCAGAGGAATGTGAGAGGATGGGATGGACAAGATGGGATCACTAGAGCAAGTAAAGGAATTAAGAGCAAATAAGTCTGCAGCAAGGTAAGATTTTGGCTGCTGTTCCACCTGGCACCTTCACTGCCCTGGACTGAAAAGAAGCATGTGCTGGACAGCACACTGAAGAACATATATGACAAATGAAATACTTTGCATCACTTTCTGTCTTGATGATCCTCCAGTCAGAGTGAACCTGCTGACCATGGGTGGTTCTTCATGGTCACCTGTACCAGTGACTCATATGATTGAGCACCATGACAGCTGCAGCCTCCGGCTTTGTGTCTGCTGCTGCTGGAAGGATCCAACTTTGCAACCTTTGGGAAACTCTGAGGTCCTATTTGCTTTGATAGGGGTGAGGTCCACACACCACGTAATTTCCGGTTCTCTGAAATGCCCTCTTTCAGTCACCTTGCTGTGTAGTTGTTCAACTCAGACCTTGGATGCAGGGTTTGGAACTGGACAGTGGTAACAGAACAGAAAGCCTTTGTTGTTTTGGGTTTTTTTGGTTGGTTTTTTGTGGGGTTTTTTTGGTGTTTGTTTTTTTTTCTTGAAAACATCTGTGGGTATCAGTCTTACTTCATGGATGGGGAAACTGAGGCACACCTCCTACCTGCTCTGACAACCTTGCTCTCTGCAGAAAGTCTTCATTCCTGAACTTTAAACACAGAAAATTCCTGATGAAGCAAGCAACAAACAAACCCAAAACAAAAGACACAATTGATAAATTTCTGACTATCCTCTTAGCAGGGACAGTAGCCAATGCTTTCCAGTGTGCCTGATGGTGAGGCACGCCCTATCCTGGGAAATACAGCCGTGCCATGTAACCACCCGACTCGACTGCCGGTAAATCATACCCTGCAGCAAGGCAGCGTGGAGGAATGGATAGACTTGTGC
Source organism: Sclerurus mexicanus (assembly GCA_013396755.1). Classification (NCBI taxonomy): domain Eukaryota; kingdom Metazoa; phylum Chordata; class Aves; order Passeriformes; family Furnariidae; genus Sclerurus; species Sclerurus mexicanus. The sequence continues at coordinate 109,150 of VWZF01002623.1, forward strand.
TAAACCAGTCCTGCTTTCTCCTCTCCTAGTGGATTGTTGGGCAATGTTGAATTGGTTGCTCAACCCAGTCAAAGTTTCCCCATCAGGATGATGGTCCTAACAGCACTTAAGTAGTCTGAGTGCTTTGAGATCTATGGAAGTGAATTAAAAGAGATAACGAGAGTAGGTAGGGAAAGAGAAGGGATACAAGTATCAGGAATTTAATTGGAAAATCTTTTTCATTGTATCACCTTTATTCTGATCTAGATGCTACTGTTCGCTTTCTAGCAGTAGATCAATACTGCTTTGAATTCAAGACCCTGAACCTTGCTGTTGCTGCTGGGCGATGCTTGATGTCATTACTGTGCTAACAGCAGCAGCAAAGTTAATAAAAAATATTTATATCTCTTAGAATGTCACCTCTTTAGGATGAGAAGAGGCCCTGGCACTGCGCTCTGCCCAGATTTAGCTACAGATAATGGAGTTTTTCCTACCGACATCTTTGGACGATGGATGGTTGCACGACACGGTCCTTTTGTAGCATCCTTGCAGTGCCAGCTCTTCTCCATGGGCTTTCTTGTCAGACGACGGGTGGTTGGCTGCCATTTCGGGGCTCAGGCTGTGCCAACCATGTGTTGCCCAGTCAGGCAGGGCACAGCTGGTGACTTGCTCTGCAGTTGCTGCAACCTTCTCCCAAGATCTCCAGCTGAGCTCAGCCCTGCATGTATGCACATGCAGGGGAGCATCGCGAGACCAGCAATGCTTCCTCCTCCCCCCTGTTGCCGGAGCTAGCTGGCAAGCCAGCATCAAAGCAAAATTTCCCACTGGTGTCTCTTTTCTTGGAGGCTGCCTGTCTCTATTGCTGGCTCTCGGTGGCGTTGAAGCCTGCCTGGGAATCGGTGCCACTCCCGCATAGCTCCTGGGTCGACTCTCATTAGGAAGGGCGTATGCCTTGGAGAGGGTGAGCTGTGCCTCTCGTTCTGTTTCGCCATGTAGGAGCCCAGCTGCAGAGCCAGGACACAGGCTTTCTTCCCCAAGGCTTGTTCTCATCGGCGCTTGCCCTGGCTGGCAGGCCTGTTAATCATGAAGTGGCGATTAATGCCAGCACAGCAGCAGTGTCTGGATGGCCAAGCCCTTCCTGTGTGTGCTGGGCTATTCTGCTGACCCCTGTGTGGGTGCCCCATCAGAGCAATGCGGTAGCTTGGGGTGGGGTCTCACCCCTTGCCCTGAGTTTCCCCATGCACTCTGTGGCAGTGAAAGGCATCTTCAGCACAGAAGTCACGGTTCCCAGTTCTGATGCTGCTGTTGTCCAGGATTCTTCCAGAGCTGGTGGCCCTGGGGTAACTCAAAACCCCAAACTAGGTGCTTTGCTAGTAAAAGAGGGGTAGTAATGTGTGCCAGAGACAAGGATTGGGTTATTGTGCCCTCTCCAAACCAAGTAAAGAGAGCTGGGCTTCAGAATCTCCCCAGAGGTGATTCCCAGCTTGGCAGTGTCCAGTGTTACTGGGGTTACTGGGTGAAATACCATAGTCTTTTTCACACATCATCCCAGTGACCTGTGTCAACATCACTTTTACTTTGGGTCTATCAGGGTACAGCAACTTGGGTACTCAGTAGCCTCCCTAGAGGAGGAAGAGATTGCCCAGAGAGGTGATAGATGTCCTATCCCTGGAAACTGTTAAAAGTCAGGTTGGATGGGGCTCTGAGTAACCTGATCAAGTTGATGTCCCTGCTCATTGCAGGGGATTGGAGTAGATGATCTTTAAAGATCTCTTCCAGCCCAAGTGATTCTATTATTCTATGAGGGCATCCCCCAGCTTGGCTAACCCAGAGCGGCATGTGGGGCAATGCCCTGACCTTGTTGCAGAGTGGCAGGAGCTGTGGGATTGGAGGACAGAGGCTGACCCAACATGCAGTGCCATGGGCAGCAAAGTGATAGTTATATGCATTGAGGGGTGCAGGTGGGCTGAGCACTCACATTGCTCAGTTACAAATTCTTCCCAAAATGGTTGGCTCAGAACCTTTTTAAAGGCCAAATCAAGGCAGACCCTACCTGTGTTTATGCTTCAATAGTGGGATGCATCAGTCTGAAAGCCGGCTGGAGGGGCAAAGCATGGTTGTGTTGTTTGTTTTTTTTTCATTTTCCCACAGGACACACCTTTCTGAGCACTGAAAGACATATTTGCGTTTTTTGGGACATAGCTTGAATACTTTCATCAAATAATTAAATACACATGTCCATCCCACACAAGTATATTACAAGGCAGTAAAAGCTAACTGCACTTAAAGGGATCAGCATCTTGCTACTCCTGCATAGCTTGTTGGTCAGGGAACCTGGTGAAGTTCTCGTGTCCTTTGACAGTGTTTCAGCTCATGCCTACATTGTCCCTGGTGTGTACCAAGCTTCAGCCATGGGCTTCACTCTTCAGCACCTAGTTAGAAATAGCTTGCCTTGGGTTTGCAGTCAATATTTCCAGCTGCTTCCTCCAGTTATGCAGGGTTGCAAAGTAAGCCAGTCAGCTGAGAAATGGGATCACTTAGCCAAATTCAGTCCAGTTGTTTGGTTTTTTTTTTTTTGATAGCACACATAAATACAGCTAGTCACTAAAAAATAAAAGCCTGCGTCCACATTTGGTGTTCATCCATTTGGCAGCTGAGCCGTGTTACTGTAATAGCCAGCATCCTTCTGCACTGCTACACCCAAAACCATTTCAAGCTGCCAACAGTGAAGGATGTTGCTGAGCTCACAACAGGGAACCCATCCAGCTGACACTTTTTCTCTCCTTTGTGTTGTTATTCAGTAGATTTGATTCCTCAATCCAGTTTGCAGTCTTGCATGGCAAACTGTCATGCACTGGTATGGCTGAGAGGGAGGAACAAATGGAAACAATATCATGGGCTGGTCCCAATGCCAAAAAGCTTGTGGGGGAGAGTCACAGGCATAATCACATTGAAACCTTGGGAGTTGCAGGTGAACTGGGAACCTCCTTGGGCTTTGTGCCTGCCCTGCTTCCCAGGGCAGTTTGGTTGATGATGATAAATGGGAAAGTCTTGGCACCCAAGTACCTGCAAACACAGATTGTTCCTTTGTGTTTTTCCTTTTGTTCTTGTTTAGAGTTAACAGCACAAAATGGTGAAGGTTAGGAGAGTGTTCGATATTTCTTTTCACATCTTCATCTTTTTTCTGTATTTGCATCCCATCCTGATACTTTCTATCAGCATCAGTTTTTAGAGCAAGACCACGCCTGGTAGGTGTGAGGTTGGGAGGAGCTGGGCTGAGTGCCAGGCTCAGAGCTGGATGCCACACTGATGTTTTTTGTCCTTCTTGCCCCAGATGAGCCAAGATCACCCTCCCAGGAGCTGTGTTTCTGTTCGGCTGCTGTGGAGCTGGGTTTTGAACCTTTTGCTGCTGCTTTCTCAGCAGTGGGTTGCTTGCCAGCATCCTTGCTGCAGCACAGAGATGGAACCATTGATATCCCTGCTCATTGCAAGGGCCTTGAACTCAATGAACTGCAAAGGTCCCTTTCAACCCAAACCATTCTATGATCCCCAATTCTGTGATCCCCAATTCTGTGATCCAGCAGGTGATTATTTCTGAGTAACCTGAGGGAATCCCTTTTGGAAAAGGGGAGAGTGGGCACATCTTTCCCCTCTGCAGCCTTCTTCCAGCAATTGGCATTCATGAGATACACTATTTCCCCTGGCGCAGTGTGCAGTAACACCAAAATTCTCTTTCCTTTGATCCAGGGCTTTTAACAGAGCAGTATGATGCTCCTGACCTAGCTTTGATTCTGCTGTGCAATTTGATGTGCATGTGTCCAGGTTGACAAGGGCTGTAAACACCCATTTCCTTGCAGAAGTTGAAAGTAAATGAAATCAAAGCTCATGACCACAGTTTGGTTTATTTATTAATTATTTAATTAATTATTCCTAATGGTCCACGTGGTTTTAGCACTTACTGCTGCATGCAAGGGGATACTGCATTAGTGTGTATTTGCAGTGTCCCTTTTTAGCTCATAGCACTCATCTTACATGCAAGAGAAGATGCTAACAACAGCTGGATCCCCAAAAAGTGTTTTCCTGTAAATCCTGGAAATGAATCGCACTAATGGGATGTGACTGCCTGCAAACTTGTGGCCAGAGGAAGATGGATGGTTTTGAGCAGGGGTGTTGTGACCTGAAACTTAAGCCTGTCGCTGGGTCGCTGCCCTTCTTTCAAGTTGTTTTCACTGGGCTGGAAGCTTTCTTGTTACGCATGGAGTTGCATCCAGGGAGGATCTGAAAGGTCGCTTAACCCTTTGCCTCACAATGAAAGCAGAAAGGAATGATAATACAATAAATCCAAAGCAAGCCAACCATCCCCAAGAAAAAGACCCTGAAAGGCTGGAAAAGCTCACAAAGGAGGATGCTGGGTTTGTATTGCCTGCTTGGCAAACAACCTGCGTCTGGGTTGAGGTTGCAGCAAAGGTTTATACAGAAATTCAATGCTATTTGGGATGTAACACAGGTAACAGCACTTTTTTTCCTCTCCTCTCTCCTCCCTTCATCTTTGCTCTAATGCATTTGACTGAATTACAGTGCACATCCATGGCTGTATAAATATAAAGTGGAGGGAAAAAAAAAACCCAGCAGAAACCACAAGCATTGTTTAGGCGGTTCTTTGATGTATTTCACCCATGAATATAAACTCTGTGAGCCTTGTGGGATGGTTTTGGGCTAAATAGGGCTTGAGACTAGTTTGTTGGGTGCCTTATAAAAACATTTCACAGACATTTCCCTTCCCATACGTTCTCTCTTGATGTGTGTGCCTTGCAGAAAAGGTGCTTGTACTCTCGGCTCTCAAGATTAAACCCCTTTTACTGCACAAATACTGCTTGGTATCCATAATTTGTACATACAGTGAACACCTCAAAGGAGTTAAGTCCAGATTTTGGCACTGCCAGATCCATCTTCTACGTTAGCATCTTAGCTTTAACCAGGCTTGTCAGGAAAAATGTGTTGCTCAGGGCAGATCCTACAGCTGATGTGGGAGTCAGGAGTGGGACCATGCTGGCAGCGCTGTGTCTGCAGTGATGAAGGACAGGGGGATTTGGCAGCTGGGCTTGTTTGTTTGTTTGGGAGTGCAAGGGGAGGACTAGTCTCTGATGCTCGGCAATAAATTTGGCCTGATACTTAAGTACCAGTTCCCAGGAAATTGCCATCACAGTAATTAGCGTGTGCTGACTTATTTGTACAGTGATAACAGCAGGAAAGTATTGAAGCAGGAAAAACAAACACATTATTCATTTGAACCTTCAATCCACAGCCTTTACCTGACAGTTCACTGTTTGCGATACGCAAGTCTATTTTTAGGCTTCCAAGTCAGGCGGGCTCTTTTTTCACTTTTATTTTGCATTTTGGTTTTTATTTTGCTGACATAAATTGAAAATTAATCTGTGCTTAGAGATAAACACAATTTTAAAATAAACATTTTGAATACCAAAGAGTTTGTGGAAGTGCTGAAGCTTCAGTACAAGGCTCGCGAAACTTGTGCCCTTGCGAGTGGGATGAAGATGCTGCAGATGGCAGCTGGGATGGGCAGGAGCTCACTGTGCAGATGCAGCTTGGATAGTGGAATGTGATCCCTGTTTCTGTCAGAAGTGTTTGATGTGACCAGGAGCATCTTCTTTAGCCCAGGTTTCCCTGCTCAGTGGTGAGTTGAGTGCTGCTTAGCCAGTCAAGTTAGAATTGTCCTTTGAGCACTAAGGAGGAGGTTTAGTAGCTTGAATAATAATTATTGTTAATGAAACTGGGGGAGAATGGCACAGGGTCACAGGACTTTGTGATTGTGAGGCATCCGAGAAGGATGTTTGGAGAAGGGCAGCCTTATATATGTGTGAGTATATGGAAAAGCTGGTAGAGAGCAGGAGGCGTTTTGGGGGGAAAATGCGTGTGGTGAGATGGTGGATTCGCTTTGGAGTGGAAACAATAGGGATGAAAGTGTTTGCTGTGTCTTTCCTTTCCTCCCCTCTTCTGCTTACCAGCCACCCGCAGCAGCAATTCCTTGCCAGTCACTTGTGCTAAATCCTTTGAAAGCTCCTCTTCTGTCTTGGTGATTATAAATACAGAAAAAAGGGTGGGGGCAGAAGACAGGCTGTCTGCAGGGGAAGAGAGCAGAGGGGCCCCAGGGTTTCTCCTGGAGATGGATTTTGTGAACAGCTGAGGAAATCAGGCAAAGCATCTCCTGCAGCCAGCAGCTATATCACAGGCAACCCTGGCCGCAAATGCAGTGCAGATAAATCAGAGTTAACGTGCCTTTTTTAAATACCAAAGGCTTTTAAGTATTCAAGCCAGCCATCAAAAAGGTGACTTGCCATCTCCATATCTTGAGCTCTTTGCATGGAGCCTGCATGCTTCCCTGGAAGGTGGGGCTTAGGCAAACACTAGCAATACTGTTCAAATCAAAGGTAAGAGTGAAACTTGTGACCCCCCTTATGCAAGATTCAGACTGGGTGACCCAATGGTCCTTAAAGTCTTATGGAGCGATTGCCATGTTTTGTAGCCCCAAAAGTTCATGCCCATCCCTGGCTCCCCCTGTACTTTCAGCTATCAAATGTAGGTTTAGGGCTGGAGGAGGCTGCATTTTGACTGAAGCCTCCAGCTTTCTTAGGAAGCAATAGCAGGACCTTGATTTTTGTACTACAGGTTAGTTAACATTTTAATCCTATGGCTGTCACAGTGGGCCCACGCATTTTAAGCCCTGAAGGAAGAAGAGGCAGGAGTGAGGGAAAGTACTGCAAACACACAACTATGAACCAGCACCATGATGATGAAAACTTTAAACAAACCAACCAGGAGCTGGGATTTGCTTTCTGTATGCAGGGAGGGCTTTCCAGCTCTCTGAGAGAGGGTGCAGTGAGGGACCATGTCCTGGAATATGCTTTTGAAACTTAGAGGGACCCAGCAGATATGAAAATCCTGGAGTCAAGAAGCACAAAGAGAACCTGGAAGCATAATTATTATTAACATCAGTAGGCATTTCAGAGCATCATTCCTTTAGCTCGAGCGCTTGTAGTCAGAAAAGTTTTGTGCACCTTTTATAGAGCCACAGACTGGCCCAGACTGGAAGGAATCATCTGGTCTAATCTTCTGTGGGAAAGGGAGCCTAGGCTATTGTAGCAACCTTGTCCAGTCGCATCTTGAAAACCTCCAGTGATGGGGACTCCACCATCTGCCTGGGGAGGTTATTCCAGTGAATCATTGTTCTCACTTTAAAGTCCTTATTTCTTGTATCATCCTTTTTTTGTCCTATGAGTGTATTTTTTAACTTCTTTTGTCTGTATATGATTTTTCCTGTTGTTTTAATTGGGGAAAAAAAATGGAGTGACTTTCTTGGTTTAATAGCATCTCGCTTTGCTGTTTGTGGTCAGGATCTGTCACTTTTGCTGCTCTTCAACAAAATCCAAGTCTTGGTAGTGATGGGGTGCAGAGGACTTTTGGATGGGCCAGGGATCTCTGGGGCTGGACAAGCCCGACCACTGATAATGGGGCATCTTGCTCTTTGTACCACTGATAATTGGACCTCCTATTCTTTGTACCTCATTGATTTCTAGGCTTTTAAGTCATGGTGTTTGTTTAGTCTAACCAGATTCCTTGAATTAGTTTCCACTCTGGGGTCAGCGGTTGTGAATGGAACCAAATATGCATTTTGGGGAGAGCAGGAGAAGCAAGGTGGAAGCATCCCATCTTATTTTAAAAATTGCCAGTGCCGTATCCTGGGCCATGGCAGTTGGAGGACTTTTCTTTGTTAATTACCTGCAGTGTTGAAAATGGTATCATTATTTCTGGTTTGTTTTTTGTGGAGCTTCAACTTTCAACCTTTGGTCTCGTTATACCTTTGTCTGGCAGACTAAGGTACACTCTTCTGACAGGTACCTACAGGCTGTAAGGTGCCTTTTAACTTTCTCTTTGATTGACTTCCTTGAGCTCCTTGCTACAAGCCTGGGTTTGTTCTTGTGGTTGTCCTCTGAACTCTCTCCAGTTTTTCCACCATTATTCTTGAAGTGTGAGTACAAGTATTAAACCTTGCACTCCCAGGGGCTGTGCCAGCCCAAGGCCCAAAGATAGCAGGGCCTCTTTGCTGGTACGTGACATCCTTTGCTTGTGCAGCCAAGTGTTGTGGACCTGCCTTGTGAACTCACATTGGGCTAATTATGCCTCTTACCTCAGCCAGTCCTGTAGGTCTCCTATGTTTAAAAAGTTTCCATGTAGCCATTTCTTTATTATGCAAAGTGTCTCTTTAATATTTTTGATGTATTTTTTTTTTCTCTTGGTTCGTATTCTGAAAGGAGTTTTAGTCCAACCTTTCTCACTGTGCCAGCCACATGTCAAAAATCTTTACACAGCTGAGAGCTGCTAGGAATGTATTTTACAGAGCTGGGGGAAGGAAAGTAGTTCACAAGAGGGGAATAACAATGAAATGTATCTCCAGTGTGTGGTGGCACTGGACAGACACATGCCATCAGCTCCAGAGTTCTACAGATATTTTTGACCTCTTCAGCTCTTGATGGTTTTCTTTCACCCATGGAGATTAAGCATGGAGATGGTTAACCTGCAAGCCCTGTGCCAGACAAGCCTATCATTGCTGTCTACAGAGTGTAGCACCAAGCTTCTTGACTTGACCCGTGGTTTGGGTCCATGCTGGTGAATTTCTAGATGTTAGACAGAGCAAGTTGACTGTATTTCCAATTGAGGTGTTTTTATTATTGATTCTATGTTGGTTTTTATGTATAATGATTTGGAGGAAACAGAGGTGTTGATCTGATGGGGAACCTAGAAAGCTTTTTGGTAATAACATCCAGATGTTTCTTTCCTTAGTACATCTGCTTAAGCCACTGTTGAAGTTGTTGCCTTCAGCAGCAGTACTCCTGGTGCATTTTATTGCCTGCTGCTGTGTATGATGCTAATTCATGAGTAATGCACGAGTGGGGAGGAGGGGGGAATGTAGTAGCAGAAGCAGGGACAACCAGCTGCCAAAGAAGCGTGGGAGAGGAAGGCAATCCAGACTGTAACCCAAATTATTCTTCCTTTTACCATTCATGTAGGGAGTTTGGAGGTAGTCTTGCATGTAATTGTAAGTAGTATGCCCCAGGTTTGCCTGGTTACAGGTCACTGTGTACCTGTGCTATTGAAACTCACCCAGTTGGGCAAGACATTTGTCCATCTGAACATTGACTTCAGCGGAGAGCAGGGCAAGCTCTCCTTATGCAGCGACAAATGTGTGAAGAGGTATTCCTGCTGTTCCCTTATTCGCAGGAAGCTGTTTCGCTCCCTGGTTGTATCTGTGTTTAGCACTTTAACACTGCCTTGCTAATCCCTGTGCCAGGATTGTCAGCATGTGGTGTTCCTCCAGGGAGGGTCAGCTTCGGGACAGCTCAGCTGCCTCATGCCAAGGCTTTGGACAGCCAGGATGCTATTGGAAGTTTTGCTTTTAATGTCACTGTGTCAGGGTTGTGGCCTGCCCAAGGGAATATTGCCAGCAGCCTGAGGATAATGTTCCAGAGTTCCTAGTGCCCTAAGCCATGCAGTTTCTTTCTAGGCTGCACATTGCAAACCCTCGCTTTATGGTCACAGCTCTTCTGATACATACACAGCTCTGGTGCGTGCTGGAGCTCATTACACCATGCTGCTCTTCCTCAATGACTTCTGCTGATGGCTGATTGTCAGCATCTCAGAGAGCATGTCTTCAGAGCAGACTGGTTTGTGGTGCTCACTGGAAAGTACTGACATGGACTTTGGTGTTGAAAGGTGCTTGGCAGCCACAAAGTCTTTGAAGAAGGAAAGAATCTCATCACCTCAAATGAGGGCTAGTGTGTCACCTCCCTCCAGGGGTGGTGAGGTGATGTTGGAGGTTGTGCAGGTTAAAATGGGGGAAGAAGGTGGAATTGTGTGGTTGGGGTGTGGTATTAAAATCCACTTAATTTGATTAAAGTAGCTCAATGTTTCCTTTGTTGGCATTTGAGCTGCCTGTGACTTTGTCACTAATACACCGCTGTGTTGCAGTTGAATGCACTCTCAGGAGACAGTCAGCTTCAGTAAATCCTCCTTTCTGGGAAAAGTGTAGTAAAATTTTGGAGAGGGTTAGGATTAGGGTTACTGGGTTAAGGTTACTGGCTGTTGAGAGTACATCTAAACTTTCTAGCTGTGTTTGCATTTTGGTTTGTATTTGAAAGGACTCTTTGTTTCTAATGGAACTCATAATGTGAAGTGTAAAGTTTATGACACCAAAGAGAAGTTTTCGAACTGTTGAAACAAAGTGCTTCAAATCAAAATGAGTTTGAATTTAGCAACCTTCAAAATGTCAAGGTTTTTATATTTTTTCTCACTTATCCAGAACAGTAAAAAAAGAAAATCAAGACCTTTAAACCATGTAAGGATGATAGGATTGGATTTTTTCAGGTTTCTTCAGCATCCCTTGTTTGTCTCTCTTTTAGTAGTACCTTCTATTGGCTGAATCTTCAGGCAAGAACAAGATGTTCTTCCATCAGTACTGCAAGGTTGGGGTGTCCCTTGAAGGGTGAACCAGACATCTCTCTCTTGATATTAACAGAAATCATGCATAAACCCTGAAAATTTGTCAATCTGTCCTGATCCAGATCTTAAAATTGTATTTTCTTTATAGGTGTATCCACTGTTTGGATGATGAAGCTTGATGAGCTGCAATTTGATTTGGATTACAATATTAGAGAAGACTTCCTGAACTTGCCAGGCAACCCTCCCCCTAGACTTTGGGGACAGTGGAGCTTAAGTTTATCTCTCCAGTATCACACAAGGAAAAAGAGCATTACTTGGCTGTTTTGCACAAGTAATGAAAATCAATGCTGTGTTGCCCTTGGGAGGAATGCTCAAAAGGAGAAAAGCCTGGCACATAGGTCTTGTTTTAGAGACAGATATTGCCTGGAGAGAGGGTGCTCAAGGGAAGATACAGGAAGAAGGAGAGGTGATGCTACAAGCCAGGTTCCTGACCTCCAGAGTGGGACTGAGGCTTCATAACAAGGTAAAAAATAACCCAACCCCCCGGCCACCAAACATTTTCTTTCCTTCCTACCTCACTCAAATATCCATAAGACAAGAAGTGTGATGAGTCCATGCATTGATTTGAATAGTTTCTCCTACTACCCCCAGTCTCTCTTCTGTTCTACTGCCCACTTCCCGTGTCCTGCAATCACCCATGCCTTGGGCAGGCTTCATGTAAAAATCATCAGCAAATCTCTACTTAGTTGTCCACATATCTAAGGCTTAATTTTTCAAGTGTTTCTGCTTACACATACACATTAAATATGTCAGTTCTGGAGGATGCTTTGTGCCTTTATGCCTGAGGAACTTGTTGCTTTGTTATTAGAAGTGAGGATGACAAGTCCCTCACACTCATCTTCACTGTTTGCAGCTCCAGCTTCAGAGCATGACAGTGATGTATTTTCCAAATTGATGAGATACAGAGAGTGCTGAAATGTATGGGTTTATCACATTGTTTCATCCAAAGCCACAAGAGGAGAAAATTAGGAGGTGGAGAAATTAGAGCAAAATTACCTGTTTTCAGTTTACTACCTTTGGAGAACTGAAAAGCATTAGCTGCTGAAAAGAAAGTTGAAGTTTGTTTTATTTGTTATCTTCTTTCCTGCTGCAAGTGTTTTTCTTCATAAACATGTATGGCTCCTCACATGTTGGGCCCTGGGCTCTGGAGGAGTGGAAGCATTCCTTGGAGAAGGCTGGCCAGAATGCCAGAGGGGTGTCAAGCTTGGTCTGTTCTAGCAATACAGCTCCACAGGCATGAGGGACATGTTGCTTTCCTGTCCTGCACTTTGTGCCTTCTGTAGTTCATGTGAAGGCTGTGTGATGGTGAGGGTGGAAAGGGTTCATCAGACTCTTCCTCTGAGGTTGGTGTGTGTGATGTTGGTGTGTGTGATGTTGCTGTGAAGGCCATGCCAGCATCTGCATGGAGACCTTTATTGTCATTCCAGCATTCCCTAATAAATTTGGCAATGACGAACAGTGCTGAATTGAGATGAAAATCCCCTTGTTTCCCACATCAGAGATTTCCTGGCTCACCCTCACATCTCAGCACTGAGCTGGAAGGATCGTATTAGAAGTTTTTAACCTCTATGACTCATTGGTTTGTTTAACTGCTGATATTTCCAGTAAGAATGCTGGTGACATGGGTAGATATGGTGATGGGAAGATACCACTGTCCAGGAAGCAACAACGATTTCACATCAATGAAGAGACTATCTGTGACCAAGTGTGTAGCTTCTACATTTCTAAAGCAGATTTCAATCAGAGTCTGGGTCTGGCCAAGTTCCTTGGAAGAGCTAAATTGAAATATTTGCAGTTTAAACATAAGTTTCTGTTTCAGAATGTACATTTAGATGTTGATCTTGAGAGTGAAATTCCCCCATTAAAAGGTGATAGTGAGGGAGTGTGTGATATAAATTGAAGGCAGCTGTGTTGTTGAAGGTGAGAGGGAATAGAAGTGGCTATAGAGAGTGAGACCATCTAGCTCAGTATCTCTCTTGATGACAATCAAGAGAGGAAAGAGTATAAGAACTCTCTAGGGGTGAGCACTTCTTGAAAGTGTCCTTTAGTTGTCCCCATGGATCAGGTGCTCCTATCATGCTCAGGTTACAGAGTTCATTACTCTAAGCAACCCAAGCCATGCAGTGTCTGGCCCAATATCATGTTTATATGGATTAGCCCAGGTCACCTGAATCAAAGATTCTAAGTTGGACTGGGCTGGGAGGTGTCAAAGCACCTGGTGGGCTGATGATCCTGCTCTGATGACCAGGGCTCATCTCAGGAGATTACAGTTCACCCTCAGTCCTTTGTAATTCTGTCATTTAACCCCTCCACCTCCTCCACTAGAAAGCATCTACTGGCACTTCATAGAGAGCACAAGTCATATCTGTGGGTGTGAATTCCTGTGTAACAAGTAAGATATAATGAACAGACCTCAGAAAATCCTGCGCAGCCCAGTCTTCAAGTGTAGGACTGTTGTTTCCTTGGTGGATTGGTGCTTGAAGGAGAGAGAGACAACCCCTTGTATCTTGCAGGAGCTTTCTTCAGGTCTCCAAAGAATGGAGTGTAATCTGGCACTTATTATTTCATTGCATCAGCTTTTCTGGGTCTGGGAGTGCTCTTAGCACAAGCAAATAAATTACCCGTCTCATTTTGCTGTGTGCTCTGCAGCCAGCCATATGTTTGAGCCTGATAGAGATTCTTATCTCATGGGCTAAAATTACTCAATGGAGGATGACATTTCTTATCAAGGGCTTTGCTGAATCAGAGAGTGGCCCTGGCACCCAGCTCTGAGACACTGCTGCTCTTTGTCCACTCTCCCAGCCCAGCGATAAATGGATTTGTGTCTGTAGGTCAGAGGCTCTTGTGTCAAGGTTTTGTTGCAGATCGAACCTGTGAGGACTGTCCATGCGCCTGGGAGGACATGGGATTGAGGAGGGGAAGTGAGACTGTTCATTTGACTAAAACAGAGGGTCTTACAGCTGTGTAAATGCATCTTCACTTGGAAGGTCATCGTATGCATGGCTGATAACTTCGGACTTCACTGCGTGAAGCTTTGCTTCCAGTTATGTGGTGTGAAAAGCCATCCCCTCCTACTGACAGCAATAGCTTCTCTCCAGATTTACAGCGTGCATCTCTCCATCCTCCCACCTCTTTAATGGACAGGTTAATTTCCTTCCTCTCTTTCCCTTTCTCTCCTTGGAGTTTATTTGATAGCCACTGATGATTCAAGGGGTTGTGTGCATGTTTAGCAGACAGGAGAGAGACAGAGAGAAACAACTGCTCCTCCTTACAACTTCTTCCTGCCAAGCACCTTTCCCTTTACCTTCTTTTTGACTTCTCTTTGCCTGTTAGCAATGCAGAACTGACAGCATGGGATGTTCATCTTCTGCAATGCATCTGGGCAAAGCTCTTGATGGAGAGTGGAGGGAATGGTCCGTTTGTCTAGCTGAGCACTGTCCACAAAAGCAGGTTTGTTTCTAGGAGCCCTCCTGGGCAGGAAGCAAGACTAGCCACCCACCCACTCAGTCACCCTAGTGAGGTCAAACTCTCTGTAAGAGGTTCTTCAGAAACGCCGCTCTGAATTAGCGTGTTTTCTCCTTGCAAAAGGGTGTCTTCCACAGGTCGATACTCTTGTAGTCTTGTACTAAAGACAGGGTCATCTCAGATCAAAATAAATCTAGTAAAATGCCTTCTTCAACAGAGAGAAACTGAACATGCACCATGGATTTCTTCTCTGAGTTTTTAATTTTCTTCTGTGACTGTAGCAAGACACTTCACTTCCCCTTTAATTACAAATATCTTCAAGCTGGCCTGCGGCAGCCACGTAATGCATAGCAAGAAGTCAAGTCCCAGGTGTCCAGCAACAGTCGTTCTTTAGGTCAGTATAGGGGCGGTAACTATGCCCAGTATGGTGAGGACATTGTCTCTGAAGGTCCCACAATGTCCACCTTTGCTGGCTCAAGCCTGGCATGCTCTTGGGAGCATGGGACAAGCCTTGGAGACATGCTACCCAGAGAAGACCATTTCGAAGAGCCAAACCCCCACTGCTTTCTGCAGTGCCCCATGAGATGTCTAGAGATAACAGCCCTCTGTGGTGTGGCAGTGGGCCAGGGCTGTGCTCTGACTGACTCCTTGGAGAACCTTCTCTGCCACCTGCAGTAGCTGTCCTCTTTGTCAGCCAGCAAGAAATCCTGGGGCTGATGGATGCAGCATCCCAAAGGTAGGGTGGTGGGGGTCAGAGAGCGGGTCAGTGCCACCCTTCTTGTGGGTGGCACTGCCCTGAGGATGTGCAGCACCTTCCTCCTCTTGAAACAGCATCCACAGCCTGATTTTGAGGTTTTTGCATGTCCTGCCTCCTGCTTTCTGATGGTGCAGCCCAGCACCCATTACAGCTTGCAGCATGGGGGTCCCAGGCACCTCCAGGTGTCACCAAATGTGGGTTGGGTCTTCCTTCCTTCATATATTTTCTCTTCACCATTTTCTTCCCTGAATTGTGCTGTGTCACCCCAACCTCACAAGAGCAACCTCAGGCCTGTCCATCGGCCCCTGGCCCTCCGCCAATGGTTGAGCAACCAGTGCCCTGAGGTCATGCTGGGATGGAGGTCTCCGGGGTGGTGGCTGACCAGCTGGCTCGTGGGCTTCACTCCCCAGCTGTGCCCACATGCCATCACACCACAGCCATGTTTTTCCCCATTACCTGGCTCCTGCTGAGGTGGCTGTTTATTGCCTGTTGCCTTTGGATGCTGTGCTGTCCCATCCTGTTGGAATAGGTCATTTCCTCAGGAGGGAATTGGGGAGGTTCCAGGGAATTGCCATGCTCAGGGCTAGTGGCCACCTGATATGACCAGATGGCATAGCCACGTAAGTCCCAGATGAGTCAGCTTCGTTTGTCCTGCCTGGTGCCTGCAGGATCATGTTCGATTTCTTAAAAGAAAGAGGAGAGACGTTTCCCTTAACTGCATTCTCTGCCCATTGTCTCAGGCATTGTGTCTGGCTGTGACTTCTGAATTGTTGCAGATATCCTTGGCTGAACTGGACTCAGGCAGTGTGCCCACCGTGTGCACCTCATATGCCCATGGAGTGCACCCCAGATCCCATGGTGTGCCCAGGCTCCCATGACATCATGGCATGACATCATAGCCCACATACCCCAGCGTGCATCCACCATGCCCACAGCATGAACAGCACAAGCATGTCAAGACTACGTGCTTGGGGGCAGTGCTTGAGGTGACGAGGAGAGCTCATGTATTCACTTTCAGTTCCCAGACTGAGTTTGCAGTTGGAAAAAAACCTAAACCAAAACCTATCATTTTATTTGTCAGCTGATGAGGTTTTTTTCTAGAAGTCACTAAGACACAGTCAACCTGGAACCTGCAGCGCTCTTACTATAAACCATTATCTAGGTTAGGCTTACACACTTATAATGGGAAGGTTGAAGCAATTCTAGTGCATGGCAGGAACATTGTCAATGCCCAGTTTTGGTCCTGCTGTGGTGCAGCCAAGAGTAATATAGTGGCAAAGGCCTGTGGAGCAACCTGTTGGGGCTGCAGTTGATGGTGTCTGACAGATGTCCCACATGTAGCTCTGGGAGTGCAGGAATGGGGACTGAATGGGCTGAACTACCAAACGTTCCCAAATACTTGAATCCCTAAATCCGTTCACCACAATTTCTGCCAGCCAGGTATGAGTTGTGTAGTCTAGAAGAGCCTCCAAAACATCTGCTCTATGCTCAAGGCTTCCCAGTACCAGCATAGGATTGTGCATGCAGGGCAGGACAAGCCAGTAGAAATGCTTTACACCAGGGGGAAAAAGCAGACAAGCTTGGTCCCTCCCATTTTAAGCAAGCTAGAAGATACCTGCTAGAACAGGAATCATCACTAAAAAGTAACTGGGAACCTCACCTCTCTGGTTTTGGTGTCTTGAAAACACAGAACCTGTTTTCAGAGGTGCTGTGGACAAGTGCTGTGTCCTGCACCCTGTGCTTGCTCATGCAAACCTTCAGTGCCTGCTTTTCCCCATCGAGTTTCTGTCCTCAGGTCTTGTACTTGGTCATCTTCCCACCTGATTTATTACAGTAACAAACAACTCAGGTAATTTCCATCTAGCTTTAATTAAGGTTCTTCATACCTTTTTATTCCAATGAAAAAAAGGGATTCCTCTTGATTGCTTTGGAGTATGTGAGCATGCAGCCGGGTGCCCTTGACTTGGGCAGTATTTAAGCGCACATGCAAATGCTTTCCTGATCTGAGCCAGAACTGCAGTAAATCTTGACGACTCGCAGTGGGAGTCTTTCATCTTCATGAAGCTCTGTAAGTGAAGGAAGCATTGGCAGCTCTTGCAGCCAACAGAAAG
This sequence comes from Sclerurus mexicanus, assembly GCA_013396755.1. Taxonomy (NCBI): domain Eukaryota; kingdom Metazoa; phylum Chordata; class Aves; order Passeriformes; family Furnariidae; genus Sclerurus; species Sclerurus mexicanus. The sequence continues at coordinate 126,034 of VWZF01002623.1, forward strand.
AATGTGTAAGTCCTGGCAAGGAGGTGAATTACAGTGGACTTCAAAGCATGACATGCTCCCTTTTGTACTCTATCTCAGTTGTCAGGGGGGAGTTAGCTCTTTAAATGTGGTGGTGGGGATGGAGTTGTTTTGTGCTTTCTTTTGTGCTTTGTGTTTTGAACTTTGCCAAGCACTGGGGAGGATGGGTGCTGCCCCGTCCCACAAACTCTTGACTGACTGAACGTTGTGGGAGGAAGGCTGAAGCTGCATTTGGGTCCCTTGTTTCCTTTGGTACTGCAGGAGTACCTTTACAAAGCAGTCGGTCCATAGCTCAGGAAATATTTTCCTGCTGACTGCATCCCTAGCTAGTGACTGCTTTCCCGCTCTGGGAGTTGAAGGCAGAAACAGCAAAGTTCTAGCTGAAGATCCTCCATTTTCAGAAGTAGGCTGATTTTATTTTCATTTTTTTAAATACTCGATTGCTGGATTATTCTTTAAGGTATCTTTCACTGGGCTCTGCAAAATGTTTCATTTATTTTGAAAATTTTCAAGAGGAAAGAGTCCCAGTGATGCTGTGCAGCTCCAGAGGGCTGCTTGGGATATAGACAGGTGGTAATGCCAGGAGCAAGGGATTAGAGGTCAAAACAAATGCAACTTATGCGAAGATATCATGGAGAAATTCAGCCTGGTGAGGGCATGGAGCAGCAAAACACCTTCCCAAGGAGAGACAGAGCATCACTGCTTCACTCATGTGACACAGGGAAGGATCCAGCTCTCTTCCCCAGGGGATGGGCTGGTGCATCTTTTCCATCTCTAATGTCTCCGCTTCCTCATATCTGATGTAAATCATTTATAAGGCTTGAAACGTGATCATGGGGCCGTCTGCAGGAGAAAGACTAAAGCCTGGGGCCAGCAGTGTGCAGGAGACCTGGTACCTAATGCAGTGCCTGTTCTCTGTGGGCAGTATGCCAGGTGAGCAAGTGCTGGACTAGTGTCTGAACCTTACTAAAGTCACCCCACACAATCATTTTCTTCTTTCCATCCCTTTCTCCATGTCTCCTTTCCCACTTCTTTTTTTTCTCTTTTCTGTTCTTTTATTCATTCCTCCCCCCCCCCCCCNTTTCTTCTGTTTGCAGCTACATTCTGCATGTGAAAAACTGGCTTTTTTGTCAGGTAGTAGAAGTTTTTAGCTGTAATTAAACTGTGGGTATTTTGGCCACATAAGAACTAATCAAAGGGGTCATCACTTCTGTACTAGTCTGGCTTGAAACTGGGGATGAAAAGTCAGCTGTTGATGCAGAATGGAAGTCTGTGGGAAGCTGGACTGGCAGTGGGGTGAGAGATGGCTTGAAGTCGCAGTATGTAGGAAGATGTTTCTCCATCCTTGAATTCAGGGTATATATGTAGCTAGTGAATGTAAAACCCATGAAGCATGGTGTAGTGTGAATACCAGCAGAGCCACTGCAGCACAGTTTCACTGGCAGATCCCAGCACAGTGGCACAGGTGTTTCAAACTTTCTGGAAAGCAGCACGAAGTAGAGCCAAATCTTGCTGGTTGTGTTGCTCCCTCACTTGGCAGACTTGCTTCTCTCCTGGAGCTCCAGAGGTTGAGGGGATACAATGCAGAGTCTTTTTGCCATCACAGAGGGTGGGTTAGCAGGCTCAGCTGCCAGAGGTGCTCATCAAATAGATGAAATAGAGTCCAAATTCCCAGAGGTGGGCTCACCCCCAGGAGAGCTGCTTTTATCTACTACAGTGTCCTGATGGAGCACCCCTCCTGTGAGGAAAGACAGAGAGTTGGGGTTGTTCAGCCTGGAAAAGAGAAAGCTCCAGGGAGACATTAGAGCGCCTTCCAGTACCTAAAGTGGGGCACAAAAAGATGATCAGAGGGCCAGAGCACCTCACCTGTGAGGAAAGGCTGAGAGATCTGGGGTTGTTCAGCCTGGAGAAGAGAAGGCTCCGGGAAGACCTTAGAACACCTAAGGGGGCTACAAGAGATCTGGAGAGGGATTTTTTACAGGACAAGAAGAATGGCTTCAGATTGAAAGAGGGCAGGTTTACATTGGACTTAAGGATGAAATTTTTTACGGTGATGATGGTGAGGCACTGGCACAGGTTGCCCCGAGAAGCTATGGATATCCCATCCCTGGAAGTGTACAAGGCCAGGTTGGATGGGGCACTGAGCAACCTGGTCTAGTGGAAGGTGTCCCTGCCTTTGGCATGGGAGTTGAAACCAGATGATCTTTGAAGGCCCCTTCATGTCCAAACCATTTTGTGATTCTGTAATTCTTGAAATCCTGCAAGTTTTGATCCCCTATTGCAGTGGAACCATTTGCATTAATTGAGAGGGAAGAAACATGACAGTTGCAGTCCATTAAGCAGCAGAGACATGCTGATGCCAAGAAACTGCTGGCAACTGCTGCAACTTGGAGGTGACAGGTTCAGCAGAAAGGTGAAGGAATGGATGAGCCCAGAGCCTGAACGTCCCTTCACCTGCACAGGTGAGCTGGATCAAAGCACTGTAAAAGGCTATGGACAAATGTCAGTGAATCTAAAGAAATATTCTCTCAGAATACTGCTCCCCTCTGAGTCTTCAGCGAAACAGGTCAGCCTAGTAAATGGGACAGGAATCAACAATAATTACCTTTAGAAGTGGCATTTGCTGACTTAATTTCTCCATGGGTTTTGTCTTGGCATCTCTTGCTCTGGTTGTTGAGAGCTCATTTAAGTGGGCAATTGCTCATCCCTGTGCCTGTGTGGCTGGTCTTGTCAATCCTCCTCATGTCACTCATGGAAGTAAATTGTAAATATATATATATATTTAAACTCAGGGCTTTCATTACATCATATTTAGTGGCACAGTCTCCGTTCATGCCATCTCAAATTTATCTTTCAAACAACACACATAATTCTTCAGCACTGTTTCAAAATGTTGCAACAATATTATTGTAGACCCAAGTATTGTAGTTATTTATAAGAGCAGGATGCTCACAGTTTCCTGGGACTGTATGGTATTTTCATTTTTTGGCTTCTCTTTGGGACTTGTGTAAACCACTCTTTATTTTCAGCAAAGCATCTGTTTTAGCTTCACGATTACTTTGTCTTTTAGACTGAAAGGGGCCTCAGAGCATTTTAACCTCCTGCTTCCCCTGCCTTGTAATCTCCCCAGGGTTTGCCAGGCTCCTTCCTAACATGAATGGGGGGCCGGAGGGGGAGACGGGAAAGGGGGGGATTCACTTCCGATGAAGTCAGCCAAGCTCCGTCCTGCAGCGGCTGAGCTGGGAAGGACCCTCATCCGTGGCTCAGGATGCTGCCAGCGCCGGATTAGGCAGTGCAGCCCTGGGCTGGGAGGCCAGTGGTGACTACGCTCCCCCTCCATTGACCTTCCCATGGGAAGCTTTTCCCAACAGGAAGATGCATGAAGTTGTTAAATACTTCCCAGTGTCTGGCTAAAGTTTCCCCTTTACTAATTTAATTTCACTTTGCTTATGATTTAGGTGATTATTTTAAAAAAAAAAAGAAAGGGAAAAAATCACTTTTTTTGACAGTTTCTTTTTTTTTTTTTTATTCGAAACATCTTGTTCTGCCTTTAAGTAGATAAAAAGTCCTTTGGTCCATCACAGGTACAGGGGATTTGGAGAGCACTTCTATCTTAACAAATTGCTTTATCCCAACATTAAAAAAGGGTTTTGTTAGAAAAAAATAAGTCATAGGTTTGAAAATGTTCCTTGTGCTTGAAAAGGAAGAAGCATGCAGCAGGCACATCCCTTATTTTTTCCTAGGGTCATAACTTGGTGCTGCTTTCTTTTTGTGTTCTTGTTGATAGTTTGTGGAGTATCACCCCTGCGAACCCATCAGCAGCACAGACCTGCAGTGCCCAGTGTGCCTGCCCAGGTGCTGGGCTGCAGCAGTCCTGCAGCTGTGAGTTACTGTGATAAGCAAAGTGCAGAAGAGGGGTGTCATCCCTCTTTCTGCTGTGGAGTTCTGTGGGAGATCAAACACCTCATCCAAACCCAAGGAGGATTACTGCATGGTAAAGCTGGAGTTTGAAGCCCTGACAATGTGCCAGCACCTCAGCCTTTTTCTGGGTCTTCTTCTGGGACTGCTGGAGCTCAGTGAGAAACTTGGGCTGCTTTGGGGCACTCTTGACTGTTGAGGCCACTTTGGGTTTCACTGAGACTCTGCTCCCAAGGGTGGTAAAGTAGTTTATGTCCACTGGAAAACATGGCAGGTGACAGAAGCCTTGAGAAATTTGGTACCATGAGAGCAGGGAAGAAGGAAAACATGGAGAAGGAAGGAGACTGTTCCTTCTTCCCAGGTCTCTTCCTTCCCCTCTCTGTCCTTCCTCTTCCTGCTCAGTGCTCTGTCTCTGGAACTAACCCTCCACTTTAGGGGGTGCCAGCACCCTTTCTGGTTAGGAAGCCAGTCGTGCAGCTGATGGATGCTGTCTTTTTGAAGCCCTGTTACATGTTTTTGTTTGCTCATCTTGGAGATTAAGCGTGGGAACAGTTGCAACCTGAGATGCTGGTAGCTGACAGTTAAATTTAACATATATTTCAATTTTTCTTATCTTCCTGCAGCTGTTTTCACAATACTCTTATGAAAGGTCCACTTATCTCACTCTTTCCATGGTACAAAAGGCTAAAGAAAACATTCCTATTTGTTTGTATTGAAACTGGTATAGTTTGTGGCTTTCATATTTTTTTGCTGGGTTTTTGGGTGTTTTTTTGTGTTTTGGGGGGTGGTTTGTTTGTTTGGTTTTTTTTGGTGGGGGTGTTTAATCATCTTGAACCCTTGAGCAGAAGGTAATGAAACACTCAAGGGCAGAGTCTTATCTCTTCTACATCAGTGCAGATGTAGAACTGTCACTGACCGTGGGATTGCATCGTTGTAGTCTCAGAGGCAAACTCTCTCTTAAATAAACAGATGAGTCCCTCTGCAAATATTGGGCACATTAATTTTCCACTCCCTTTTCTTACTTTTTAAGGTATGTTGCATTATAGTTATTCGGAGTCAGATCTCCTGTAGCAAGGCAGTTGCATTGTCATTAAAGACAATTTTTTAAATTCTTCATACAAACAGCTGTATCAGAGAGATAGATGTAGAAGGGTTATTCGGCATCCCGGGGCAGTGCATTGCATCCACACAAGTGCAGCTTGCATGGGTGGACAAGCAGTTGTGCACATCTAGCTACCCTGCATGTAGCCAGCAGCATTGTGAAGTTCCAAAAAAAGCCTGGAAGCCAGGGAGATGGCAGCCTGCATGGTCAGCCCCTGCAAGGCGGGTCACATTTGGGCACTGGAGCTTCTCTGGGACATAAGGGATTTGGGAGACATGCTGTGGCTCCTCATACTGTTCCCTTCTGGTGGCTGGTGTGGTCTGCTGCTGTGAAGGAGATGGCCTGCAGCACAGTGGTGGCATTTGTCCAGGATGGAAGGGTAGTTAGGAGCTTGTTTGCTTTTGTAACTAGGTTGACTGCAAGGTTGTAGACTGGGGGGAGGAAGGCCTTGATTTCTCATGTGTGTGCTCTCAGGCACTGGGCTGAGACCACACTTGTCTGGTGGGAAGACAGAGGGGTTTATAATGTCATTACAAGTCTTTGTGTCTCTGGTCATTAGCTAGATGCAAATCATAAGATTTTTAAATTGGCTAAAGTTTGCATGGAATGTGTGAGTCAGACACTTCCCCCTTTGCAATAGTTTTCCTGTCTGCAGATCAGTGCCGGGCATGAGCCAGAGCACCGAGGGCTTCGCTTGCCGCTCTGCTCCAGCAGCTCCAGGTCAACTGGAAACCATTTCCAAAGTCTGCATTTCTTTGATCAGTATTTAGTGAACTCAGGTATTTAAGGTAAATGTTACAGCTTTCTGGGAACTGTCACCTGAGTTGCCACATAAATGGCGTGAAATTATTGTGAGGGAGCCCGTCCGGCTGACACAGGAATGTTTTCTACTTGTGTGGAGATACAGGAGAGGACCTCTCACTGCCCCCGGGTGCCGAGGAATTCAGCCTTGCAGCCTTTCTGAGAAGTGAGTTTTCTGCCTGGCTTGTAAACTGTGAAAACAAAACACCCAGATGAAGAGATTTTCCCGAAATCATGTAGGATGCTGCCACGCTCGAGATCAGAATCATCATCATCTGTGTCCCAGTTTTGCACTTAATCTATTAATACACCACACTATTTTTAGTCCTCTAAGTAGCCATGTTGTCGATAATTAACTTCACTAATAACTGCTCTTCCCTATGCTGCAGGACCCACCAGTGGAGCAGCACGCTCTTCTGAGCCAAGCTAAATACAAGGGCGGCAAATAAAGGCATCTGCTTTTCAAGTTGGTTGTTGCTGAGCAGACACGTGTCCTTGGAGGTCTTGTGATCAGGCAGCTGCCTAAATACAGCTCCTGTACATTGGTTAAGGATGAGGTGTTACTACTCAGGGTTTCCGGGGTGTTGCCTTGCTGACCTTTGAAGAAAGTGTAGAAGCTCTCTCCCTCTCTCTCCACCAAATGCTGAGTCAAGGCTGCTGCTTTCGAAGAGACATAGCATCTCACACTACGTGGAGCTGGAAATTTAATTAATGGCTGCAGATAACTTACATGATGACTATATTTACACCCCAAGAGAATTAGGAGTTACTGTAGGGATTGGGAGGTGCACGTGGAGAAGCTGGATGGAGCTGAGTGACCAAAGCAGATGCAAATCCAGCAGTAGATGACTGCGGAGGAGGAGATGGTGAGCTGCAGTTCTCCTGAATGCCACTGGTGACTGCAATTTTGCTCCATTAAAAACAATCATTTCACCAGTACCAGCATAGTGGTGCTATCTAAGCAAACAGACACAGCAGTGGTTCAGAGCAACAGACTATTTTCACACATTTTCTTTCAAGAATCCAGTCTCCCGACTTCCAAGCCCAAAATAAGAGACCCAAAAATGTTCTCCAACCTGTAGAAAACAAGGAGATGGATGACTGCAGTGCTGTGTCACCTTACTGCATGCTTGTTATGTGACTTTTGCACCATGTGTAGAGCAACTGTGTGGGGGCAGCGAAATGACCTCCCTTTTCAGAAAATGCCCACATCACAGGGGTTGTCAACTCCAGAGCTGTGACCTCTTGTGAGAGCACCATTCAGTTGCCTCCAGATCTGCAAGATCTGTGTGAACATCACCATGTTTTGCATGTGAGATTTTTTTCCCTCTGTCTCTTTGATATAAATATATCGAGATACTTATCTTTAACTGTGCACACTCACATGCAAGCCAAACTGGTTCACTGAACATTGGCGCAAGTCATGTGTGCTTAAACCAACAGTCTTTATTCAGGCAAAGCCCCTGTTGATTTTTCATTGCTTCTGTAAATTCCAGAGCCTTGATCCAAAGCTGGTGGTGCACATTTGTTTGCCTTTGTATCATAATACAGATGGGCAATCCTTGTAATACAACTACGTTTATTTACTGATAGAAATGTGCAGAACTATGATAGTTTGCTACATAGATTATTATTGATTCCTTCTCTTTCTCTTTTTATTCTTGCAAAACTGGCTTAGCTAATTGCTATGTTAGGCCAAATAGACCTCTCTTCTTTTTTTTTCCCCCACTAAAAATTAAGCTGGTGAAATCATCTTTTCCTTTGTGGGAATCTCCTAATTTGTGTCTAATATTGCATCACACATGCTACAAAAGTACTGACAGGGTTAGATTACATCTGTGGCTGGTTCAGTTCCTACTCAGCATTTTATTTGCATCTTGGTGGTAAGATTTGAGAGTGTTTCCCCCTCTTCTCGTGTATATTAATTTCCTATGAAATGTATGTATACTTAGACATTTAAAAGACGATTTTGATCATACATCTCAAAAGAAGAAAAAAGAAAACCAAACCAAGCCTCAAATCCAGAGTTAAAGACTAGTAAAAAGTTCTCCGAGCAGCAGATGTGTACCTAGAAAAACAGGGGAGGCGGTTCATAAAGTTGCCCTCCCAAGAGTGTTGACTGGGTCCAGTTCTTGTGTTCTGCAAATAAATTCAAATGGGAAGACGTGGATAGGAAGACCTGGGATGAGAGAGTCTGGAGCAGCATGTCTTGTTCAGCCCCATAGAGGTGTTATCAGGGAGGAGGTGACCTGCTGAAGCAAAAGGATGCTGATGGTTCAGGAGCAAATGGTTCTCACCTGGCATGACTGTAATTAGGCTGAACATAAAAAGAAAGTTTGTAGTCACGTCAGAAGTGAGGTTTTGGGGAAGCTTTTGAGTAAGAGTGATGGGACCGAGGTGTTTTGTTTATTTCTGGGCTGGATTATTTGTTTGCCTGAGGTGGATGCAGATGGAGTTCATGCTCCAGGGAGGCCCTTCTCAATCCTATTTAAAAAAAAAAAAAGAGCAGTAGAAAATGTATCTAATGAAAATGAATTTGAGGTTTCAGGAGAGAATAAGTTGGCCTGGTTTTATTTCTGACTGACTGTTCCCATAAAGAGCCTGTGTTCAAATGAAGGAATCAGCTTTATTCCAAGGTTGATGGTTAAGTGCTGAGAGTGATGATCTGAGGCTATGTTTGTGTGGCCATTTTCATCCACTATGCGTGTGCCAATGCCAAAGGGGCTGTTACCGCTGACTTTACTCTCCCAAACTGATTTCCAGCCCATCCCTGGTATTGGTGCTTGGAAGCATGTGGTCCTGCAGCACTGCAACACTGACTTGAACAACATTTAGCCCAGAGAAAAAACACAATCGAGCTTGTTCTTGATGGTGTCAATTCTTGTACTTGTCTGACAAGTGTCTTAGTTCTTGGGGCAGGTAGGGAAAACAGAGGTAACCCTGAGCAGTGCTGGGGCGCAGTGTGAAACTGTCCCAGCAGTGAGTTCCCTATATGGGAAGAACATGGACCTGTTTTAGTGGGTCCAGAGGAGGCCACAAAAATTATCAGAGTGCTGGAAAGGCTGAGAGAGCTGGGATTGTCCAGAATGGAGAAGTTTATGGGAAGATCTTAATACACCTAAAGGGTCTGCAAGAGATCTGGAGAGGGACTTTTGACAAGGACGTGGAGTGATCGGACAAGGGGGAATGGCTTTATACTAAAAGAGGATAGATTTAGTTTGGACATGAGGAAGAAATTTTTTATGACGAAGATGGTGAGATGCTGGAACAAGTTGCCCAAAGAAGCTGTGGGTGTCCCATGCCTAGAAGGGTCCAAGGCCAAGTTGGATGGGGCTTTAAGTGACCTGGTCTGGTGGAAACTTTCCCTGCCCATGGCAGTTGATTTGGATGAGGTGATCTTTAAAGGTTCCAACCCAAACTGTGATTCTATGAAACACTGTCCTAGCCATGGCAAGAGCTTTTATTTTCCAGTCCTTTCCAGGTAGGAGGAGATGGAGGTGACCTCACCTCAGGCTTCACTCTTGGATGGTCTTGGGGTTTGGTGGGTCTGTGCTGGTCCCCACAAACATGCCCTCATGCCTGCTCCCCACTTGCAGGCAAGCCAACAGAAGCATTGTGCCCACCCTGGAATCTCCTTGCCCACAAAGCCTCACAGCTGGACTGCAAGAACAGTGCATGGGCTCCACTCTGCTGGCATAAAGCCTTCATGGCAGCCTGTGTGAAACACTTTGGTGGCTCTCAGATGGCAGGACAGGGTGATTCATACGTGGGGTTTTCTCTCCCTTTCTGGTGTGTGAAGTTGCAGAGGCGTTTGGAGTTTTCTCCCCTCTCCACCCCTGCACCCAACTCCCCCTCTGAAATCTCCACAAGACACCCATGTGATGACTCAGGCCCCTTGGGAGACCCTTGGGGTATTTCCCCCACCTCCTCAGCAGCAATTTCTCTTGTGAGAAAGTTCTCTAGGTCTCGGCCTCAGCTCCTGTGGCTCACCAGAGTCCACCAAGGTACAGGCAGGCAGTAACACAAAGGTCACAAAAGGGTGCAAGAGAGTCAGTGTTGCTTTCAACAGTTTTGAAAGAACGTGTCTTTGTCTTTTTCTGTCATTTTCACTACTAAATTATTCGCAATTTAGTTGTTGGGCTTTAAGCAAAACAGGGATAAGTGAGAAAACATCTCACATGTTCAGAATCATTTTGCATCTGGTGCATAGGGGAGTTGGGGTTTCCCTGCTGTTTGGGGTGTTACCTAAAGCAACCCCAAGCAGCTCTTTCCTGAGCACTGGGTCCTCACTTGGACCCACACTCAGTGCCCAGCAAGGAAGTGATAAGCACAAACCCCTAGACTGCCACATCTGTAAATCTGAGTCTCAGTCTCAAAAGCTATCTCATGTACAACGTCTGCTGCAGGTGTTTGCTGAAGTGTCTGCGAGCAGGAAGGGTCACATAATGGTTGCTTTAGTGGTACTTCACTCATACTACATATGGACCCTAATAGTTGTCTTGCTCCTCCTGATGTAGATGTTTCATCCGATGAGCCCCAAGCCAACCTTCCGTCTGCCACATTGGGTGCTGTCTTGCTGACAAAATACCATCCTGTTCATTTTATTTGTTTGATAACATGTTTTGATAGGTTTTTTTTCTCCCTCTTGTTTTCTTCACAGATTTATTTGGAAAGTATGACTGGCAGGAGCAGCTTACTCACCATTAGATAAGTACTACAGATGACTCATGCTAGAGTATTGATAACTGTGCAGCTGAGCTGTGTTATAACAGCTGCCTTGTGATGCCAAGAGCCAGAAACCCTAATTTCACCATCCATGCTTTTCCATGAAAGTGCTTTGGGCCTCTGGTACCTTTTCTCCTTGATTTGTCCATCTAAAGGGTTCACAGAAAATGTTTTGCTTCCCTCAGTGAGATACAGGGTATGGGGCAGTTCATGTAATTTCAAGTTGTCACCTTGAAAGCTAGTGTTGAAAGTTTGCAGCATTGTAGCTGTTCTCTAGAACATGTAATTTTTGTCCTTTTAATAGATGCCATTAGTGGATTTCCATGATTCTTTGGGGTTTTTTGTTATTTTTTTTTTTCCAGGGCCATTACATCCTTTTTCCAGCATGACAAACCAGAAGGTACAGAAACAGGTAAGGCAGCTGCTCTTACAGCATGTTACTTTTGAGTCATTAAAGGTAAAATACTGGCTGCAATAAAGTGAAAAAAAAAATTTTACTCAATGAGAAGTGACAGTTATACTCAATATGCTCAGCTCCATGAGAGCCTATGGAATTACTACATTCAGGTGTGAATTTGCAGGCTGCTGGAGAGTGTGCACCTGAACCTCCTTCTGCTTCCAAAACCACTGGCCTTAAGGCTGTGTGAGCAATAGGTGATGAGATTTAAGAAGTGATGAGCAACAGGAAGGAACCTGCCTTCCGGAGGGATGCCAAAGGAGCTGAGCTGTGAAGGTGGGGGTGCATAGGGAATGGCAGGAGCTGCTGGGGAGGTGTTAATCCACATGGGATGGCAGGGGACTGAGGTGGCTTTAGCTTGGAGGGGTGCAAAGGGCCATACAGCAACGAGAAAAATTTGGAGTTAAAAGTTACTGTGAGGGTGGTGTGACACTGAAATAGGTTGCTCAGAGAAATTTTGGATACCCCATCCCCAGAAGTGTTCAAGGTCAGGCTGGATGGAGCTCTGAGCAAACTGATTTAGTGAGAGATGTCTAGGGAGTTTGGACTAGATAACACTTGAAGGTACCTTACAACCCAGACCGTTCTGTGGCTCTATGATTATGATGCTTTGCTATGCTCACTGGAGTTTCTATTCTTCAGGCTGTTGTGCCACTTTGGAGTAAAGAGCTGTGTCCTGATCGTGCTATAAAATAAAAACCAATTACATTGCATCTGTCTCCAGCAGAAGGCCCTGTATGATGGCTTATAACGTAGGCTCAATTACACTTGTGCCTCACAGAATAGAAAGTGCCTTTAAGGTCTCCTCTGTTTAGACTCTGCTTCAGATATTCACATGCCATCAACTGATCTCAGGACTAAATTTTTCTGAGTGTTGCTCTTGGAAAAAAGGATGAGAGTTTGGCTTTTGGGGATTGTGTAGCATCAGCCAGTAAATGCAAGGGTCAGGGCATCAGGAATTATACCACTGTGTTCTTCCACTTTGGGTTTTATTTCCTACAATGACATGCCTAAAAAAACCCCTGAATTCTAGTGAATGCTCTTAACCATCACTTGGGGAAATATTTTTGGGGTAGAGAAATGAGAATACCAGCCCTTGCCCTGCTCACGTTGCATCACTGGGGTCAGGATGGCAGCTCAGAGGCAGGATCTGTGCTTCCCCGTGGGTGGTCTCAGCTATACATATTCAAATTGAGCACCCAGGCATGTCACCTCACTGCCACACGGGGCTGAGAGAGGCACAGGGGCTTTCCAGCCCCGCAGGCCATTATTAGTAAGAGGGTTAGTGCATGGTGTGTCTTTTGGTTCAAGCTGTGAACTGCCAGGGGGTTCTAAAAACTGCTGCTGAGCCCTGTTAATAGTATTGCAAAAAGTTTCCGAGAAGCATAATAACTTCCCTAAATATATATATTTTATGTCTAAAGATGCTTGGGCATGCATTTGTGCTGAAAGTTTGCTGACCCCAGTAGAGGGGATTTTTACTCTTGCTGTCATTTGGGAAGCTCAGGCAGGTAGTGGGTAAGGATAAGGTTGTTGGCATTTTGTGTCTCTCTGCTGGTTTGGGACTGTGGATTTTGGGGCATGTTTGTGGGTTTGATGGGTGGGTAGAACAGTTTAGAGCAAAGTGAGTGGCCTGTATGATAACTTCAAGATTGTGCTAGCTGAGCAACTAGATCAGGGATTACAGATCCCAGGACATCTGAAGTCCAAATAGGTTTTTAAATCACACAGGTCATTTTAAAAGAGATAATTAAGCTCCCGTGTTCCTCAGTAGTGCCTACAAATGTTCTTGCAAATGGCTCATGAAGCACTTGCAGTCTATAACTTCTGCCAGAGGTAAATGTGCTATTAGGTGGAAATTAGCTGCCCATGTGGCATTTTCTGTCGTGGAGTCTCAGGGTGTTTTACTGAGATGTGTTAATACAGCTGTGCTGAATGTAAAACTCATCTGCACGCTCTGATAACCATCCTTATGTGGAATGAATCCCAGTGGAGCTCTTTGAGATGCACCCAGTTTCCACCTGCCGAAAGCTGCTACCCACAGAGGCAAGGCTATAGTATGGGCTATGTGTGCAGCTGCACTTTATTCATTGCTTTGTATGAGGAAAAAAATCTTTGCTTACTGGGAGAGCTGGAGCACAAGGTGGTGAAGCCAAAATGTGGCATATCTATTCTTCCTCTCCTTACGAGAGAGGTGGACAGTTAAAGGCTGAAAATGCACTGAGTTGAGGGCAGCAATATCTCAGGTGCTGAAGTTAGGCTTTCAGAACTGTTTTGCCCTCTGGAAGTCTCTGCTTCTTTACATTTGACTAGGTGGCAAGGTGGGAGTCACTGCAAGGCATCCGCTCATGTAGGTCAGCAGTGCAGCTTTTGGTTTATGCTGTAGTCAGGGGAGATCTAGTCAGCGTTGTTCTTAGGGTTTAAGGTATGATGGATCTGATCAATAGGATGAATTACACCTTCATCTTCCCTGGCCATGTGGCAAATTCTTCACTGACTACAAAAACATTCTGTACTGAGTTGTTTGGATACAGATGCCAACACTGCAAACACCTTTCTTTGATCAGGTCAGCTTGGAGAAAGGAAAACTCCTACAGGACATTGGAGTTGGGGTTGCTCAGCCTGGACAAGAGAAGGCTCCAAGGAAAAGAGAGGAAAGGAAAAGGCCTCCTTATTGCAGCCTTTCAATATCTAAAAAATGGTTTACAAGAAAGAAGGGGACACACTTTGTACCAGGGCCTGTAGTGGCAGGATGGGGACCAACAGTTTTAAACTGAAAGAGGGCAGGTTTAGACTGGACATGAGGAGGAAAGATTTTTATGAGGGTGGTGAGACACTGCAACAGACTGACCAGAGAAGTTGTGGATGCTTCATCCCTGGAAGTGTTCAAGGTCAGTTTGAACGAGGCTTTGAAGAACCTGATCTAGTGGAAGATGCTCCTTGCCATGACAGGTGGGTTGGACTAGGTGGTCTTTGAAGATCACTTGCAGCCCAAACCATTCTGTGATTGTGTGATTTTAATATTGCTGTGGGGTGGTTTACCTATGGAGGGAGGGGGAAAGCAGCAGGGCTGCTGGCTGCGGGAATCTCTTCTGTGCTAGCATCCCTGTAAGCCCTGCTGCTCTGGTCATCCCTTTGTGGGCAATCACAGAATCACAGAATATTCTGAGTTTGAAGGGACCCTCAAGGATCATCAATTTTTAAGTGCTCAGGACTGAAGAGATTTGGGATTGCTTTCTCATTAACTCCTGTTGTGTCTGGATTGAGGAGCTGCAAAAGGAGGAAGCAACTAAAGTAGGGCACAAAATGCAACCTCTTGTTTTCCTGGCCTGCTGTCTCTGGAGGTCCACAGGCGATGTGAGTATGGGCTGATGGGCACTTGGTGAGTGTTCTTGTAGTGATGCACAGGGATGGTTTCCAGGTCCCAGCACCTTCTCCCTTTTTGGTGGTTTCTGGTGCAGGTGTACAGGGGTGGTTCTGCTGTCTGCACTGGTTATGGTGGCAGCAGACCCCCCCCACAAGGGGAGTCCTCCCTGGCTGCTGTAGAGCCTGAGCAGTTAGCTGCTGCAGCCCAGCCCTGCTATTGCAACAGATCTATAGATGTATCATGAACAGGGAGAAGGGGAAGCACCTGGAGACACATCTGCATTGGACCGTGTCACACAACTGTCCCAAGTGGGCAGCAAACCCAGTCAACAGTGCCACTGTCCTGCCTGTATGGCCTTGTCAGCCTGGCTGCCTATCCCAGTCAGTGTCAGCCTGGGCAGGAGGCTGGTGCTTCCTTGGTTGTGTCTCAAAGCCTTGATCCCTGCCTGATTGTTGCCCTTCAGCGTCCACCAGCTTCATGTTTCTCTTTGCATTTGGAGCTGCAGCCTGAAAACACTCGAGCTAAATCCTGTACCCCAATGGCTGCTCATCTGAAAGTGTGGAGCCAGCTCGCAGCAGCTGCTGAAATAGCAGAACTGAAGTGGGGAATGAAAAGTGAGATGGTGATTAAGACCTGACTTCCTGTTGTGGCTCCACAGGGCTTCAGCCAGCAATGGAGACATTGGCAGGGGTGGTGTGAAACATCCCAGCCTTTGGCCTTGGGCTGGCTGAATCACTCACAGGCTGCCCTGTGCTGCTCAGTTCTCTCAGTGCTTTGTAGATGTTGGTAAGTGTGCTAGGCTGGGCACAGGGGGATGATGAGGACCCTGTTTTAGGAAGGGGGGGAAAGACAGGGAGATCAATGCAGGCTGGTCCTGGCTCAGTTGGGTTTGGAAGCAGCTATGGTGAAACCAGCCCTGAGGCACGCTGATGTTCACTGCTTTGTATTATCTGGAAGACTTGAGGGAGTGTGCAGGATATGGGAACACTAGGAACACTGGCCCTCTGGATTTTTTTCTCCTCTCTTTGCCAATAATTTTCTTTGGACACATCATCTAGGACTGGGAAAGATGAAGATACAAGAGGGAGAAATTGCTGCTGAAGGGATGGTGAAGCTCCCTAGCTGATGGTGTTTGCTCCAAGAACACAAGTTTTTCACCCATCCTACCATTTGGCCCCATGTGTACCTAAATCTGATGTGTTCCGGCAGTCCAGATTACATCATTATAGTCTGGATCCTTCGTGATGGGAGAAATGATGTACAGTGTGGAGATGAGACTTTCTTACACCACCTCATCCTTTGAAAAAAGCCAATTACAGAACCCACTGCAATGAGACCAGAACCCCACTGGCCATGGTGTTTGCTCTGTAGTTAATGGTTGCCCATTTCTTTCCATGTTTGAAAGTGAGAGAAGCTCCCATCAAACCCAGTGTTAAACCCACCAGATCCTCTCACTACCTTTGCCCTGCAAAGGACAGTTGATGCGTAATTGGGCAGTGTGAGGGACCCCTGCTTCAAACTCAGTGCCATGTGGGTTTTGGTCTCTTTGGCTTTTCTTGGGGCTACCCACGTCTCCTCCAAGACTACCTCTTCCTCTGAATTCATGAAGCATTCAGCACCACCAGCATGGCTGGGACAGGCTTCTGTCACATGGAGGGCATGTAACTTCCCTACTCATATCTGATCAGTATAAAAGAAACTTATAGAATTGTAAAGGTACATATAATGTATGACAGAGCAAGTCAGCACGTGGGAGGGACTCTGACAGATGGTGGTGTTGGGGAAGATGTGCTGTTTCACAGTAGCCAAGGTAGTTGCCCTGCATTGGTATCCTGTACTCCCATTAATTTCCTCCAACCCAGGAGTACTTCTCTGCTGGTGTGCAGCCTGGGGCATGGCCCTCATGCTAAAGGTGAGGAAGGGGTCAGAGGGGACTGCTGATCCTGAGCTGGGCAGAGCATCGTGCATCATCTTTACTGTGTGGGAAGGGGCAGCTTGCTTGCAGAGAAATGTCTTCCTGTGCTCACAGAGAGACTCATGTAGCACCCATTGCCATGGGGAAGAGGCATATTTTGTACTCTCCTGATGCCTTTCATCCCAGAGGAGTTCAAAGTGCTTTTTAGACTATTTTCATAGTCCTGAGAAAGGCATGAGCAGTAGCTTTTGCACTAAATGTCCTTTCCTGCCAGGAGAGCAGCACCCAACTGCTGCAGCTGCAGTGCTGGGAGTCAGAGCTTTACCGATGCATCAACTTCTGCTGGCCAGTGTCATTTAGGAGTCTGGGGGGAGAGCTACCCAGAGTTGTTTTCAGTCTTTTAGGAACTATTTTGAAGGAGGGTGGATTAAAGGAGAGGAAATAATACAGTTATGGGAAGGCAAACGGCTGCATTTTGAGCAGTCAAGCCAAGTATAGCTTTGAGAAGATAGCAGGGAAGAGACTTCAGGTGAATTTCTGTGCAAAATGCCATCATACAAATATGAAATACTTCCCTCTTTGCACAGAGCTTTTTCATATCAATCTAAGGAGGAAACTGCTTGGTTGAAATAAACGACATAGCCTTGCTTTGCTGGCACTTGACATATTCCCTAGTCTTAGTTCCCCAGCCCAGCAAGGCTATAGAAGACCTGAGGGATATGGAAAAGATAATAATTCTTTTCAAAGGATCAGAGGTGTGTTCTTCTGGGATGATCCAAGCACCTTTAACTGCAACCACAAGTGGCAGTTTTGCTGGCATCTGTGAGTCACGATACAGAAAGGCAGCAGGCTGTGTCACCACACCAGGCTGTGTCCTGACTTCCAGGTGGCAGAAGTGGAAGATCTGGTGGGAGAGGAAGGATCTGCCATAATGAAGAGACATGAGAGGTTGGACAGGGTGATCCCAGTCTTGTGTTGGTCTGCGGAAGAGGGCAGGTGTGGGCAGCTCACCAGTATATTCCCATCTCACTGAGGATGTCATCCAAATGGCAGCTCCTCATCCTATGGTCTTTTTCAAGAGCTCTGTGGTCATCCACTAGCCTGTCTTGGATGGCTTCTTCAGTGTTATCCCATGTTCTTGACCATGTCCATCAAGCAGTGTTGGTGTATGGTGGAAGTCAGGAGCTGCATGGGAGAGCAACTGCAGGAGACCCTGGCTGGTATGAGCTATCTGCAGTGGTCTCCCTGCTGCTTTCTGGCTTTGCTCAGTCAAGTGGTGGCAGGTGTGCTCCCACCTTGCAGCGTGTGCCTTCCTTTTGCCAGCCATACCAGCTTGGCTTGCTTGCCAAGTCCATGTTCAGTGTGGTAAGTGTCAGTAGTAGAGCCAGGGTGTGTTGAACTCTGCAAAGCCCACAAGAAGGTGGAAAAGGTAATTTTGTCTGGGGCAGGGGAGGAGTAAAGAGGCATAAGGAGTGATGTCACATGGGTTTGTTGCATTCGCTTAAGGAAAACAGCATTTCTGCAACAACTTGATGATCTTGGCAGTGTTTTTCAACCTTAGTGATTCTATGATTCTGTGACAGGAGAGCAGCAGGGAAATAAAAACTGAGATAAAGAAGAGATAAAAAACTGAGATAAGATTAAAAAGATAAAGATAAAAAACTGAGATAAAAAAGAGATAAAAAACTGGCCCACCCCTTAGCAACCCTCTCTTGCATCTCTCCTCTCATGGGTTTCTCACCACAAACAGTAGGGAATAAAAAGGGAAAGGAAAAAAGAAGCCACGAGATGGGTTTTGAATGGATGCCAAGTTTGATTTAATTAGATGTATTGAATTCGTTAACTTCTGAACGATGTGGCTGTCACGCGGCAGAAACGACGAGCTGTGAGCGGCGACGGCAGCACAGCACCGACCTGCCAAAAGGTTCAGCAAAGCAGAAGGATTGACCTACTTCCATCGGCTCTGCAGAGAGCACAGGCGAGTGCTCTCCACTCACTGTCGCTGTGCTCCCTGGAGGGCTGCTCATCCCTCTGTGCAGGGAAGAACTCACTGGGCTGGGGGGCTTCTGAGGAGCCCAGCTTTGCCAGTCAACTCCAACACAAGCCTGGGGCTGTCTAAATGTCCGTGTGCCTGTGGGAGGCAGCTCACTCAAAGCCAGGGCTCCTGCTTTGTGTTCTGAATGCTTACTTATGGCTGACACTGATTTTCTACTTCCCCCACCGATTGCACTCCTAAAAAAATACTCCAGTATTCCCTGATAATGGGCCTAAATGCTTTTGCTGCTGATAAAGGTGGTAAAATCACCATGCACACTGCCATGGCAACCTGCAGCAATTGCTCCCCGCTCTTGGTATGTGTCTGCTCTTTGGTGTGAGTGCAGATGTGTGGTTCTGATTGAGACTTGCCTGGTAGTTACCCAAATCTGGAGGATTTGTGTTCCGTTATGAGCTCTGTTATGAAAGGATGTGGAGCCTCGAGGCAGCTTCTAGTCTTGCTGGCCACCCGCAAGGTGGAGCAGGTGGAGCAGAGCATGCTTCCCTTTGCACCTTGTAACCTCTGGCAGTGCAAATTGCAACTGGAAAGAATTATCAGTGCCAGGGAGGAGGCTTCTGAAAAAGACATTTGTTTCCAAATGAATTCCATAGTGGTTATCAAGAGGAACCAGTGGGTGTCTTATCCCAGCTCTGTGATCATGCATGCATGCATAGATCCAGGGTCCTCCCTGCAGTGAGCACAGGATCCCTTTGAGATCAGCATGGTGCCTCCTGGCCAGGTAACATCCCAGCTAGTCCAACAACTGAGTGGCATTCTGATGTTCTACCCCTGGGACCAACCATAAGCTGAACTCCACCCATTCCTTTGACAGTCTTCTCCATCACTCAGTAGTGTCAATGCAAAAATGTTTCTTGTGAAATTGTGTCTGTCAAGTGCTGAAGAGAGAAGGTGGACTTCCCAAGCTGCCAGCCTGGCAGTTGTGCTGTTGTGATAGGGAATGTTTGCCAAGACCTTTGGAGCTAGAAGACTCCAACAGAGATGTTTGTGAAGTGCACATGTGTAGAAGTGCTGCCTGAAATCGTGGTCTGGGTTGTGCTGAAGATCATCAAGTGACTGAACGAAATGCTGACATGGGAGGGAAGCTTAGACACAGGATCAGTCTCCTCTGATTATTGTCAGTGTTAACCTCAGGTTGGTAACACCAGGCCTACCACACAGATCCTCATGGTAGTCAGCCAGCATGGTGGGAAACTTGCTATTTCAGTGGGGAAATGAGACAAAGCAGCAGTGGGGAACTTGTCCGAGATCATGTAGAGAAGATGACTGGGATGTTATTTCCCACCACTCAAGCTCTTGCCTTTTCCTTTTCCTGCCTCAAGCGTGGTTTCTTTTTCTGACCTTAGAGCAGCCCTCAGCCAGAGCAGAGGAGTGTTGCCTGAGAGAAAGAAATGTTATTTCACTGAGCAGTATCAAGAAATTATATTGAAAGAAGAAACACAGGACAGATAGAAGGAACCCAGATGTCTTCTTCTGCAGAGAAGACATCTCTGTAGCATTGAGACCGCTTTCAGAATTCATGATTCAGCTTTCAGGTTGGTTGTTGATAGTTAGAATCTTTTTGTTTTGACTTCATCTGTTGACAAGGCAGTAGGAGCCCTGTGAGGATGCGTATCTCTCCATCAGGTATGACTAATTGTATTGGGACAGCCATGAGCACGGTAACACTTCTGTTTTCCTCCAGAACAGCTCCATTACAGACTGCCTAGTAGCTGAGCCCCAGTGAGAGTTTTGCTGATTGTGCAGCCCAGATAACCTGTGAGAGAGCAAACATGGAAAGTGTTGAATTCAGCTCAAAAACTAGAAAGCAGACTTGTTTCGTTGCTTGTATGAATGGAGCTTTTAACCACGTTGTCAGTGCTTTTTAGGAAACTCATCTCGTCTGGGACATGTCATCTGGCAATGAAGTCCTCCCATTTAGGGACAGCCACCAGGAGTTCTGCAAAGGCCAGGGCTCATGGCTAGGCACTGGTGTTTTTGCAGTTTAGTGTTGTGTTTTGCTTTCCTCATCTCCTTGGAGAATAAAACTCAGTCAGTGCAAAACAGATGCATTTTTAAACAAGATTTCTTAGTCTTACGCTCAAAATAGTCTCCAGAAAAGCCAGTGCATAGCAGAAGCTGGTAGGCACTTTCTCTAGATGTTCACTGCTGTTGATTCTTCTTTCTGGACGAACCCAGGAGTTTTGGTGCAACCTAAGGGCTGAGTTTAAACTTCTTGTCATTAAACCGGTTGCCCCCTGCTCCTCAAGGTAACAGCTGTATTGTATGCACGAAAGCCACACTTACATTCCTGAAGAAGTGTGTTGGCACAGATGAGCCTTTGAGCTTAGTGTATCAGCTCTGTGGTCAACAGCCTTATGCAGAAGAAGCTTTGGTGTGCAACTCTTCCACATGGCAAGTTTAATCTTTGGATTACAAAAGAAAGTTCTCTACAAGAGGCTGTGCAGGTTTAAAGCTGCACTTTGATAAAATCATTGCTTGTTCCTCAAGGAGGTTTGTAGACATCTGAAAGCTGCACTCAAAGCCTGCAGGTGGGCAGTCTGTCCAACACAGGGAGACAGTGGAGATCTTCTTGACTCTTTCTCTGCCCCTTTTCCCAAGGAAGAAGGCCAGTTTTCCTGCCTGCAGCAAGGCACCCCTTCTGGTTTAGGAGTGCAAGACTACTTCCATCATGGTGCCATTGCAGGGCTGTAGTTTCAAGTTGCGTGTTAGAGGAATTAGTCAGTAGTAGAAGGATGATGCACCAAGAGGTAATCAGTCAGTGTGGACCTTGTGAGGGCATTGACTTCTCAGTAAATTCACCAATGGACCATTTCAGTCTCTGTCTCCTCTCCTAGCTATGTTGGCTTTGTTGGTTGTTGGAGGACAGGAGTTACTTAAGGAGCTCTGGGTAACTGAATAGAGGGGTTGAGCTTGGGATGTGAACTTGGCAGCTGAGGACACCAAGGAGGAGAGTGTTCTCCTGAAAGTCCAACAAGGCTCTGGATACTGACAGAAAGTGCATGGCATCATGGCCTTATGACTCTGATCGGCCTAGAGTGGATGTACTACAGATGAGGCATCTCTTACAGGGGCTAATCCATGTGTCTGCAGCTCTTTAAAATAAGGATGTTGTCCCCTGTCAGCACTGAGCGTGATTCCCCTTGGTCTTGTTGGATGCCCTGCGGTGGGAAGAGGATGCATGCTGGCTGCCAGTTCAGGTCTAAAAATGATGTCTGTGCAAAGTCCATCCTTGTCTGGACTCCAAGGGGCTGCTGTGCACAAGGCCTTCACACAGTTTCCTTAACAGGCTCCTTTTCACTTTTTCCAGAGACTTGCACTGTGCTTCATTTCAGTGATCCAGTGAATTAACGTATTGTTGCTGCTGCCTGGGTAATTGCATGCTCTGGGCCTGCTCTGCTCCAGCAGAGTCTTCCCAGCTTCCCAAACAGAAAGCATCCTTCTCCTCTGGCAAACAAGGCTGCAAAGTATTGCCCTGAGAACTAGCTCAAAGGATGGAGGAATGGGAGAGCGGTAAGAGAAGAGGGAGGCTGTTTCTGAAGGCATATCTGGCTTCAAGAGTTCACCTATCAACAAGTAGGATGACACGGGTTTTTTAATCTTTATTTCTGTACCACGGTACTAATTTTGACTGAAGCTGTGTTTCTCTTGCTTACTTGTGCAGACATTGGTATGGGTGCAGTTACAGAAATTCAGTTTAGCACAGCTCACTAAGGGGACTCAGAACTGTCTGAAATTAGCTGTCCTGGGTCACACAGGAATTTCAGCAGAAGCTGAAACTGAGTGATCTGATACCCTCTTCTGTACTGAAAATCCTATGAATAGGTAGGTGTAAAAATGCTTGCTGTTCTCACTTCCAAGCAGAAAAAACCCACATGTGTTTAAACCCTTAGAGCCCTCTAAGGTCCTGTGAGACTAGAGCACATCTCAAAACACATTGGTGAGTGTATTGGCTAAGCTGGACAGGTTTCTTAATGTGTGTGCAAGTTTGCATTTTTGAAAGATAATATTTGGTCAGCACTGACTTCTGTGGGGAGCTAGCATCCCTTAGGCAATGGTCTCCAAAAAGAAATATATTTATGTACACTATGAGGAGGCCATGGCTTGGCTATCAGGCAAGAGGCATGAAGAGGACAGGAAGCATCAAGACTCTGGGACAGAGAGGAGGAGGTTGGTTTACAGCTCTGCCACTGACCTCCTGCATGACCTGGGACAAGGTCCCAAGGTTCCTCCTCCTCTCCTGCCCACCAAGTGCATGTGACAGTTCTCTTGTGGTTTGTATGGATCTGTCTGAGAAGATGGAGCTCAGTATTGCTGTCTCTAAGATCTCTTTTCATCTCAGTTGTGATTTTAGCCACATAAGTTATTTTGACTAGAAGCAAGACATTGCTTCCAACACCCTTTATGACACAAGGGATGGAGAGGACTGGACAGCCGTGTTGACAGTGTAATTTGCTCATCCTATATTGGAGCATTGCAGTTTGTGGGGCAGAGGAGATTCCTGGAGGCATCTCCATCCTGTGAAATAGAAGTTGAAGCTTTGCACAGTATGGAGAGCTGTTTTGTGGTCATTGCTATACATGGGGTTTAGGGAATCTTGCTTTTTCCATGAATATGTGCGTTTATAGGGGAGGGAGGTAGTCTTGTGTTCTGCAGATGGGTCGCAGACAAAGGTTCCTTGGCCAAACTGAGATGAACAGTTTCATGTGGGTCAATGTGGGACTTCATGCAAGAGTGGAGTTTGTTATGTCCAGAGGGGAACATAAGGTATGGTGTCAGCAGTACTTTCTGGGCCTTCATGATCTTGGGATGTGGTGGTTTCTCCAGGTTTTTCACTTGTGGAATATTGTGGTCCTGAAGTACTGAGTGATTCCCACCCTGTCTCCAAAGCCTTTGCACTGGTGGCAGTTAGAAGATGGCCTGTAGGATAATGTAGGCTGAAAGGGATCTTGAGTGGGTCAGCTGTGGGATCAGACCAGGTTGCTCATAACTTCATTCAGTCAGGTCCTGCTTTCTGTGAATCTGGCTCTCTGTTCTCAGTACCTTCCCTGCAGGTGCTGGGACTACGGCTGGATCCCTCAAAGCCATCTCTTGCCCTGGCTGAACAAGCCCATCTCCCACAGCCTCTTCTCTTCAAATCTCCAGCCATCCTGGTGTTCCTCCACTATACTTGCTCTAGTTTGTTGGTGTGTTTATTGTACATGTTTCCTGTATAAAAACTGGACGCAGTATCTAGATGTGGTTTAGTGAGTGCTGAGACCTCCTGCCTGTGCTTCTGCAGCCCAGCATGCTGTTGGTCTTTCCTGCAGTTTCTTTCCTGAGATCCCAGTTTGCCTGTGGTCCAAACAACTGCCAACCCCACTCTTGAGCAGTGGCAGAGCTGCTCATCTGGGACATTGGGCTGTGCCTAGATGATGGCTTAAATAGGACCTGTAACTGTACTTGGAAAGCCTGAATGTTTCTCAGAAGCCAGGAGGGAAGAGGAGCATGGAGGATCCCTGGAGTGGGAAAAGACCAATAGTCCCTGCTAATGATGTGGGCTCCCATGGGGAGAGGGACAGAGCCCAGACAGTTGAGGCGATGACCTGAGTTTTGCAGAAAAAAGCAAAGGGCTATATTGTTTTAACTACTTCATCTCACTCATCTCTAAAGCAAGATTTTACTTGCCATTTTGCTTCCTGTGGGGCTGTGACTGTTGATGGCCATGGATAGCTGAGGTCCTGCAATACCAGTGCAAAGGGTTGTGGAACAAATATTGCTTTCTGGGCTCCCTCCTGAAGTTGAAGCACAACTCCTGGTAGCCATGTGCAGAGGAATTGTATGTCTCTGTGTGTGTATGCTGTACTGAAACAAAACAGTGATTTCATGCTATGCTGTCAAGTTAGTATGTGAGTTTTAAAACAGCAACCTATATTCTTTAATAACTAAGAGTCTTGGGAAAAGATCCATATTTTTATGCTTTAGTGATTTAAAAAATGCTGTGTTTTTTAGTGCATCAAGGTAGTAATAAAATACAAAAAGGAGAAAGAAAGGACAGAAAGGCCTGTACAATCATTTTAAAGGTTTTCTGCTTTTCCGTTCATGTTCTTTTCAGGAAATGAAACTGACTATATATGGTAGGAATGAAACCACATATCACAAGCCACTGCCGAGTTCATGAAGTGACCACATTGAAAAAGTAGTGAAAAATGTGTTCTTACTAGCACCTTCCCAGCCAGTAGGAATCCTGGATGTGGCTTTTGATTGTAGTAGGGTGAAGATTTGCATTTTCAAGTTAGTGGTTTTCCTTTTTACTCCTCCACTTCCTATAAGCTAATTTGGTGCTGTGTTAATTGTGAATCTGGAATGCAAATCAACTCACCTGCTTGCTTTTCTTTTATTTTCAGATTTTCTAACTATGGAAGCTCTACTGAGGAGCTGCATGATGAGCTGCTGCCCCTGAGATGGGATAGAGAGCAGGGAGCGAAGATGAGCTGCAGTGTGCCACTGCAAGTTGCTCTCATGAGAGAAGTTTTTTGACATGTCATACGGTGCCAAAAGCCATTTTACTCTTACAGTAAAAATCCTTATCCTTCTTGTTTTATTTTTTTTTCCAGAACAGATGATATTTCCTGTTAGAGATGCTTTGTATGCAAATCAATGTGGTACAACAAGAAAAAAAGATCCTGAAAGCAATCACACCGATAAACTCAGCCCACTGGGGAATTCCTGCTTATCATTTATCTTCTCTTTTTTTTTCAGTTCTGTACAAAATACTTCTTTGCCTGTGTTTTCTTACAGTCTTCAGTGTTTGTCCTGCCAGACCTCTTGCTTATGAACTACAGTGCTTCTTGCGTTTTTCAGGTGTCCATGAAAAATGGAGCAAACAAAAGGCAGTAAGTGCTGGAAATTGGTATTAACAGGCTCTGTGTTTCAGCTTTTCCCTGCATTGCTCTGATACTTTCTGATGTTCAAGCTAGACATGAACTTCACACTACAGATTGCCAAGTGCCTGTAATGATGTTCTACCTGGGAAGCACAGAAACCTTCAGAAAGCTCAGGAAAGAGGAGTGGTAAAATACAAAAAGAAGACAGCAAAAGTTTACCTAGTAACTTACACAGGAGCAGGATTTGACCCTCCTGAGGCACTTGAAGAGATGTTTGTGGCACTGCACTAATGCAGTGACATGAGTTGGTCACTTCGTCACTCCAGCAAAGCACACTGACATAGAATTACAGACTGGTTTGGTTTGAAAGGGACCTTACAGGTCATTTAGTTCAACCCCCCATCCATGGGCAGAGACACCTTTCACTAGACTGGGTTGCTCAGGATCCCTTCCAACCTGGCCTTGAACCCAGGGATGGGCTAGCCACAGCTCTCTGGGCATCTGCTCAGCCTGTGCCCAGTAGGTATCCCTCTAAGTGCAAGAGTCTGGTCAAAGCCTTGCTCACACCAGGCTCCCACCCTTCTGCCAGCTGCAGCACTGCATTGCTGCTACAACAAGTTGTGAGGGTGAAGAAAAGACTCGCAGAAACAAATCGAGAAAAAGACATGTCAGAGAGCTGCAGAACTGCATTGCCCTTGTGTGCATTGTCTCATGTGTGTCCAGAGACACCCACTGCAGCCTGGGTCTTGTTGAATCACACTGTGGTTGCTCTGGCCTTTGTGTGGGTAACAGTGATAATCATTGTGTGTGGTGTTGGGTTTTATTATTTGTTTTCTTTTTTCTTAAAAGTCAAATTAACAGTCAAATTGGCATTGGTAAGGCAGCGAGCCTGGTACAGCTTTTATCTACCCTGAACCTGGGGGCAAAGGAGGGGAGAAAAATGGCTTGACCAGTTTGGCAGCTGTGCACATAACGGTCCTGGAGTTTGAAGCAAAGGGCACAACAGTCAGATATCCAAACCCTCCTGGGCTCTGGCTGATAAGTGACATTTCAAAGCAAAAGGCAATCCTAAAGGGGCTCTGCTGAGTGCCTGAAGCCTCCAGTGCTGAATCTTCTTTAAAAGGGGATTTCATGAGGAGTAATATGAACAGAAGTGGCTCTTTTGTGGTTTTACACATTCCAGGCATGCCAGGACTGTTCCTGTCAAGGATGGGCAGTCTCTGGGGTTTTGAGTTTTCTTTTTTTTTTTTTTCCCCCCAAAATATTTGCTACAAACTAGCAGCTGAAATGGTGAAAAATAAATGGGAGTTGCAAAATCATTACAGTAGTAGTAATGGAAACTGAATAATGAAACTTAAACTGGATGTGGGGTTTCAGTCTTCTGCTGCTGTACTATGAGAATCACTACTTTTGCCGTCTATGACCACTTCAGGATGGATGATTTGAAGGCAGAGCTTTAACTGTTGATTACCCAGAACCTCAAAAAACAGGCTTTAGGCTTTTTTTCAGAAGCAATACCTTTTCAGCTGAACCACTCTTAAGTATGAATTCCCTCAATGCCAGTGCAGCTACGTGGCCATACAGCACCTTTACATTATCAGAGCAGCGTTGATTTTTGCAGATCTGTGGCTACAGAAATGGGGTAGAGCTTCATGTGGGCTTTTGATTTATGCTGGTTGTGCCAGTTTGGAATGCACCTGTACACTTCAACACAGGATTTTAATTGATGTAAGAGCTTCTATGCACAAGAGGATAGTGCCTTAAACCTTAAAGAAGAGCACCTTAACCCTGCCTTAAAACAGTCTGAAGATTCACATGCAATAAAGCACTAGATGGTTTGTGTAACCTGGCCTGATAGAGGAATGTCTAATTTGTAAGCCTACGTATCCTATTCTTTTCTACTCAGGTGCTGCTCCTGTTGCCATAGTCCTGTGCAGGAGGTCATGAGTGGTTGGGAAATCCGTGGCCAGAGGTGTTACTGCTATCACTTCACTAGCTGGGATGCCCAAAAGAGTATGGCTGTAACAGTGTGTAATTAAGTGTGGGCCTCAGGCCCCCAAGTCACCCTACACAAACATTCAGTTTATCAGCAGCACATGCTGACCACACTCTGCTCAGCACCTCCATGAGCTGGAGCTGTACCTGCACCTTCACCTGCTCTGCAGGTGAGATTAATTCCTCCGTGGGGGGAGCAGAAGATGGAGCCAGGCTCATCGCAGCAGAGTCTGAACCATGGGACCATAGATATCCTAAGAACTTGCTTTTCAGCCCAAGTTTAGCCATGGCACAAATGCAGGCAGAAAGTGAGAAAGCATCTCTTTGAAAAGTTGCAACAGAATGTTGGAATGAACCTTCTGGTCTGGTTTTATTAAATGTGAATATGGTTACTTAGTGGTGAACAGGAATGGGTGTGGATTTAGGACATGGTGCCTGAAGCTGCCTCCCATCCTTCAGCACAGGCAGATGTTAGAGAGGGGTCTCAAGGTTGTCAGGGTTGTAGATCTGTGGGTGAAGGAACTTTAATCACCAGAGTTGTCATCAAATGCTGCACTTACAAGGAAGAATAGAAAAGGCAAAAAACACCAAAAAAACACAAACAAATGAAAAAGTTTTCTTTACCCCATCAGTGCCACCAACCACAGAAATTTGGAAACAAAAAGTCAGAAGGGGTGTTCAGCAGTGAGCTGTCTTTTGCAAGGTTTGGTTTTGAAGTGGATTTTGTTCTTTCTGCTCAAGATCTCTGCTGTGGGAATTTTTATTGCTATGAAACTGTAGCAAGCTTTGTAAATTGCAGAAAAAACTACTTTTGTAACCAAACAAAAGTCCTTTCCTTGTAATTCACACAGATAGATGTACATTTGGAATATTTTTTTGTTTGTTTTGAACCAAAATAACCTTTTCACTGTATTATCTGGAGTGGAAAAATGGGTGGACCTTGAGTTGCATTTTAATGTAGATTTCATCCGTTTAATCACAGCAGAAGACTACATAGAGATGCTTTGTTATCCTTCTCCATCTATGTACTTGCTTGATATTTTGTGTCTCAGAACCTATGTTTTCTCAGGTTTTGATGATTTGAGAGTTTTGATAGAGAGGGTGAAAATGCTTAAAAATTATAATGGCTTTGGGAAGGCTACAGCAAGTTATGCAGTGGTGAAGAGATGCAGGCAACCTGTAGAAGAGCCAGTACTTGACAGCATGGGAAGTGGTTAGTGCCTCATTGGACATCCTCACATCAAAGCTGGACAGTGGGCTGGTTGAGATACTCTGAACCACAAATTGCTGGGCTTTGGGCAGCAATCACTGCATAAAATTCTGTGGTCTTTATTAGGTAGGAAGTCAGACAAAATAATTTTGCTGGTTTCTCTTGGCTTTTAGAATTTATGAATCACATAGTCATGGTGTTTTGGGTTGGGGTTTTTTTTGAGTTTCCATGAAAAGTGTGCCTTGGTAGCATGCAGGCAACAAAACCCATCGGTTCTCTCTTTCTTTCATCATGTGGTGTTGCTTCTGAATTGTTCTAGAAGGAGGATGAAATTGGGCTTGTTATTTAAATTTAAGTATGGGTGGTCAGAACAACTCTACCTTGATTATTATGGGCCTTCCATGGCCACAGGAATGAATGATGCCTAATGCCAG
Source organism: Sclerurus mexicanus (assembly GCA_013396755.1). Lineage (NCBI taxonomy): Eukaryota > Metazoa > Chordata > Aves > Passeriformes > Furnariidae > Sclerurus > Sclerurus mexicanus. The sequence continues at coordinate 154,895 of VWZF01002623.1, forward strand.
CCCTGATTTCACTAACGTCTGAGGACTGGCTCATCATTGCAGCACAGCCCATGGGAATTGTGCACCACGGGATCCTGCAGGAAGGCATAGACAGAGAAAGACTCTATTTGGAAAATCACAGACCAGTGCAATAACTGGAGGAAAGAAGAGGGAAGTCATGTCAGAAACATAATGAAAATAAAAGTAGAGTGAAATAATGTCTCTTGCTCAGTATGCGGCTGGAATTAAAATGCAAGCACAAGTGGAGCACTGAAACAGAGTATGTTTAAATTAGGTGCTAGAAAGAAGTTCTTTGCTGTGAAGGTGGTGAGGTTGCCCAGAGAGGTTGTGGATGCCCCATCCCTGGAAATGTTTAAGGCCATGTTGGATGGGGCCCTGAGCAGCCTGGTCTGGCGAAAGGTATCCCTGCCCATGGCATGGGGTTTGGAACCAGATGATCTTTAAGATCCCTTCCAACTCAAACCATTCTATGAGTCTATGACTTAGTATCTGGAGTCCTTTCCTCTCTGCCAAAAGGGGCTGGTGACCTGGTCCCACCCAGCATTGGAGGTTTTAGCAGTTGGGTGACATCCCAGGCTTGACCTGTCTTTGCAGCAGTTTGGGCCCACTTTCCACTGTAAGAAAGAAACCTTTCCTGTCCTACAGCAAGACTTCTATCCAGACCTCAGCCAGACTTCAGTCAGGTTTTCAGGGTTTCAGACTGATCTAGAGCAATAGGTCAATGTCCCTCTTGTAATGAAGCCCTGGTATGTGTGACAAGATGGTTTCATGCATGCAAGGCTTGCTGGCACTTTGCCAAATTGCATGGGACAATTTGGTCATAAACTCTCCAGCTTTCTATGCTGGGGGACTGCAACCAGCTGGTTATTGGGAATGGTACCTGTTGGCCTTCATTCAGGAACATGCTGGTTGTATGAGCCAAGAGGGTGAGAAGTGTAACAGCAGAGATGATTTGAGTAGCAGTGTTTAGGAATATCCACTCGCACTCTTTAGTGGTAAGGATGTAGCCAACCCTTGTAGGATGATATCTGTTTAAATACCACCTATGCAAAAAAAACCCCCTACACCACACTCATTTATGGCAGTTGAATGTGTTGGGAACAAAGAATTCAGGTTCTGTCTAAAGTCTGTGTGAGCCCATCTAGGGAGGACAGTGTCAGGGAGGGAGTTCATGTGATCATCGTGTAGTCATGTGAAAGTGAACTATCAATGGAGCAGTGAGATAGAAGGGACTTCTGCTACTCTAGAGAGCAGATAGAAGCAGGGAGATGACTTTATCCTGCCTGGTGTCTGCCCTTGAAGAAGGAAGGGGAGATGCCAGGAAGAATTCAAAGGAAAGCCACCCACAGATGACTTGGGATTGCCAAACCAGAACTCCAGGTTTGAGGAGTGTAGTGCATTTGGTTAATTGGGATGAAGGCAAGCAAGGAGGTGACTTGATTGCCACATCTAGTGGAAGAAAGTTTTGATCAGAAGGTTTGGAATGAGGAGGAACCTTTAGAAGTTTTATGTCCCTTTCCATATTTTAGAGGAAAAACCAGTGTCTCTCTAGGGTTGCAGGTTTAGTCTATAACATTGGGCTTACTATGTAGAGGTCATGAGTGAAACGAACTGATGTGCAGTGTACTAAAGGCATTTGGGTCATTCTGCCTTAATGCTTAGAGCTGTGGTACTCCCCAGTACCTTCCTCAGTCCTTGGGGTAGGACAGTTCTGCTACAGCACTGGGCATAGGGTAAACTATCAGGTCAAAATGCTTTGGAGCCATATCAAGGCAGGGATCTAAGATACCTGGCTTTCTCTCTGGTAACAAATGTCTGCATTCAGCAACTATGTGGAAGACCAGAAAGCTGGCTGAGATGTGGACTCCTGCACTTTGGATGTCTGAAGTTGCATGAGGTGAACCCCCCTCTCACCTGCATGAGTGAGGAGGAGTTACTGGAAAAGAGCACCTAATGCGGAGCCATCTGACATCATCCAAGATGAAAATAATATGGAAACTTTAATCAGCTCTCTATAGCTGAGCAGTCCCTGGAGGTTCTGTAGCAAGCCTGATCCACTTGCTGAACTCCAGCAGTGCAGCACTGGGCACTTTTCCACCTGCCTTCAGAAGAATGAAATTACAGAAATCTAAAAGAGAGACAAGCACAGGGGATAGCAATCAGTGGCAAGTCTTTATGTAAAAAGAGTTGGATATTTTGTTAATTATTAAAAGCAAACATGCATTCGGCAGCATTTCTTTTTGTGAACTGCTCAGAAAGGAGGGAGTTGTTCATAAGGTTTCTTTTCAACAATTTAAAATGATTTCCTAGTTCTTTCCCTCAACCCTGGCTTGTTGCATCCCAGTCTCTCCAGAGATGCTGTGTTCAGGAAGCAGCTGTGGGCATGTGTCCTCAGGGCTGAGCTCCAACATGATGACTGTCCTTGGGCTGCTCCATCCTGGGCTGGAGCCTGTTCTGCAGTGGTGGAGGGAGGGCTCTTGCCAGTGGTGAGGAGCAGCAGGACTCCTGCCAAATATCCCGGTTTGCTGGCAGGATGGCCTGCAGAGAAGGCTTGTGATGAACCCGTGCTCCCATTCTTCAGCTTCTCAGAGATGTGGCCACTTTGCCATGACTTCCAATTGGGACATCTGAGCAGATAAAGCAACAGTGGTAAAAATCAAATCCAAAATCTCGGGGCTTTGAGAAGATGATAGCAGTGGACTATTTGCAGCAAGCCATAATCCATATCTGCCTTCCAGGAAGATGTTGCTGAGAAGAAGATTCCCGTGTGCTCCTCAGAAGGGCTGCTGAGCTGCTAAAGAAGCACCAGGCTTTCCCCTTCCTGTGTGTACCCATCCTGCTGGCTGCAGATGGGGTGCCAGGAGCCCTTGCTGGACCCTGAGAAGATGCAAGGCTCTGTCACTGCCTGGCATGCTTAGGCCTGGCTGGACTCCCTGGGCAGAGTGATGCTCCAGGGCCTTCTGACAGCTCTCCAACATAGTGAGAGCAAACCATGTCCTTCCTGGGCACAACACATCTTGATTTTCTGGTATTTTTCCTTTTTTCTTTTGGTTGAGTAACTGAAGTACAAACCTGTTTCACCTATTTGACCTTAATTTGCTGATGGATGGCAGAAGGTTTCATGTTTGAAGTTTTAAATTTTTAACTCATAGGGTGATGATGTGATTATAAACCTCACATCCATGGTGTATCTTTGAGCCATCTGAAAAGTGAGTTTTTACAGAAAACATGGAAATGGTGAGGGTTGAGGAATAAAATTTTTTAATCCCTGAATTTCATTCTAAGTTTTGAATTAATCAGATGTATTTTATGGGATCAAAAAAGCTTTGATTTTTCCCCCTTTTCTTTCTTCTTCATTTTTTTTTTGAATTAAAATGTTTACTCACATATAAAGGTTTCCATAAGTTAAATGGGTTCTGTTAAAAAAGTTGATGGCTAAAGAAAAATGAGGATGAGGAGAAGCCAAGCGCTGGGCTTTGGTTATCTCAAATTTTTTTCTTATTTTTAAGCTTCAGCAAAATAGCAAATGTTTCATTTTGACCCACTTTCAAATCACATTAATGAATAAATACAGAATGGAAAAGGTAATCAAGTGAACTACAAAAATCCAACAGGTCAGGACAGGAGAGACTAGCAGCAATCCTGCTCTGACAGTGTGCCCAGACTTGGGTGTTTCAGTGTATCTTACTGTATTTTTTGGGTTATCAGTAACAAATTTCCAGTGACTGGAAGAGGAGGAGGAAGAAGGAGCCCCCAGCACTCCTCTCCCCATTTTCTTTGGCTCCCTTCCAGGTGACAGCAGCGTGTTATCTCTCGGTCACCATAACTGCGTCAGACCTTGTGTAGAGCCCATCAATGCAGATAAGTGCAGACAGACAGACAGGTGCTTGCTCAGGTCCCTGAGCTCTGGAGCCTGCCCTTGGAGCTGAGGCTGAGCTCAAAAAGCTCTGCTCAGAGGAAAGGTGCATCACCTTCAGTTAGTAGCATGGGAGCTCAGTAGTAATGCTCCCAGGGCCCAGTGAGCTCACCCATGTCTCTTCTGGCCTGTGGGAAGATGGACCTTTGGCTATGATTCATCTGAGATTTTGCTAAGCTGCTCTTCTCTTCATTGCAGACAAGTCATGCCAGCAGCTTCATCTGAGTTTGGAAAAGTTACTGTCTTCCTGAAGAAGCAGCAGCAGAACCACATTTGATATACCTAAGGAAATCAGTGCTTCTCTGTTGACCTTTATGGATTTTAGTCGATTTGTGCTAGCTGAGAAACTGACCCTTGTTTTTGTCAGGAAGGCTGTTCAGCACACACAGGCTGTGTGGTTTGTGTTTAGTTCAGGAAAGCTTAGTGGCATTTCTTCATCACTATCAAAACAGCTCACTTTCTCATTCCCAGTTTTGGTCTTGCATCAGAAGTCCCTGATTTTTTTTTTTGGCACTTGTCAGGTGTAGGAAAGGGTGATCTTGGTGTTACAGGTCCTGAGACTTTCCTCACTGCCAGTACCTAGAAAAGCTGCAACATAAGCTGTTTATCTATGGTAAAAGAGGGATTTTTGAATGGTTTGTATGAGGGAATATTTCAGTTTCTGCCTGTCTCTGCTTTTCTCACTGTGAAATTGAGACACTGCCTGTGTCTTCTGTCCTTATTCCTGTTTTGGTGACAGGAAAAGGCCAGCTGAGCAGCTACAGAAAAGGTAGCAAACCCAAGAAGCATGTGGGATGCTGATACACCTCCCCAGTGTTTGGAGTGGTGCTACTGGGACTGTCCATCCTGGGGCAAGCATGGCAGTGACATGGCTCCTCCTGCATGCTTGGGACCTTGTAGCCCCACGGTACTGAGACATTACGAAAACTTAAGGCAGTCTCAGCCAGGTCAGCAAAGAAACAGCACTTTCTCTGCATAATGAGAGGGAGATATGGCTCTGCTTGCCTTTTGAGAGCTGCCTAGAGCTTGTGCACAACTCCATATCCAAAGCCTCTCTTTTCCTAGTGCCTGACCATCAGGTGAAGAGCAAAGCTACAAAATCCCTGTCCCCAGCCATCTGCAGGGAGAGATGAGTTACCCAGGGACCAGCCCTGGCATTGCTCCCTAAAGCTTGTGAAAGTGTTACTACTTCCAGCTGTCCTGCCTGTCCCCTGCTTATCTGGTGATGTTTATTAGCCTCTGCAGCAGATTGGGACTGGGAATCAAAGGGATAAAGCACAGTTTGGGGTCTGTGAATGCTTGTGGAAACCTGGGACAGGGAGATGGGAGCAAGGACTGATAATGTGCTAAGCCACTGCAGGTGCTGGACCAACAGAGTGAACCAGCCCCTTGCTGCCCTCCCCACCAGCAGGCTCCTGCAGAGATGTGTGATTTAAATGGTAGAGACCTGGGGGAGATTTGCTCCTGTCGTTTTGCATCTCTTACCCTGGCTGGCAGCCATCGTTGCATGTGTTGCTTCATGCCAGACTTATTCAGAGATGCCTAATCCTCTGCAGCCAACCAGTTCAGTGTCATGGACTTCCTTCCAGGAGCCAGATATGTCAGTACCATTATACATCTGGCTTTTGAGTGACTTGTGTAAGGCCAGGCAGCAGGCTTGTGGCTGAGCAGGTGTTGAAAACCAGCTCTCCCAAGCTTCGGGTTGGCAGCCTTTCCACCAGGAAATCCTTCGTTTAACTTTCCACTACAGCAGATGGAGTTGCATCGATGCAGGAGGGAAGTGTCCATGTGCTTCTGCATCTCTTCCTGCCCTTGTTCACCTCCCCGCACTTCTCCCTGAAGGCGCCTACTCTCAAGGTGAAAAATTATTACTTGGTGTCCAGGAGAGAGCAGAAAGAGAGCTCGATTGCCTCTGGCACCATACACTGAACAAAAGAACAAGGCAGTTTTGGGCAAAGTTCAAGGCAGGTTGTGCAAGTTTGCAAACTGCTCCTGCAGGGCTCTATCACCGGCTCTTATCCATGAGAGCCTGTCAGGTGTAGCAGCAGGTTTCTCTGCAGCCTCTCACATCTCTCTCCTTCGAAGCAGGAACAAGCTGCCCTGGAACAGGCTGACCTTTGGCATAATTATTTCTGGGTTTTTTTCCCCAAGTCAGGGGCACCCAAGTAAAAAGGAAAGCTAAAGCAGCCTCAGCTTTTTGTCAGCTTTCCTTGCAACAATAACAGGGCTGTTGTTCTGCTCCTGGCATTAAGTAAGAAATCAGTGTTACCATGGGAGCAAACTGCCAAACAGGTGGCAATCACACACATATTAACCTGAACCAGTGCAGGAGGCACCATGTCCCCCTGCAGACCTGCCAAGGGGAGAGGAGATCTCATCTCCTCTTTGTCTGTGCTCAGAGTGTGACTGTCCAGAGGATGGTGCCCAAATAGATAAGGCTCTGGGCACAGATGTCCGGTTTGATTATTCCTTTCCTTTTGCAACAAACCATATGGTAGTATATGGACAGCACAGATATTTGGCAATCAAAATTCCTGGGCTCCATCCCTGACTTTGCTGTTCTCTCATTTAATTTTCAAAGTGGTTTTCATGCATCAGCAAAACTTACTCCCTTAAACCTCCTCACCCCCTTAAACCGAGAGCTCCCCCACATTACTGGAGGTGCTTTTGAATATAGTCACCACATCTTGCTTCACTATCACAAAATTAGGTGCACTTAATGCTTGTAAATTACTTTGGCACCAGCAGATAAAAGGTGCTACAGACAGGTTGCTAATCAGTTTGATTAAGTAAAACACCTAAAGTTTGCCACTGCTGCTGGAGGATTGCAGGCTGATCCATCTATAACCCACAGGAGTAAGATGAATTAGGTACGATAAGGATTGTTTGGTTTCTGGTCTGTCAGCCAGTGAATGAAATGACTTGGTGTTTATATGCCAGGTCACAGAGAAAAGTTTCTTGCGATTGGAAATGATTAGGCACACGATTAATGCTTCCAGTGCTCTTTGATCCAGAGCTGCCAGTTGGAACGAGGCTTGCTGCACAGAGACATCCCAACTGCCTGGTAGCGAAGTGCAGGGGTTAGAAAATTGACTGAAAAAATGCGGGTCTGGATGGGAAGGCTCTGCCATAAGATATGCTCTTTTTCCATCAGGGTCTCCAGGCTTGCATTCTTTGAACCATCCTCTTATTCCTGGAAGTCAAGGCAGTTTGTAACTCACATTGTGCTTGTCAGGTTTATTAATTTTAAAGAAAATGTTCAGGAAGATTGCCAAGTTGTCTAAACTTCTAGCAGTGGTAAGGACCTCGGGGTCTGCTAAGTTAAGAAGAAAACATCCCAGGTTCAAGGAAAGCTTTAAAATGTAACGCTTTCTGAGTAGTCTGAACTCTTGTGAAACTGTTGGGTTTTTTTCTCAGCGTGGAGGTGCCATCCCCTTGTGATTGATGTTCCATCTTTCAACCATAGGATTCCCCATTTTTAACGTTCAATTAGGATATCCCCCTTTTATCATAGGTTTGTGAAGTTGTGCTTCATGTCTGTTTTCAAGCCTACGTTGTCCTTCCTATGCATGGTCTGAATCAGTTAATATCTAATTGCAGATCGTTTTCACAAAAATAGATGCCTACTCTGCTTATTTTCGAATTTCCATGTGGCTCCATGTTTACTGCTTGGCTACTGCCTGCCGTGCTACTTTCCTGCCCTGGCATGTTGCTGGGACAGGGTGCAGTGACACAGGGTCTCCTGGAAGCCAGTGGATGGGGCCAAGTAAAACACAGCTGAGCTTCACCCCAGGTACTTCAAAAACTGCTGCACTGAGTGGGTTCCCACTGTCTCAGACATCTCATTGTACTTAATAGTGACAGAAGTGTCTGTGTCACCCTCACAAGTTAGTGTTTGGGGCCAGGAAAGGGAGGAGTTTGGGGTTAGATGTCTCCAGCTCCTTAGGGTAGGAATCACTGCTTATTGGAAGCAATTTTGAATAGGTATTTCTATCTGGAGCAATTTTGGAGAGGTGTTTCAGTTGTGACTTTCACGATGGAGACAATTTCACATGGGTGGAAGCCACCCCAAAGATGTGCCACAGCACTTGGTAGCCCCAGTGCTTCCCCAGCTGCATGCTGCTCCAGCTCATTGCCATCCTGCTTGCTGCCTCGCTTGCCAGGTGCCTCCTGCTGAAGCTGGTTCTCCTTTCCTCCTACTCCCACGTGCAGGACAGGAAAATGTTGGCATGAGTGATAAACCCACCTTCCTTATCGTGTCCATCTCGGTATGGATCCTACCAGGGAAACTCTGGGATGGTGAGTTTAACAGTGCCCAGCTAAAAATTGCACAGCTCAATCATTTGCCTTGTTATTGCTACCACAGTTAACACATTGGTTGCTGACCCTGGAGTAGGGTATCTGTGAGGATCAGTTCATCTCTTGGGCTCATGGCTTAAGCCATGATAGGGGCTTCTAGTACGCTGAGACTTTTGGCTGCCTTTACTGGTAGCAGTCACCTTTTTTAATTTGCTTTCATGGGAGGTTGCTGCTCCCACTTGGAGGCTGGGCCATGCATGCCTGACCATGCCCATGAGGTGAAGGGCAGGGCTTGTGCTTCAGGCTGGCACATGATGCAGAGCATGAAACAAGATTGTAGTCGTGGAGGCATGGCCAGCAACAAGCATGAGACTCACAGCCCCTCTGGGCAGGGTTAGACTGGGCAGAAACCTGGCAGGGAGAGTGTCTGCCAGGTGTCCAGGTTACGGTGCAACCCAGGGCATTAAAAGTCTGGGTATGTGGGAGCTGGAGCTGCTGTCTGAGTTAGTGAGAGATCTTTAACTCTTTGTATCTTAGACATGTGTGGCAAACAAATGCTATTGTATCCTTACTGGTTTCTGCTCCAAATTGAAAAGTTCAGGACAATTTTTCCCCTTACAAACACATAGCAAAGTATCTATTAGGAAGATAGGGAAAAGAATCACAGAAACAGAGACAAGACTAGGTTAAAAGGGACCTCCTGAGACCATCTGATCCAACTTCCCTTTGAAAACAGGGCCTTAGATTATGTTATTCAAGGCACCATCAAGCCAAGTCTTTATTATTTCTAGTGAGGAAGATTTCACTCTCTTCAGGCAAATAATCCTACTCTTTAGTTTTTTTCACAGCGAAGAGTTTTGTAATATTCAGGTGGAACTTCTCTTGAGCCCATCGCTTCTTCTCCTGTCATAGTGCATCTTCGTGAAGAGATGGGTCTTCTCCACAACTACCTTTTAGGCATTGGGAGGGAGAGATTTGATTTCCCCACCCTAAGCCTTTCCTGCTCAAGCCTGAGCAAGCACAATTCATTTAGTTGTAAAGTTCTCCAGCCCCCTAATCTTCCTGGTCCCCTGTGGACCATCTGCAGACTTTCACTGTCTCTTGAACTGGGAAGAGAGAAAATGGACAATGTGTTTCAGATGTGGCCTAACAGGTGTCGAGCAGAGTAAGAAAATCACATCCCTTCATCTACCAGCACCAGTCTCAATAACTCAGCCCAGGATGCTGTTGGCCTTTGCTGCTGCCAGGATACATGGCTGGCTCAAGTTCAGTTTGCTGTCTGCCAAGACACCCCAAGCAGAGCAACTCTCCAGCCAGCCAGTACCCAACTGGTTCTCCTGCTTGTGATTGTTCCACCCCAGGTTTAGGACTTGGCATTTATCTCTGCAGAACCTCATTTTAAACCTCATTCTTGCTCGCCAAATCTCAACAGCCTATTGAGGTCTCTATATGGTGACTCTTTCTTCCAGTACCTCTACCTCTTCACCCAGCTTAGGCTCATCCTCAAATTTGGTGACAGTGCTTTCAATCCTACCCTCCAGACCACTTATAAAGCTGAACTGCATTGACTCCATTAATTTGTGCCCAGCTGCCAGCAAGACTTTGAGCCTTTTAACTTTTGAGCTTCTGAGCTCAAGTTTAGTCGGTTTCTCATGCATTTTGTGTTTTATCTGTCCAGTCCATATCTTAATGCCTTGTCAAAAGGGATTTTGAGGGAGACTGTGTCAAACACCTTGCTAAAATCAATGTAGATGATATCTACAACTTTTCTTTCATCCACTGAATGAGTTGTTTGGCCAAGCAGAATTGACCCGTCAGTCTGTCCTTGTTAGTTTTTCACAGTCAGCTTTGTGACAATTTTTTGCATAGAAATATCTTTTATAAGAATCTATTCCATAGTTTTCTCAGGGACTGAAACAAGGCTGACTGGTCTGCAGTTTTCTGGATCTTTCTTTTTGCCCTTTTTGTGGGTAGATATAGTATTATTCTTCAGCAGTTTTAAGACTGGAAGGCATCTCTCCACACAAAGGTTATTGTTTTTCACTTCCCCTGCATGGGGAAATAATGTGGTTGACACCAGAAAAATTACTTTAAGCACTATAGATGTCAACATGTAAAGAACAGAAGATCCTTGTGTGTATCGATACCAAGGCAAATTATTTAAACAGAACAGATTCTGGCCTGGAAATGACAATAGTTCATGGTGACATCTAGTCATCACCTAAATTCTAAAGATGCTCTTGTGATGATGAAATAATCCTATCTGCAGAACTAGATGAAGTATAGATCTGTGTATCATTAATATTACTCTTGCAAATTTAGTTCAACAGGAACCAGTCTCTGGTCTTGCATGCATTTACAGGTCAAGATTTTAGGCTTTCTGCCAGAACCTGGAAGTCAGGTCTCTCCAAGAAACAGTGAGTTTGGTTTCAAGGGTCTGTTGTGATATTACATGCTACTGTCCGGTACCATGATGGGGGTCATAGATGGAATTGTCACTTCCTGAGAAGTAGCTAGAGTTCTTTTAGCTGAGAGGTTTGTATAAAGTTTACACAGACCAGTGTAATAAGTGGCCTAGTTTTGTACTTCTGTTTATATTAATAATTATATATATATATGTGTGTTTATGTGTTTAGTCAATGCAGTTAGTTGGCATAATTACCCCAGCTATACATAAACATAAACTCTCAGACCTCTACAGTTCTTTCATATTTCAAAACAAGCTCACAGTTTCAGCTCAGACTTTCCAGCTTAGAAATACCAGGAGTTTTCCATTGATACTGTAGTAATTGCATTGAAACCTGCTATTTTTACGTGTTAATAACCACCACATTGACTAAGACTAGGAAATATGTTCTCTCCAATGCCAAAATGTGTGTTTTTCTGCTGAAGCTCAAGTCACTAAGTTCTTCATATATCAGTTGTTGGTGGCTCACAATCTGCCTTTTTAGAAGAGTAAGAGCAAGAGCTGAATGGGAAATTGTGGAAAGACCAGGAAGGTTCATGCAAGGCTTCTGAATAGTACTGGCCTTCCAGGCAGTGATTTGTTAACTCACAGCTGCACATGGGTGTCCTTCCATGTCTATGGATTCAAATTTTAAGGTGTAATTGTAATTACAATTGTAAGGCAATTGGCATGACATTGCTTAACACTGTTATTAATATTCATAGAGCAGGTAGCTATGTGCTGTGTTAGGTGTCTTATATCTTTACTAACGAAGCATATCCTCAAGTCTTCCCTCTAGGACAGTGGAAACCTGGCATCCACCCAGGCTCTGTTAATACTAACCCCAAGTTATTTCAAGATACTAAGGCAGAAAGTGTGCTTTTATTCTTAATTTTTCTGGTTATTTATTTATTTATTTACCCTCACTAGAATTACCTGTTTCTGATTTGTCTGGAAAGGGTCAATGGAAAACAAGATTCCATTGAAAAAAGTCATTGCTGCACCCATGGTCAGTATTGTGTGTGTATACTTTAATACTTAGCTGAGTTTAAATAAACATGCAGAATTCCTGGTTTTGGCCGAGCAAAAAGTGACAGCTATTTGCATTGGTGTGCTATTTGGCTTGTGCCCTCATACTGTGGGCTACCTGCTGGCTTTGCAGAGGTGGAACAGTTCGGGGTGTCATTTGCTTGAAGCACTTTATCACACTTCCCCAAAGCCCTCCCTCCCTCTGGCTGGCTGCTTGCAAGTTTTCAATGAAAGGCCCTGTTCACACATGCGGCAACTCGAATAATCTCTAAATAAACTAGTATATGTGGAGAGTAATTCATGAGCACTTTCAGCATGATGATAAATGGCAGTCGGGGCCAGCACGTACAAGGTGGCCCCTCAGGCATGTGTCTCAATCAAGTTGTGCAAAGATGCTGTAGAAGGGTGTGGAAACATGACCCTAAAATAAAATCCGTGTCTTTTGGAGCTTTAGAGACCAGACTGTAAGTGACAGACATGCAGTATTTGGTCTGTCACCTATTGCCTAATATTGTATTTCCAGAACATGAAAGACAATTCAGGTTTTACCCCTTATTCTTCCCCATGTGACTATCAATCTGCTTCCTGAAACAGTCAGGTTTGATAAATAACAACAATAAACTCTTAAGAGTTTATCTGCTGACCTGCTGTTTTCCAGCCCTTGCTGACAAGATTCTTGCAGTACAGTTGTGCTTTGTCTTAGCAAAGACCATTCTTCTGTGATGATGAAGAGAGAGAGGAAAAGGCTGCAAATGCAAGAACTGTAGGAGGTTGTGTCCCGGTTTATCCCAGCAGGTTAAACAGGGACAAGGCATAGCCCTGAGCACTGGTGTATACCTGTACATACAGCCCACACTGGCCAGTGCTTCTCCAGACAACGCCTGGGCACTGTCTGGAGACGTGCACTGGCCAGTGGCCATCACCAGTAGTAATTTGGCTGAAGGTATCTTGTTCTGTGGAGGTGAAAGGGCTTAGCTGTCTGAATATGAGCTGCTGGGCAGTTAGTTCCACTGCCAAGGGACAGTCCTTGGCTTGTCTTATTTACATGTATGGACAAGATGAAAGTTTTGGTATACAGGAGCCTCAGTGGTGAGGTACAGCAGATGTGAATTTTGCAATTTCTGTTGAAATTTCAAGTACTACTTTCAGATACTGTATCTCTTGAAAACCCTGAACTTGAGTTTCTATTATTGCTCTCATATGGAGGGAAGGAAAGAAACTCTTGAACTTCAGACAGTAGGCACAAAATAATGTGAAAGAAATGTGAAATATCTGGGGAGGAGTTTTGTTCTGGTCTACAGAGAAAGTGTAGGATATTCATAGATTGTTGATGATGCAATTAAAAAGAGTGCTGTTTCTTCCCGTTTGTCAGAAGAGGGAGAAAACACAGGAAGAAAAACAGCTAAAAAAATACAGAAATACTAAACACAAATGGTAGGCAACCTGACAGTCAGGGTCTTGCTTGTCACATAACAGTGTCTAGGTTCTGTCTGTACATATCTGTACCAGTGTCTGGTTTTGAATTAGGCATAATAAAAGACATCCACTGTAGTCAAATGTAACGGTTGCAGTTGAAAAATTGACTGGTTTTCCACCCTTGAAATCCCAACAGAAATTGATATAAATAAATAACTAGTCTTATCTCTAAGAAATTATGTTCCTGGAGAAAAATCTGTGTTGTGATCTGAATCAATGCTGCAAAGTTCATCCTGCATAAACCAGTAGTTCTGGAATCTAACACAGCTGAATTATAGATTAAATGTATTTTGGTCCATTACGTAAATGCGTTGCTTGGGGGACCCAAAACTGAACACAACACTCCAGATGCCATCTCATGAATATCAGATAAATGGGAATTATGACTTCTTTCAGCTTACACAGTTGTCTCACCGTAGAAAGTCACCTGGTTGGTCAGCCAAAAGATCAACAGCACTCTGCTTGTTTACACTAACCCATAATAGGTTACCTCCCGAGGAGTTAACATATCTTTGGCTAAGGCACTAAGGTTAGAAATGCATCTAACTTGAAAAGTAGCAGGTGGGCCTGGGTCCTGTCTGTTTTGTACCACACTGGTGTAGCTTCATGACCTGTTACAATGAAGGCCCATAAGCATAAGGCACATGATCTAGAGAAAGTAGGAGGCCACAGGGATTATTTTGGTATCTCAGAGGGCTTAGTGTGTAGCATGATCCTTTCTTAGTCATGGATATTTTTTATACCTGTTTCTGTAACCATCCAGTCTTTTTTATCTTCTGCTTTTTAGCAAAATTAGCCCTGAAAGAAGGGACATGAAACTTGACTCTGGCAGTGCTATAGCTGAACTACTCTGGCTAGCAGAGCTACGTGCAACGTGTTTACAAGAAGCTAAAGTGAAGAACTGTTGAATAAATGAGTAGCCCTAAAGTGCTGGAAATGAACACTTTGTGATGGATTGAAGGAGTGAGGGAAAACCGCCCCCTCTCCTTGCCCTGCATCCTCTCATACCCCATCCTTTGACTATGCTCACCAAGGCAAGTGAAGGGGATGCACAGATGGAGGGATTATAAAGCTCATCATGTTCCCAAGGTTGAAATCATTTGACAAAATGTGCACAGAGCAACCCGAGAGTCTCCCTTCTCAGACTGGGAGGTCTGAGCACTGCCAAAAGCTTCTGGCCCCCTCTCCCCGCCTGATGCTTTGAAGGAATATTGTTGGCTCCATGACACTGCAGGTCTGTTGACTTGTGTTTGTATGTTTGTGCTTGGATGTGTGCACAACTCAAAAGCAGGTCTGAGTTTAAGTTAAGCCCCTTTCTTGGTGGGGAACCTGGATCAACATGTCACAGAACGTGACAATTTCCATAATGGTTTTTAAAAAACGCATACAGGATTAGCTGCCAGCTTCCAGGGAGAAATATGCATAACCACTTGAAATATCCAACTTCTGGGCTCTGCCATCTTCTCCACAGCAGTTTTGAACAAATTGTTTGATTTCTCTATGCCAGCCAGATGATCTGTAATACTTTACTATTTATCTGACATCTTTGAGTGTTGTGTGGCTTATTGAAGGGCTTTTCATGTCAGTGATTTAATGTAGGCTTTAGTATGGTTTTTTTTCCCTGGTGTTCAAACTGAAAAAGAGTCCCCTTTTTTAAACAATTTCTTTATGTCTCTCTTTATGGACAGATATTTAATACTTCTGAAAATTTACTCCCTTTATCATGTCTTAATTCAGGCATCTAGAACCATGGACCATTTGAATTTAGGCCAAACACCCCTGCCATGGCATGACACAGTTTTCTCTTGGTTGGGCATGCAACCTAACTCAGCATAGATGAGTATGGAGGTGAGAGTGATAAGAAGATACCTTAGCTGCAAGGGTATGACAAAGTTTTGTCCTGTGTACCTTAGTTGTAGCATACTCTTATGTCCCTCCAAGGCAGTGGGTTTTGCTCTTTAAGAAAGACCTGTATAAGCATGAAATGCTGGAAATAAAAAGACAATTGAGTGATTTTGCAGTCATTATGTATTATTATTTCAAGAGCTGCGGTCAGTAATAGTACTCAGAGTGGGCCTGCTTTTCACATATGATAATAAGCAAGTGTTGTTGTATTTACATTAAAAGAGGAATATTTGTAATGTACAAAAATTATTTTATTATATAGGCAGAAATCCAGAATGATGCCATGACCTGCCTACCACCTTCTAAGGTCACAGTCACCTCTTCTGCCAATATTGTAATAATTTGCCAGCAATCTCATTTGCTACATCCTTTTCAGTAATATGCTTCTGCTACATATCTTGAAAGAGTTTAGATTTGAAGTAAAACTGGTTCCTCCATTCTCACTGGACTTCGGTGCAAATGAGAATGAGAATAAGGTAAAAGGCTTATGAAAACAACTATTTTTGGCTCAGCGCTGATAGGACAACTCCACTGTTCTGCTGTGATATTTGTCAGTGTGACTCATCTGTAGAGGACTTTCTGGACCATTGTCTTTAAAAATGTGAAACTTTCTAAAACTGGAAACACTGAAAAGAACAGCTTGTCTGTTTGTTGGGTGTTGGTTAACCTCTACACCACTTCAGCTCAAAAGGTAGCACATGTGCTGTCTTATGCAGGAAGGTGTTTTCAACCAAAGGAGTGGTTCTTAGGGACTTTTCTTCTTCCTTGTGAAGATGAGAATTATGGAGAAGACAGGTTTCAAGGCTGTCATGCAGTGTGAGTTCAGGTGTCCTCAGAGACTGAGTAGGTAATGTCTGCTTCAGAATGGGAGGAATTGGCAAGACTGGAAGATACCACTCTGAACGTCACCCTGGCCTCTGGTGATACCTAGCTAACCTAGCGGTTCAGAGGATTTTCCTGATCTTTGGGACTCCCAAAACAAGAGGACTGCTGTTGAGCGTTGAGGGTGCCATGACTGATAAAAATGTGATGCTCAGCAGAGAGTCTGGAGACATTTTCCTCCTTTAGTCCCCCATTATCTAAGATCCAGAAGTGCCATTTTTCCTCAAACTAGGGAAAAATGTAAATTTTTTTCTTCAGATACTGAAATACCAGAAACAAACATACATTTGAGAGCAAGGGTTAGGGAGAACTCAGTCTTGTCATCCTCCTAGTGAGGATATGTCCCTTGCTTTTCACATCCCTGAAGCTGAAAACTTAGGCTGCAGTTGGATAAGTGCTTACTAGTGTAACACTATGAATAACCTCTGTCTCGAGGGCTTTAAGGACTAGGTTGAATTAGGACTTTGGAAAGGTAAGTGAAAGCTCCCTTTGCCAAGAGGAACTTCCATACATGGTATCTGGAAGTGGTCTGATGTAGACATTGATGACTTGCCTTGTTAGCTGTATGTGAAATTTTGATCTGCTGCAAGCAGTGGCAAAACTGCCATTGATTTTAAAAGATCCGAATTTCATTCTGAGGTTGTTTATTTGCATTACTTTTTTTCCTATGACTTTTCATATGTAGACATAGAGGACTTGGGGAAAATATTGATATGATTGAGACACCCTTTCCATTATGGCAAGGAGTGGGCGGATGGCACTGTGGGAAGACACATTTAGAGTTTGGCCTGGCACTTTGAAATGCTTTTCATTTTTTCCTTTCTGCCATGCTTCAGCCTTCCAGGTTAAACTTGTGTGTGAATGACAGGTTTTATTATTTTGAGGCTTCTTTGTTTTTCTTCATTATTTAGATACTGAACTTGCAAAACATTCTCTTAGCAGGGCAATTAATTCTCAACTGGATCTTAATGAGACTAGTCCTTCCGTTCCTGGGAAAGTATGTACCTCTGGTGAGAGCAGCCCACCTTTCACAAACCACAGCTAAGATTTGTTTTTTCAGTGAAGCACAAAGCACACAGCTGCTTGAAAATGTCAGTTTTTCTTAGCATGAAGCAAATATGCATTTTGTAAATGTGGGACAGACATGTTTTGATGTGGGTCTTGAACAGGGCTTCAGTATAGGGGTAGCTCATCTTTAATTTATAGTTACATGCAATTGACCCATTCCAGGAAAAGACATTTTGTGGTTCTTGGGCAAGGGAAGAAGAAGGATAAAAACCTTCCACCCTAAACAGAAACAGATACAGCAGGCAGTACAGACCTGTGTTCCCTAAAATGAAAACTTAGTATAAAGCTCTTGAAATGTTTTTAATTATTAAAATCACTGAGAGATTCGTGCTAAAATTCTGTCAGGTATCACCTCTTCTTTCTCTGTGAAAAACAGAAACAATCCTTTTTTGTTTGCTACCTCTGTTACCAAGCAAATTTAGTCAAATCCAGCTGGTCACCAGTGGTGTTCCCCAGGGCTCAGTACTTGGAGTAGTTCTATTTAATACCTTTATCAATAATCTGGATGAGAGGCTCAAGGACACCCTCATTAAGTTTGCAGACACCATTAAGTTGAGTGGGAGTGCTGTTCTAACAGAGGGTAGGAAGACTTTGCAGAGCAATCAGGACAGACTGGATCTGTGGACCAAAGCCAGTGGTATGAGGTTCAGTAAGGCCAAGCGCTGGATCCTGCCCTTGTGTCACAATGACCCCCTGCAGCGCTACACGCTGGAGAAGAGTGGCTGGAACGCTGCACAGTGGAAAAGCACCTGGGTGTGTTGGTCAACAGTGTCTGTATATGAGCCAGTGTGTGCCCAGGTGGCTAAGAAGGCCAATGGCATCCTGACCTGTATTAGGAATAGTGTGGCCAGCAAGACCAGGGCAGGGATTGTCCTGCTGTACTCGGCAATGGTGAGGCTTCATCTCAAATCCTGTGGGTCACTCACTAGAACAAAGACACTGAGGTGCTGGAGTGTGTCCAGAGAAGGACAAGGGAGGTGGTGAAGGGTCTGAATCATGAGTCTGATGAGGAACAGCTGAGGGAGTGAGGTGTTTAGCCTGAAGAAGAGGAGGCTCAGGGGAGACCTTATTGTTCTCTACAACTACCTGAAAGGAGGTTGTAACCAAGTGGGGCTTGGTCTGTTCTCCCAAGTAACAAATCATAGGACAAGAGGAAATGCTCTCATATTGTGCCAGGGGAGGTTTAGATAGGATATTAGAAAAAAATTTCTTCACTGAAAGGTTGGTCAAGCATTAGAATAGGATGCTGAGGGAAGTGGTGGAGTCACAATGCCTAGAGAGACTTAGAGGACATATAGATGTTGCACTTAGGAACACGGTTTAGTGGTGACTTGGCAGTGCTCAGCTAACAGTTGGACTCAATAATCTTAGAGGCCTTTTCCACCCTCAACAAGTTATGATTCTAAAATATAACCACAGGTTTTAATCTGATTATGAAACCTGCTGCAGGAAATTCTCTGGCCTCTCTTGTGCCAAGGTTTGGCTTAGTTGATCAAAATGGCATTTCTGGCCTGAAAGTTCATCAATCATTGGAGTCCAACAGAAAATTTATAGTCGTGTGGTATGTTTATAGAGGGACTTACAGTATTTTAGAAATCAAAAGCCTTTCATAAACAGTAATTGGTTCATGCTTTCCTTATACACACATACAACCACCACCAAGTATGAGGAATGTCTGTTTTTTTTGTTTTTTTTTTTTTTTGTAGGGAATATCAATGGGCAAGGTATAAGTAAGAAGCATGAAATTATAAAAAAATGGAATTTTATCAGAACTTCATGTTCACTCTTTTAAGAGCTATGGGATCTTTTAGGAGTCTGTGCCTGTTGGGCTGTAGAACACCAGGAGTCAAAGAATCATAGAATTATTAAGGTTGGAAAAAATCTCCAAGATGATCAAGTCCTATTTTTGTCCAAATACCACCATGCCTAATAAACCATATTATGTTGTTCCATGGCTGCTCATTTTTGAACACCTCCAGGGGTAGTGACTCCACCACTTCCCTGGGGAGCCTGTTCTAATACTTAATCACTCTTTCAGTAAAGGAATTTTGCCTAATATCCAACCTGAACCTCCCCTAGCACAACTTTAGGCCGTTTTCCCTTGTCCTGTCGCTAGTTGTCACCTTTGGATTGTTTTAGGGTTATTGCTTCTGTACCAACAGTGATAACATGTCGCTGGATTATCATTACCTTGGCCTGGAATATCTCGGTGCTCTTTGATCAGCATTTCAGTGAGAGAAATTTCATTGTACCTCTTGTCTGGTACTGCAGGTAACTGTGTACTGCAAATACAGCTGCATGTCTGGCAGTGCTGCCTGTGTGCCAGCCTCTTGCTCAGACCAGCTGGCTCTGGGCTCCTTGCTGAAGGCTGTTACCTCAAGCAGAGTTCTTCTGCGGTGTGGCATATTCAGCCTTTACTGATGCTCACCACAGCTTCTCCTGGAAGGAAAATGGGTACTTGACTAGTCTGTCAGAAACTGACTTGTCCTAAATCCTAGGAACAAAGAAAAGCTTGTAAGGAAACCGCTGCCCTATCTTTATCAGTCAGACTTTCCTTATTTCCATTACATGCAGCCTTGCTTATGTCTCTGACACTTGGGGAATACTCAACTTCTACTCTTGATTTCTTTTTCTTCAGACTAACAGTCTTTGGGTCAGATTCAAACCCCAGGCAGTTTGAGGGAAGCCTTTCTGATGTTGGCTGGCTTTGGACCATCTCCCTCATTTGCACCCCTTTAGTAAATCAGAGTCAAATGTTTGACTTCTTAGAAAGCCGATCTCAGGAAGGCAGAAATCAAATAATTTCAGTGTTGCACCTCAATGTTCTGCTTGAAACAGATGTGTCAGAGGGTTGCTCATCCCAAAGAAAGAGATAGCAAAGGGTTTTCTCTCAAACATAGTATAGTTTCTAATATTTTCTATTAAATACAATTCAATAGAAAAATATGAAAGAGAAAGCAATATTTTTTATGCAGCTTGCTTCCTCTGCCCCACAAATTCCACTGGACCAACTTCTCACACACCCTACTTTAACCATCATTGCTGTAATAAAAGACATAAAAAACTGATCAGATCTCACCATTTAATATCTACCAATATGGTGAAATGGACCAACAGTCTACTTGCAAATATCTATAGGAACTAAGGAAAAGGCTTCAAATCTTACCCTTGAATCATCAATGAATATGAGGGGGTTTGGTGTTTTTTTGGTTTTTTGGTTTGTTCGTTTGTGAGGTTTAGGGAGTTTGGTTTTTTCTTTTGTTTGGTTGGTTGGTTTGTTTGTTGGTTGTCTTTTTTTTTTGTGAGTTTATTACTATTATTATTATTACACTTATCCCTGAGGAGGTGTCTTTTATAGAAATAGAATTTTTCTTTATTTCTGGCCTCCTGGACTGAGGTCTAAATTCAAAGAGCAGCTGATCTTCAGAAGTCCCAAAGGGATGGAAGAGCACAAGGGCAGAGTCTGATGGCTTCGTGAAGGAAGAGGAAAAGCATAGAGGGATCCTGGAGGCACCAAGGAACAAGCTCCATGGTGCCTTCTCTGTGTCAGGGTTTATGTATGGGTCACATGTGCCATTGTACCCAACTTTGGAGTAAAGCATCACTGTGGCAAACACTGAAGAGGACAATTTATGAGATGATCTGGCCAAGGGCACCTGGCAAAAGTGACAGCTACTCCCAGTCACTCTAAGTGGATGGGTTCAGCTGCTGAGGAACCACCTGAACTGGAAATGGGAATCACTGAAACTTCAGTTTTTCTCCATCTGAAGTGTAGTATTTGGGCATTGTGTGTAGGTTGGTTCTTGTCCTAGGATCAGATGGGGATTTTTAAGACCACTCAGGAGCTTCCACTGCAAGAGGGAAAGCTGCAAACTCAACTTCTGCTTGGACTGAAAAAAATCAAAACTTCAATATGGGCGACTTTATGGGGCAGGTGGCAGGTTTGAGGGGTAGCAGGTAGTGTGATAGGGAGTGGTGTTCCCCTCCTTTTCCTAAAGAAAGTGTTTCATGTCTTTAATTTGGTACTTTCTAGAATTAATATTGCATGTGCCAGAGGCAATCTCAGCTGTCCTCCTAGGCATCTGGGCTGGGACTCATGCTGATTTTACTGCTACTCTTCAGCAGGGATCTTTGGAGGCTAAACTTGACCCTTCAAAGCTTGGCAGAGATGTTACAGGTGAGCTGTGTCTGGATTTTAAAGGCCCTGACTGGAGCCTCTGGATGCTACTGAAATGCTTGCATAAATAAGAACAGGGTCTTCATCTCCTTGCTCTGAGTGGGATGTTAACCTTTAGAGATGGCATCTGTATCTTTCTGGATTTAACACAGGGGAATGATGGGGGATCTGTAACAAAGCTATTCATGTTCCTGTCCTTCTCCACAGAAAACCTGAAATCTAATAAAAATATGGACTTGTTATTTTCCCTTGACTTGCTTTCAGCTTTTATTATATTACAGCTACAGGGATTTAATTAAGAAGAATATTGAATGTGGTCAACTTTGTTCACACTAAGGATGTGATAAAACCAACAGCTACTGTAAAAACCTTAAATAGTTCTGTCAGTCTCCCAAAAAAGAGGAAACTTTGTGTTTTCTAACCAGTATTTTCCTATCATGAAATAGGATTGGGGGATTTTAGAGGATGATAAATTGACTATGAGTCATTGGGGCAACATCGTGCTAAAGGAATCTGCTCTACTGTACTGCAGGCAGCATGGGGTATACTTCAAAAACCAAATGAAAACTCAGACACTCAGTTTTCTGCTTTCCTCAGCAGTGACTGGACCACGGATTTCAGTTTGGGGCCTCACACTTTAGAAGTGGACAAGTGACAATCTGGAATTGAGACCACAGCAGTTATGGAAAATGAGAATCAGTATTTTTGCAGAAGGAGGGTTCTGCCCTGACAGGAAGAGAAGTGAACAAGAACAGCTCATGACAATTACACACAGAAACACTCAGACTCTGCAGCAAGACACCTGATCATCAGAGATACTCTGTCTGTCTCCAGGACCCTGGTCTGTATGGGATTAGAAATGCAAACAGACATCAAATACACAAGACCACATAAATCAGAAAAGGGAGACCCAGCTGCTTGGTTCTGTTTGTTATTTTGCTTTTGCATCTGTTCCAAATTGCAAGACTGATACCCATTCCTATAGAGACCAATATAGTCAGTAAAGCATCTTGGAGAAGAGTTAATCTGGAGGGTAGATTTTTATTGTCTTGACAGCAAACAGCTGATCTGAGAAGAAGCCTGTGGTAGTGCTGAAAGCTCACAAAAGTATTTCAGAAGCATCCTAATTTATGGCTCATATCTCAGTTTGTGCCTCTGCAGAACTGGTTGCTCTACAGTAAATCTTTCAGCATTTGAGCCCGTCTGCCTCTGCCCTTTCTAACAATAAAGATGAGGGTCATTTCTTCTCATTAGTCAGTAAGAGCTGAATTTAAAAATAATGTGCTGATGTTGCTGCACAGGAGTTTTTAAGTTGGATTAAATATAAGGGAAAAATAAATTGGGGAAGAGCAAGCTACAAAGGGAGTTGCAGATTCACTTTCCAGTCTGAAAGATTTTTAGGGCAGGGACTGTCAATTATTTTGTTTGTACAACAATCTCAACATAAATGGGGCCTCTAGCTGCTTCCACAATGTAAATTATTGATGCTGTTAGGATCCACAAAAGACATGTGCCTAGCTTTAAGCACAGGGGTAATAAAACTGATGTTTAGAGGAATCCTTTAGCTCAAAGTTAAATATGTGCTTATATTCTCTGGGCTTCTGGTGGCTGCTTTAGAGCTTATGTACCTGATGGGATCTTGAAGTAACAAAGCTGGCTGTGCTATGATAGAGGATGCAGGTCTAAATAGACACACTTGGAGGTTCCAGATAATTCTCATGACCTCTCAGAGAAACTAAGCCCTGTTGACTTTGCAGGAAACCACTTGAAATAGATAGTCCTTATCCAAAGTGACAGCAGGTACACGATCCTAATAAAAGAAACATGGACCCGTTGCACATCATCCTGTCATTGCATTACCTTGCCTGACAAAGGAAGGTAGTGCACTGTGATCTGAAAGAGATCTGAGGTGACATGGCACCTGACAAGGCATCCCAGCTGATGAAAAGGGAGTCAGGAGGTGGAGAGGGTGGGAATGGAGGAGGGCTGGAACCACCTAGAGCTGTGGCTAAGCACTTGCTGGTTGCTTTGTGTTGGGTGGTCCGTGACTGTGCTCCTGGTGACAGATGTGAGTTTGTGAGGTGCCAAACTGAGCATTGACTAAGCAGAAACAACAAAAACAAAAACTAAAGAAAGAAAAAAAACGTTAATAATCCACAGTCTCTGGAGCCTTTTTGACTTGCTATTCTTCATCCCGGCCCTCAAGCAACCTGCACTACAGCAGATTGCAAGCCCTTACAGAATTGCCAGCCTTTGCCTTTTGGAAAAAGCCTTGCTTTCTTTTTGGCTCAGTTTACATTCCTTTTCAGCTGTCTCTTCCTCTCACGGAGGTGGGAGTTTGCAATGTGTTATGCATGATGTTATTTAAGCCTCTCTGTTGATTGTGGTTTCTATGGGGCCCTTTTTTGTTGGTTGGTTGTCTGTTTTTTGTTGTTTTGGTTTGTTTTGGTTTTTTTTTTTAGTGTATCACCTGCCTTTGTCTTGACTGTCCTCACTGCAAAATGGCAGAGGAAGAAATGGGAGAGGAGCCCTAAGTCCTGCAGATACAATGCCATGGTGATCAGCAAAACCCACCTGATCACATCTGTCTTTCTCCTGCCTTTGGCCTCTGTGCTCTCTGCAGCCTTCAGTCTCTCTTCTCTTTTCTCCCCTTCACACACTTGCCCCTTCCTGATGGCTAAGGTGCAGGCAGCCTGTTGAAGGCAGTGCCTGTGCTTCCAGCCAGAGGAACACCCTTCGGGAGGAAGGGCATGCATTGAAGGCATCCAAGTACTACAAAGGGTCTCTGGATTTTCCCTTTCCTTTACTCCTCCCAGGCAAAAGGGAGACAAGCTATGTAACACTTCGTCTTCAGGTCTTTATCTTGCCCCTTGAAGCACAGAGCTGAGAGCCAAGTTTCCATTTTTTTCCCATGGAGTTATCACCATGTGGCTCTTTCCTTCAGGAGGAAACCTTTGGGGAGCTGCTCAGCATGAGCCCATGAGAGATCTGCCTCTGATGAGCCCAGGGAAATGGGCTCTTACCTCTGCAAGCAATGCTGTACTCAGCCCAGTGCCTTCTTTTTCCCTTAGCCTCCAAAAGAAGTGAGATTGACCCTCAAGTAAAAGGCAGCATGTTGCAGCTTTGCCAAGTTCTCAGGAGAAGGTTTGGCTCTGCAGAAAGGTCATTGTCAGGACAGCCCATGCAAGGCAGCATCTCCTGCTCCTTGAGCCTGGAAGGGGACCCTTGGCTGAGCCTGGTGAAGCCCATCTTGAACTCTTGTTCAGAAGATCCTTCTGAACATGGATAGGTCAGAGACCACCCACAGTTCTGAGACCCCCAACATATTGACCACTGTCAGCTGAAGAGATTTCCTTTCTTCCAGCTCCTGACTGCATCCTCAAAGCCTTTGCTTTCCAGAAGAGTCTTTTTCTGAGCGTGTGTGTTCATATGTCCTCCATGGAGTCACTGTTATAGCTGTGCTCACAAGGCACTAGGTTATGGGCAGAACAAAACTGATATTTGAATAGAAATTGGAAGAAGAAAAAAAGATGAAGGGAATTATGCAGGTTGGGAAGCCTCAGATGAGCAAATGACAGTTTTGCTTCTCTGCTGAATTGTTGTGCTCAATCAACCACACCTAGGGTTGAGACCTAGGGTAAGGAGATGCCCTTTAAACAAGGAAGACATGGAAACTGTGTGCTCCTCAAAAAGCCATTGGAGACCTCAGGGACATTCCTGCAAAAGGAAGCACTGCTGCATCTTCATGGTTTCCCCATCAACAAGCTCCATATGTTACAGTCTCGCTGCCTTGTGGCAGTGAAGATTGTCTCCCACATACAGAAACCTCCATGCTCTGGTGTGCTGAGCTGCCATGGCCTCTGCTGTAAGGCCATTACCTACTGCTTGTCTGGGCATTGTGTGAAAATTGCCAGATTTCAACTCTGGAAGTCAGGTTTGATTTATTAATATTTGCACCGGGCTGACTCCCAAGCTTACATGAGCTGATTAACTGAAGATGGAGGGCAAAGACATTTGAGGTTCAGAATGTAGGATTTTTTCTGACTGTGAGCGGAACAAGTTCTTGCTTCTCTAGAACAAATTTGGGGTTCAACCCTCCCTTTATGATGCCACTGTGGCCCAGGCAAGGGTTAACAACTCAAAGTCACCCGCCCCACTGCCCACCCTGCAACAGGCTTAGCTTGCCCTTCCATTGTTTGGACTAAACCTTCCCAGATTTACTTACTTCCTTTTGATGTCTGGCAATGTTTGTTTATTAGCGCCAGTGGCCTGTGTTAACTCTGAGTAAGTCTTTGACTAAATCCCATTCTCTGCCTTTCCTCCTCCCTTCACGCGCTTGTGAGCTGATAAACTTCAGTGCAGGCTTTCAAACCCAGTGAGGTTAAACATGAACTTCTTTTACACCTGCCTGCTTTCCCAGCTAATGGACTCTGGTGGCTGCCAAGAGAGGAGTCCTTTTATGGCAAAGAGAAAGCTGCAAAGGTTCATTTTGTTTCTGGTTCATATGTTCGAGAAGTGGGTTTTTAACTCTTGAAGAGGAAAGGATTATTTTAGTGAATTCCCTGCTGTCCTGAGGTCATCTGCTTAACCACAGCAGAGAAATAATAACAGAACAGGTATTACCCCTCAAGTCACAGAGTACTATATCTTGTCCACCAAGCACTGTTTTATTATTCCCTTTTTTTCATGATGCTTAAGTATCATTTTGGGACTCAGAGTTTCAACAGTTTCAATCTAAAGTATGAATCAAGAGAAAGAAGATGAGACCTGTCTGGGAAATGATAGGTACTTCCCATGGAAACATTTGCAACAGTTCTGTTTTTCCTTTAATCATGGGAAAGTTCCATTAAAAGACCAAAGCCTACAAAAAAGCCCCAAGAAAAAAAACAAACAACCCCAAATCCCCAGGTTTTTTAATATTTTTAATATTTGAAATTTTTTATTTTGCTTTGGGTCTATCTCAAGGGAGGAGGTATTGAAAAAACCCTCTACAACTATTCATGCCTTTTCATTTTAAGATACAAAAATTTCTGACTCTATTTGCTTGTGTTATTTAACTACAGACATAAGCCTTAATCTCAAATTCTCTACAGGTTATGTGCTATATGTACATGCTCTAAATTTTATAATTTATGATTATGAGATAAGGCTACATGATAATCATTTTAAAGTAAAGGTTCTTTGGATATTTATTACTCCATTATTTTGTCTCCTAAAATGCTCTTCATCAGCAATGATTAATTATTGAGTCATGAGTATCTAAGAGTCTTAAAATGTCTTATGGTTGCCTAAATATTCTTTTTACAGGATTTACAAGCTCACTGATGTTTAAAATGGTGTTTCAAGGGTATATAGACATTCCAGCTGGGGCAGTAACTCTGTCGTGCCAGTCTGCACTTTTCTATGCAGTAAAAGTGTCTTTGCCAAAAAGAACTCACATTCAAACAGCAGGTGATTGACAGGTGGCAAAGAGGAAGGATTATAGAATATGAATTGCAGAGTGAATCCAGATTGCACTGAAAGCTTTTAAAAGCCTAGGGAAAATTTGTGGTCATCCAGAACTGAA
The DNA here is from genome assembly GCA_013396755.1 of Sclerurus mexicanus. Taxonomy (NCBI): domain Eukaryota; kingdom Metazoa; phylum Chordata; class Aves; order Passeriformes; family Furnariidae; genus Sclerurus; species Sclerurus mexicanus. Next base: position 181,659 of record VWZF01002623.1, read on the forward strand.
TATACATGACAGTCAGATGATGCAATAACAGCCCTCCTTTTTTTCTCCAGTATTTTTTCTTCATATATTATCTCAAACTATAACATTTGGTGAAAAGGCTTTTACCTCATTTTGTTCACGATTCTTTCTTTGGGCAGTGCTTTTGATCTCTTTTGGTGTGGTGATGAAAAGACCTCTGCTGAAGGTTTTTGGCATGGTTTAAGTCCCTCTCCAGCCCTGTCAGAACAGTGCAAGGCAGTAGATGCCTGCATTTCTACCCCTCCTATTCATAGCCCAGGTTCTCTTCTCCATCCCAGTCCCACAGCAGCTTGCTCACCAGTGCCCCATGCCAGCTCAGAGCAGGCATGGCTCTGCCAGGGAAAGCCACCAGCAGGGGCCACAGGGATGCTTATGTGCCTGACTAAGCTCTGTTCATGAGCATCAGGGACCTGGTCACCAAGCCTGCAAAGCCTGCAAAACAGACTGCAAAAGACAGGACATTTAGGCACTCTGAAGCAGAGCAGGCTGCTATTTAATTTTAAAGATCAAAGCTTGACAGTCTGCCTGCAAGAACTATTCCTGTCTATTTAGAAACCTTTTGGTTTCAAGAAGTCTCTGGTTTACACAGCCAGGGCTTTCTCCAGCCAGCTTAATGCTGAGATGTACACTGAAATACTCTGCAGAAGCCTGGAAACAGTTCACTGTGAGCCTGGGGGCACTATTTTCCGATAGGTCAATATTTCTCAGATTGTTATGATAACCAGTGACAAAAAAACCTGTTTACATGAAAAACAGTATTGATGTAGGTAATGGAGTTGCAAATCCCAAGTGTATTTCAGCACAAATCTGCATATAGACACAGTTCTTTGTAAACCAACACCCTAGTGCCATAGCAGCCTTCAGAACAGGCACAGCTTTGCCTTGTCTTTAACTAGAGTTGTGAGTCACAGAAAGGTTTTGGTTCTCATTTTTGCATGAACAAACCCCAGCCTCTTACGTGTTCCAAATATCTTCCTTTAAACATTTATTTGCCTGTTGCGGTGCTGGACTGCTTGTGCCCTTTGCCTGAGCAGTCAGCCAGTTTCCTTTGAAGATGTTTACTAATTAAATAAGAACAAAGATGGAATGAATGTTAAGCACCTTCAGACACTTGTATGCAGCAGTCCCATGACTGTACTTTACAAGTTGCTGTAAAATCTATACATTTTAGAATACACCACATTCGTTTAATGGATTCCCTTAGTTAAAAAGGTTAAGGGAAAAAAAATTAAGACATTCGGGCTTGTTTCATTGTCTATTTTTCACATCTGCTACTTTTACAGTACGAAATGTGCAGAGCCTGTCAGATCCGACAGAGCACTGAGACCCACTGAGCATGGCAGATCCCAGCCCCAGCTGTGGCTTTAGGAAGCTTGCTGGCGCTGCTCCTTTTCCTTATCCACCAAGCACAGGCTGGTACTCAAAGGCACGAGTGCAAACCAAACCCCAGCTACAAGCACTGTCAGCTTTAGGAACATCCAAATTCTGAATAATCCTTATTTTTAGGATCTGAGGTAAAGTTGCTTTCTCACTCGTTTGGGTGTGACACACTCATGCTGATCTCAATAGCTGGAGATCTTTTTAATTAAAGAACAATGATAAAAAGCCACATAAAATGGGTTGCATCAAAGCGTCATCATACTACAAATGCTAATTATTATAATTATATAAGATTGCTCACGTTTATTTTCTAGGTGGGAAGGCACACCAGCTGACTGGGTTCCAACATGTGGCTTTTTCAGCAGAATTTTAAGGAGTCAGATGTCTTGCCTAGGAGTCATCTGTTCCCAGTTGCATAGGTATGATCAGTCTCTGCCCTGATGCAAACATCTCACTCATTACATGAAAATTGACACTGTGGACTTTTTTTTGACAAGTGACAAGTTCCAGTTATAGACTTCCTTTGGTCTTCTGTCTCAGGGACACTTGGCCTCTTCCAGGCTGAGAAATGCTACTTTCTCAAGGGAGGTAATGGAAGTGCTGTAGGCACATAAAATATTTCAGTGGTCTTCTGGTTAACGTGTGGTCTAACCATCTCTACTTGGCCATCCCCCAGGATTATTAACCTCCTGTTCCCCACCAAGAGGCTTGTGATGAGGTTTTTTGGGAGAGCAAATCTGGAGCTATAGCAGATATTGTTTAATTGCTCCAGATAATTTACTAAGAGGAGCTTTGTCAGAAAAGTTGAAAGACATACAGCCCTAGAAACAGTGTTCTGGTGTAATGGCCAAGCTGGAGAGGACCCATGGTGAGCTGGAAATAGTCAGGAGATAAAGGAAAGCACAAGCGGCTCTGGGCACAGGAGGAGCCACTTCTTGGTTGGGCTTCTCTTTCGAGGTCTGAAACCAATGTTTGTTTCACACTGACAAAACTATATTAATTTATACTCTTGCTGAGCTAATGAGAAGCCCCAACATACACCTTAAAAAGTTGAGACTGGAGCCCTTGTCTCTATATAAACAAACTTTGTGAAAGGGCTAAAAACATCTTGTTAGGTTCAAACAAATGAGACAAAGCAATTTTGAATCATTCTCAATTAAAAATAAAGACTGTTAAAAATCCTCTCTAAGGCTGATGTTTTTTCTGAATAAAAATCCCTAAAGAGAATGGCTCCAGAATAGGCGGTGCAATTTTTTAAACTAAAACAATTCAGTGGGTTAGATAGAAACCTGTAAAAAAAAGGAGTTGCCAACCCTAATTTATATTTTTTTTCCTGGTTAAAAAAATCTCAAAACCACATTTAGTTGAAATTTTTATTAATCTTTTCCTCTGAGGCTGGTGAATGAAGATGTGCAAGACAACTAAACTGGCATCAGTTGAGTGTTAAATCTCTTGAGTAAATGTTTGTATGATCATAAGTTGAATTAGGTTGGAAGGTATCTCAGGAGGTCTCTGGTTCAGACTCTCTCAAAGCAGGGGCAGTGCTGAGTTTGGGCTGCTCAGGGCTTTATCCCTGAAGTTTTGGATATTCCACAAGAGCTCATGAAGTGCTGAGTGCAATTGTGTTCACCTGCAAGTGCCAAGAGAGGGCTGTGGAGTTGCCCCATTTCTGTTCTCTACTTTCATGGGTCAGGGCCTGACATCCTACTGTATGTAAAGGTCTATCTAACCGAGGAAGAGTAAAGTCAGAGATTTTACTTAGTGCTTCTGTTCAACAACTGTTTTCTGTGTGGCAAAAGCAGTGTCATACAGTTCATCCAGAGCCAGGTATGGCATCCCGTTTCAGATCATCCAAAGCTAAGGGCAGCAATTTCAGAGGGGAAACTGAGGCAGTGGGCACATGCAATGAGACATAAAGAAACACCTGGGCACAGAGCACTGATGATGTCTGCTACCTTGCTGCTATGGTGTTTCCTTTCCTGCACTGGAAATTAGGGCACACGCCCCTAACTTTCCATAGGCTTACTTGTCTTCAGGACTCAAAGCTGTACAGCAAAATTCCTTTCATCTTTTAAGGAGCAGATTTTCGGTATGATTAAAGATGCATTTAATTTTTGCGCCTATTGAAGGGAAAGCTGAACACTTATTTCCATTGTCTGTTTTCCACACTACTGCTTTAATATAACTTCCTCTTAACAAAGGCAAAACAAGACAAGTCCAGTACTAAAAAGCTCAGATAGTTTCATGAGTGGCAAAGCCAAGGGAGTTTCATTTCCTATGGACTTGTATTGAGGTTGAATTTCTTCTGTGGTGTCTGTGGTGTCTAGTGATAGCTGAATCATAGGATGATTTAGGCGGGAAGCATCCCCTTGAGGTGTCTAATCCAGCATCATGGACAGAGAAGGCCTAACTCTGGAGTCAAATCAGGTTCCTCAGGATCTCGTTCAGCAAGCTTAGGAAATCTCCAAGGTTGAACAGAGGTCTTGTTCCAGCTCTGAACTCCTCTAAAGGCGAAACAGTTTTCTTTTGTCCAGATGCAACAGCCTCCATTGCAAGGTGCAGTTGTTTCATCTTGTCTGTTGGCTGTACATGTTTCAAAAGGGGCTGGTTCCATTTTCCCTGTTTTCCTTCCATCAGGCAGTAAAAAAACCCAACTTGATCCCCCTGCCCATAGTTTTCTCCTCTGCTGATTGAACAAAGTTAGTGTCCCAGCTTCTCCTTGCACATTATGAACTTCAGTGTCCTTTCCATCTTAGTGCTCTTTGGACACCTTCAAGTTTGTCTGCCTCTTCTCATGGGTGGTGGACCCAAAGGAAGGCACGATACAGAATTTTTGTTTGTTTGTTTTCTGTTATGTGATTTTTCTTCTTCCTCATCCTCCTGTTTGCATAACTTTTGTGGTTTTGAGTCTTCCATGTCTCTGTCAACATATTTATTAATTTTTAAATTGGTAATGAGTTTTAAAGTTATTGCTGGAAAGGCATAAAATATAGGTATATCCAGCCTTACACAGTATCATTACACAGGCCTCATATTCTTGGGGGAAAAGGCTAAAATGCCAGCAATGATAATGTATTGGTCTGACATGGAAAGAGAGGAAAACCAGATGAGGATTGGGAAGATATCCTTCCAGATCAGTTGTGTTTGTAGAGATTTCTTTTCAGAGGTATTTGCCATAGTTTCTTGCTGGTATTTATTGACCTCTCAGAATATTATTTCAAATTATTTCTTCTAAAATCAGCTGGGTTAATCTAGACACTGAGTTGAGGCTGTTTCGTCTACTCTGGTGGACCCAGCTTCACACTAATACAGAAGTGCCAGTAGAATATCAGCAGATAGTACAGTGATGTTACTCACTCCTATTTGAAGTTTGAACCTGAAGATCTGTCCCTGAAGCTCATCTCTAGCCCACCTGAGAGGGTGGAGGGAGGGAGCTGAAGATACAAGTCATTGCCCTGCATGTGGGGAATCAAAATGAACTGGCCTTTACAATGCTGTATTATAAGGATTTTTGTCAGCACAAATGAGACCTATACTGGTAAAAAACCTGTTTTACACCAGAATAATGTCAGGTTTTTTTCAAGAAGCATATTTTTGGCAAGGAAATGGGGGTACAGGTTATATGGGCAAAACTCCTCTTTCACCTGTATAGGTGAGTGAAGTATTCTGCCTGGGTTAAAGCACAGCCATTTGGAAATCACTTTAGGCTGAGTACTCTTGACAGCTTGGGTATGTCTGTCACACATTGCAGCCTAGCACCCCCATGACTGATGCTTTCCAAAGTCTGTATTGTAGGCATGATCTAAAGAGAACTATTATAAATAATTTTGCACTAGCATAGCTGTATTGATTCTTGGTGGGTCAATGATTCTGCTTTGCTTATATGATTACAGTTAAACTGGTAAACCTTCCTGAGAAGTCTCCTCCGTTCGATGACAATTCATTTTGAGCTCCTCAGAGGTTATCGTGAACATGGAAAACATCCGACAAATGGATTGTTCCCGCAGAAGCAATGAATGCAGATTGAATCGCCCTTGAGTACGGCTAAGTTTTCAGACAGCAACAGAGCACCATGACTGTGTTATATTAGTTTTACATATTTATAAGCTAGTGAGTGTTACACATTTGACAGGGCAAGTAATTGCTCAGCTTCCAAGGGCTCTTCTAAGACAAACAGGCACTTTCAAAAAATCCACACAATATCCTTTTTAGAGGAAGTTACAGTTGGAATTTGGAAACATACATTTCAAATAGCTAAAGCCAGGGTATTTTCTCTTTTAAATTACTGAGTTTATTTTTATTTTCTTTAAATCAGCTGTTTTGTGCCTTTCTTATGCCATTTCTTTTTTTGCCTACGTGCCTGCTTCTGTTCTTCCATCCTCAGGTCTTCATCCAATAGTTAATATTTGAAGGAGCACATAAGATGACAACAGATGATGAAGCTGGCCCTTTGAAGACTCTTCAGATAATAAAATGGTCCTGCAGCAAGCTGTGGGGTGGATTTCCCAAAGACCATGAAGCAATTAGCATGAACTCTTCACATTTTTCAATGCTCTGTACATATTTATTTCATTTTTTCCCTCCTTTCCTATGTTTGGAGTCTGATCACAAAACACCTCTTTTTACCATGTAGAATTTTTTCTTTCTGTCTGGTCTCACAGGCTGTCTTCCTCTAAGTAACTGAGTCATCCAGTTCATCTCCACCTCACAAACTTCCTTAGGTGCTGAGTACTTTTTTGTCACAAGTTTATGTTTTTGTGCTTGGGGACTTTTCCACATTTTAGCCCTTCCTTCTTTTGGACTGTCTGTACTGGATGTCTTTTCCTATTCATGGACTTGCTTTTCTTGACTACTCTTCAGGAAGAACCCTGTCATAAAGAAATTACTTCCCCTTTGCTTTGTGTAACTTCTAGACAGGAGACAGTGTGTGCTGCAGGTCCCGACAGCCAATGGGTTTTCTCTGTATTCAGCATTTCAGAAGGTTTTAGTGACACTTAACAAACCACCACAGTCAGAAGTCCTAAACTGCCCTATGAAGCTGGTTTGTGTGCATCTGCTTACCCACACATAAACTCTAATAGTACAGAGTGCTCCGTGTGAAATTGAGCATCAGCAACCTAAATCCTGATGAAATTTAGAAAATTTCAGTGGTAGCCAAACAACTCTTAGTTTCTCTCTGATCATTCTTCCCATCAAGGATAAAGTGCTCTTGATGAACTTTTTATTTATGAAAGTTGCCTTTCTGAAAGTGTAGTAGAAACTGTTTTACTCCATCTTTATCGATTTTCACCATCAGTTGTTAACTAGGGGCAAAACTGGAGCTGCGTTTGAGACAGAGTCACAGTGGCTCAGACCAGAAGCTGTCTGCCCACCAATGGGGCTACTGCATCATCTGTGGTTGGATTAGTGCCTTGACATCACCTCATATCACATATAATACTAATGCTGTAGAATGCTACAGTGCCTCCACTGTACGCTCACATTTTGTCACCTTCACACCCACTTACTGGAAAAAAATTTTAAAAGTTAAGTCTGTATCTTCATCGCTCAGAAAGGGAGTGTTTCTGAAGCAGAAATGAAACAGGGTCCCATAGGAAGCAAGGTTCAGGCCAGCCACAATTTTAAGCACAGCACTGCCAAGCAGTTGGGAAGACCTATTGTGTTAGCACTGTATTGCCCTGTTGTTAGCTTTCAGGAGATGACTAATGTGCCTTAATTAATCCCTGTGTGAAAAACATACTTTGTAGGCAACACAGACAAGGCCAAAACTGTGAGCAAGTTATTGGGAGCTGCAGCTTCGTGACTTGCTTTTCATCAGGGAGATGTTGTCCGCATAAGGAGGCCAGCACAAACTGTGCTCTTTGGTCAAAACTTATTTACTGAAAATTATGATAACCTGACCCCAGTTCAAGAAAAAGCATCTTCAGAAGTAGAAAAATACCATGTAAAATTGCAATTAACCAGGAAGAGATGATGGATCACGCAGAATGGCAATGAATAGCAGTAATACCACAGTGTGGGAAAGGCACAGTGAGTTAGATATGCTATTCTGTATAATCTAGGCATGATTTCTAGATGCAGTCTAGCTGCTGTAGAGGGTTTTTTGTTTATTTTTTGTTGGTTGGTTGGTTTGGTTTTTTGTTTGTTTGTTTTTCAATCTTGTTAATAAAGTTAAATCATTACTTAAATCAGAGCATCGCTAGTGATGGCAGATACACAGTCACCTTCAGCCAAAAGATCTCAGATCTCTTTGTAGACATGTATTCAAAGGTAATTTTGTCCACAGCTGAAAAACAGCTCTCTTTGGAAGAAAAATGAAGCAGAAAGTAGAAATGTGCAGAAATACAAGGGCAAGAAGTGAAGTCTTCCCCTTCCAACCAATGGGCAGAGGCATGGTTAAGTGATTAAAACATTAGCCAGAAGACTGACATAACAGAACTGCCTTTTCCAGTGTCTTGTATTACAGATGAGCTCTGTATGAAACCTAAAATAACTGATCCAAGTCAGCAGTGCATGAAATCTCCCTTACTGTTGGATATTTTTTTGATTTTACTTTTAATGTTTTGGTGCAATGGGATGACAGCAGTTACTGACTTTGAGATTAGACTGTGGTCCAGACTGACCGAATGCAAAGTCTGAGGGCAAAAATGGACTCTATGGGGCCTAAAATGCTACAGGTATATTGATTAGGTTCTTTCATGGGTATTTTTTTCCCCAATGTGCCAGTCAAACATGTCATACCCATCCTATAGATGCTTAGGGAGGTGAAACACATCCCTCTTTCAAAACACTGGATTTGAAAGGAAGGCTGAAGTAAAGGCAGGAATTCTGAATGAAGAATGGTTTGACCACAGTGATGATAATTAAGCTGAAAGAGTAATCCCTGAGTCTGGTCCTTAGCTAACTGTGGAAATGTCACCACACTGAATGAGGCTGCCTTGGGCTTGCTAGAGTTTGGCCCAACTTTAATGCTTCATTTCAGGGTTGAAGTAATGGTCTGTCTTGGGAATCAGCTAAAATAAAATCTAAAACTAGGTTTGGAGTAAGCAAAACTATTTATGGACAGAGTTGAAAGTGAACCAGAAAAGCTATTAGGATGCCATGATGCAGGCAGTGGTTTAAGAGCAGAGACAATTCTAGGGAGTGAGCTCTGAGGCAGGGAAAATCAACCTTCAATGCAGGTAAAACCAACACCTGGATTTTTCTGAAGTGCTCAGACCAGATCTATGCCAGAAGATGTTGCTGGGTAGGGTATTCGTCACAAAGCTCTCCTTCTGGGAACACAGTTTATCCTGGTGAGGCTCTGCTTTGGCTGGTGATTTAGGCCTCTGCTTTCCATCGTCTGATCACTAGCAAAATTAATTCTGCAAGAAAGAGGACTGTTGTAATGGAGCATCTTTCATTCTGCTGGAATTAGCACAGCTATGTCAGTCCAAATGAGGCAAAGTTGCGACGGCAAAAGTTAATAGATTTAGCCTGACCAGATTATGTCCCCTCATCCTCTTCACTCTCTAGGATGCTGAAGCATCCTGGTTGTAAAATCAGCAGATTTCTTCAGTGAGTACTGGAGAGCTGGATCCAGAATTTCCTCTCTGAAATACACATTTGCACAATGTGAGAGGAGGAACATTTATGGTGTGGTCTGTGAAACAGCATCTCCCACCTCTGGAAACAAGGGCAGACCTGAGTGGGTTGTAGAAGTTCATGGGGGTGTGTTTCTTGCACTGATAGGACCTGAAGACTATATTCTTGGGTCACTTTTTTGCTAAGTGGTAGGAAAGACTAATGTGAGTACCTTCATGCTGTAGTCCTTATGCAACAGTGTTCAACAATGAATTTTCATAGGAGAGCGACCTTTCTTTTTACACACTGATTGGTTGCTGTTTTAGTTCCCCACTAAGATGAGCAACCAGAGATTATTTAGAAATTAATGAGATTTTTAAGCTATTGGGAATCTTTGCAGTCTCTATCAGACTTGAACTGGATTTCTTACTGGCAATTGGTAGGTAGCTCTGTGGATGATAGTCTGATATTTTGGGGATGGTGCTCAGGCAGAGCCCAACAGCTGCTCCAAAAGACCCATCTGAACAAGTGCGAATCTGTAAACCACCCAGGAGCAATGGTTGCAGCCACTTGTCACTTTGATTGTATTTTCCCAGTTTTACTCACTGCAGACTGTTCCAGTTAAGTGCTAAACCTCTGCTCCTCAGACTACACCTTTGTGGGTAAACAGGAAAGTTGTGTCATGTCACTAGTAGAAAAGTGGTGTTGTTACTCTACTGGAGGGAGAGGAGATAGATGTGTATTAGAGGAGAACAGCAGTCTGTATTCTCAAAGATATTTAAGTACTTCATTCCTATTGATTTTCTCATGATCCAGGTAGCATGTAAATACCTGGAACAATCTGGACAGAGATAAGCTGGTTTCTTTATGAAGCTTTACTGAATGTTAAACACAGCAATGACTCAAGTGCTGAAAACAAAGTTGGAGAACGTAAAAGCCACATGATTATGTGGGGCCATGAGAAAATGCCTGAAGGACAGTCAGGCAAGAACTGCTCCGTGAGATCTGAAGACATTCTGTGCTGGCAGTTCATCGATGAAGGTTGCTCATTATTTGCTTATTTTGAACATGTTGTTTGCTGAAGGCCAAAGCCTGTCAGATCTTAGAAAGACTCTTTTTCAAGAGCTTTTGTTGCTTCAGCAAACAGGTCATGAGTCCAACCCACCCACTCCACAAACAAACATTTCTCCAAATTATCAGGGCAATGGAGTTCATTTGGCAGAGATGGCAGTTTGGTAGAGACGAATCGCTTAGGGTGTGGGGGTTTTATTGTGTGTGTGTGTCCAAGTCTTTGCCCTCCACTCTTCAGCTTTCTCCTCATGCATCCTGTATAATGACTGTGTGTGTGTTGATTTCATTCCTTTTGGAGCTGCTTACCTTTCTAATTATACTTACTAAGTATTCAGTACTTCAGTTGGCTGCGTTCCCAGAACAAAGGCTATAACTGAATACAAATAACTGAATTAAAATAATGCTGGCTTATAATCAGAGGAAGGCCCTTTGTGGCTTAGGAAGTTTGAGATATCGCTGAGGAGAAAGGTAATTCTACCAGCTCACATGTAAATTGGATGCCTGTTCTTCCCAAACCAGCCTCCACACTCGCATATCTGCCAGATTGCTCCTCCTGGTGAGTTTTGCAGTGGACTAAAGGGAGATGATGGCAATGATTGTAGCAGTAGATTGGGACAAGAAGGAATTGTAAATGGGTAAGAGTATTTTTCAGAGAGAAGAGTAACTCACAAAATGCCTGAACTTGAGTAGGTGCCGTTTGAATCGTTGAAATGAAAGTAGGGCATGAGTTACGTATAGATGGTATCTAGAAGATACTTTAGTGGGATCCCACTGCAGAAATGGTCTTAATTTCGCTGTTCAAGAAACTAGTTTGGTTTTGAGAAAGAACTGGGAAGAATAGTACGTAAGAGCAGCTTTTGGAGAATGTCAAATAGACATTGCTCTTGCTCTTCCAAGAGAATGGAGAACAGAATTGACATGTGCAAAAGAAAAGAGAGCTCACCTCTGCAGTGGTGAATAAAATAAAATAAAATAAAATAAAATAAAATAAAATAAAATAAAATAAAATAAAATAAAATAAAATAAAATAAAATAAAATAAAATAAAATAAAATATTACTAGGACATAGCTCACTGTGGTCTTACATATAAATCCATCTGAATTGTCAATAATCATTAATTAGAAACTATTTTTGTCCAGATATTAGCCGTTGAGTTTGTTTTTCTTAGGATTATGGATTGTTGTTGGGTTTGTTTTGTGCGTTCTTTGAATTTAATTTTTTTTTGGCAGGGAAGGTGTTTTGGGATTTATTTCCATGGGTTTTGTTTAAATACGGCTGGTGCAATTCATAGCAGAAGCACCAAAACCTGAATATGTTTTTTTTTCTTTTGGGGTCAATTTTGATGATGTTGTCCTGAAATGAAGCCATCCTAGAATATCATTCTTAACGGAAAGGTTTCTGATTTTTTGTGCTTTTTATTTTTTCACTGATGACTTTTAATTTCCAGTCCTTACCTCTGTGCTTTTTTTTCCCTGGTGCATCAGATGTCTGCCTGCGTGGAGTACTACCATATAACTTGAAAGAACCTCTCAATGCATTAAGTGCCCAAAAACTGGGAAGGTTTTTGTACCTCACTGCTACAGATCCCAGTTGATAAGGAGAGGGGAATGTTAAGCTAGAAAGAAGGCTGGAGCAGTGTTAACCTGCTCTTGCCAGGTAGTGTCACATGGGCATCCTGGGTACACCTGAGAATATGTATTTTAGGTAGAAGGAATTTGCCAGGGAGATGAGAAAGGAGGCACAGTTTTGAGGGTGCAGGATTCTTGCATTGATGCTGTAATGACCAAGTGTCCTACAGGTCCTCAAGCAGTAAAGGAGCAACAGCAAATGCTATGGAAACAGCTCAAAAGAGCTCAAAAGAAATATCTATCAGTCAGTGGTCCCTCAGGCATATACCGTTGCCTCATAGAATCATTCATAGAATAATTAATTAAGTTGGAAAAGATCAAGTCCAACCTTTGATCAAACTCCACCATGCCAACTAAACCATAGCACTAAGTGATGTATCTAGTCATTCTTGAACACTTCCAGGGATGCTGACTCCACCAGTTTCCTGAGCAGCCTATTCTAATGCTTTACCACCCTTTCAGTGAAGAAATTCTTCCTGATGTCCAACCTGACTCTCCTACTGCAATATGAGGCCATTTCCTCTTGTCCCATCACTTGTTGCCTGGGATAAGAGACTGACCCCCACTTGGCTACAACCTCCTTTCAGGTGGTTGTACAGAGTGATAAGGTCTCCCCTGAGCCTCCTCTTATCCAGGCTAAACATGCCCAGCTTCCTAAACCTCTCCTCCTATGACTTAGTCTCTAGATCCTTCCCCAACTTTGTTGCCCTTCCCTGAACACACTTCAGCACCTCAGTGTCTTTCTTGTAGTGAGAGTCCCAGAACTGGACACAGGATTCAAGGTGTGGCCTCACCAGTGCCGAATACAAAGAAAGAATCACTGCCCTGGTCCTGCTGGTCACACTGTTGCTGATGCAGTCCTGGATGCCGTTGGCCTTCTTGGCCACCTGGGCACACACTGGCTCAGGTTCAGCCACTGTTGACCAACACCCCCAGGTGCTTTTCTGCTGTGCAGCTTTCCAGCTACTCTTCCCCAGCATGTAGAGCTGCATGAAATTGTTGTGACAGAAGTGCAGGACCCAGCATTTCACTTTATTGAACCTTATACGATTGACGTTGGCCCACTGGATCCAGCCTGTCCAGATCCCTCTACAAAGTATTCCTACCCTCTGTCAGATCAACACTCTTGCCCAACTTAGTGTTGTCTGAGAAATTACTGAGAACTTCATCCTTACTGCCCTCCATATCTGGGCACCAGAGATGCTTGGCTTTCCTCTCTATCTGTGGAAGGCTTTGTATAAGATAGGAAACCCCTCTGGGGAGATATGATTGGCTTCCCTTTCCCTTTGAGCTCCTGGAGCAGATCAGCTGTTGGACCTAAGGTAAGGTAAGCCCTTGGGCTATGAATGTTTAATACAGAATTCCCAGAGTCCTAAGGGCTGATGTGAAGGGTGTGTTTCAAACGCATGTGTGACCCAGTCTCCTGCTGTCCTAGTAGGGCTGTCACATTGTGCACAGATCTACCACAGCCTTCAGGCCAGTATAAAATCACCTTTGAGACATCTGCTATCAGAATTCATAAGAGATGGTCTAGGTGTTCCTGACCCTCCCAGGGCCTGAGCTGGATGGTCTCTTGGAGTCTTTGCCAACACAGTAATGAAGTAGTTATCATCAGCAACAGGATCTTGCTCTGAGAAATGCTGATCTGTGCTCCAGCTAGTGGAATGGGAGAAGAGGAAGAGCAAAGCAGGCATCAGTTTTTATTAAATAAACTGTGCAGATGCACCAAATCTAACCTTGTGTTTTCTGAGCTGCTCCTTTTATCCTTCACCAGTGTAAACCAGGATGTATCACTTTTCTGTAAATCTTCTCTTTGGTCTTTAGGAAGAATTAGTGTTCTGAGGTTGAGAGAAAAATAGAACTTGATGGGTCTTTGCTTTGGCTGCTGTATTTTTGTGGGAAAGCCTCCACTGTATGAGCACATGTTATGAAATCCAAGAGGAAATCCAACAGGGCAAGCAAGTAGGGGAAATTCCTTTACCATGTTCTTTGCTCTTTGCACATTTCTTCCCCATGAAAGGAACCGATCCTTTATCTATCAATATCCACATTTATCTAGGTTTATAATTGCTTTCGAAGTAAAAGAGTTTTGGGGAATTTGTTGGGGTTGGTTTTGATGTTTATTTTTGGTGTGGTTTTTTTGTTTGTTTTGATTTTTGTTTTTGTTTTTGTTTTTTATTGAGGGGGATAAAAAGGTGAAGCAGTTGAAAAACTAAATCCCTTTTATAGAGTATTTGGCTTACACCTTCTTTTAGATTCCTCTTTCCTCGTTCTTAGAACTATTTGATCTGATCCAACATCATTATTTAGTCTTCAGTGATAACAGATAACACAATGAGCTCTGTTGATCCAGAGAAAAGGAGACTATAGTAGCAGAGTAATTTAATTGTGAACAGCTCTTCAGTTAAGTACAAAATGACATTATGAAGTCAGTGGTTGGAAGCTGAAGGCAGAAAAATTATACCTGATTTCTACTGTGTATCTATACACTCAAAATAAATGAGATCAGCAATTGTAATAAATTTAAGGATACTTTGGAGCTTTGGATTCTTGGACTGGGATTTATCTTACCCAGCTTTGGGTGCCTCCAATGCATATATATCCGCTTCTCAGAACTGTGTGTCTTATTTTCTTTGGATAAGGCTCTAGTCAGCAGAGTTAATGAAGTTTAGAGTGTGATTCACCCAGCCAAAGTCTGGATGAAGTGAATGGAGCTCTGAAGCTCCATTGACTATATTGACCATATCCCCACTGGCTGTAGAAGGACCACCAGGTGACAGACACCTATATGAAGATGGACTATTTCTGTCTCTGAAGGCTTTGTACTCAGCCTAAATTACATGCTCCAGACCAGCCAGTGTTGAAGAGCCTGAAGCAAAATATAACTTTAGTTGTCTGTTTTGCAGGAAATTGGAGGGTATGATCACTTGCCCCTTCTGAGCATAGAATTTGTGAATCACCAGTGAGTAATTCTCCAACTGCTGTTGAAAACTCTGCTGATCATTTTGGGGCTTTCACTATGATTTCCCCATCTCAACGATTCATCTCTGCCCTGGCCATGTTATCAAATGAGGGCTCATGGATAGGCTGCTTTTCTTGTTTTGGGTCTTGGCTAGCTGCAGGGAAAAGTGAGGTACTGAAGTGTGTAAGCACCTTTCAGCTCATCCTGGTGTTTTATTTCTGACTGATGTCAGCAGAGATATGGGGAATCATTGAATTAGGTAATATTTTGAGTGAGTTTAGGGGCCTGCCCAAGCAGAACAGCTCACAACATTAGTGCCTGTTTTTCTGTGTTGCACTCAATAACAATCTTCTTGGGTTTGTTTGCCCCTATTTGTCATTTGTTTCTTCCAGGCTGTTTAAGTCCAGTTTCACACCAGAGCGGTTTGCCTGCTGTGCGTGTCTTTGTAAGGGTTTCCTCTGTGCCTTGAAATGGTTCCCCTTGCCAATGCACCCTGCCTGCTATGTCCCAGCTGGTTCCCTTGCTGGGGACATACAGTGTTCTCCACCTGCTTCAGACACAAGAGACTTATCAATGTGAGCAGAGAGCCATACTGAGACATTTTGCTTCCCCGGACATTTCTCCATTATGAGTTCTCTTCAAGATTTCTTTCGCAGATGCTTTTCTTTTCAGGACTCTGGTATGCCTCCCACCCAGGCATGGTTCTCCTGGGCACCCTTCTCCCTGATATGATTTTTTCCTGGCTGTCACCCTGCTGGTTCCCTGCCATCCTTCCAGCTGGGATGCGGTAGAGCCAGTTGGCATCAGGAGTGTTTGACTTCATTTAGCATCAACTTCTTTTCCTGTCTTTCGTATAAGAAAGATGGACAAAACCTTTTTAACAGGGCTGGCAGTGAGAGGACAAGGGGTATAAGTTTTAAACTGAAAGAGAATAATTTATACTGGACATTAGAAAGGAATTCTTTATTATGAGGGTGGTGAGACACTGAAAGAGGTTGCCCAGAGAAGTTGTGGGTGTCCCATCCCTGGTAGTGTTCAAGGCCATGTTGAATGGGTCTTTGAGCAACCTCATCTAGTATAAGGTGTCTCTGCCCATGGCAGGGTGATTTGGAACTAGGTGATTTTTAAGGTCCCTTCCAACCCAAACTATTCCATGATTCCATGATAATATGTCTCTGCTAAAGTTTACATCAAGTTTGAAGAAACTTTTTTGGGTTTTATCTTGACTCTTAATTTTGTTTATTGTTTCATCTTTTTCTCATATTGCATATTGGCCCAATGGTACATTATTCTATGCCAGATTAAAATATCTCATGCCTTGATTTTCTTTCCCCCTAATATAGAAGTCAAGGTCATCACTGTATCCTACTTTCATTGCTCTCTCCTGACTCATTAGTTTTTTGTCAAATTTTCTTCAGAAGTTTGTAATTCATCTCAATGCTGTGTCAACAACCCTATCACTACAATCAAATCTCTAGCAGTTTTGATTTCTTGTTCATGTGTTCTGACCTTCACACCTTGTGGAAAATGTGTTTGTTTCCCTGTTGTCTTTTTGTGAATGTTGCTGCAAAATAATCCCCTTTAATTTTTGTTCCACCAGGGACTTTTCAATGTCTTCTCTGTTCTGCCAATAAATTGTGTCACGTCCTGCGGGGATTTAAACCTGCCTCCTTTGCTGAACTTTTAGTTTCTTCCAGACTGTTGTCTGCATCTGAATTTCACTGGTCTTTTCATTTAGCATTTTAAGAAGTCTGGTATCCTTTGAGTAATTTTTGTTCCTTCCCCATGACCTACTGTTTTCATTTTTCCCATCTCTGTTTTTTGTCACTGTCTTGTTCATTAAATGCACTTAATTCTCATTAACTTGTCTCAGGTATCAAACTGAATTTTGGGACACAATGCACACTTGGGAATCACTTAATGCTTCCCTCCCCTTTCTGTCTTTTTCCTTGGAAATAATCAAATTTCCTCCAAACTGATCCAAACCCTTCTGACTGAGACTAGAGCACACTGTACCTCATTTCTTTTTCTCCCAGTGTTGAAGCCACAGTGATTAGTGGTAATGAGTAGGTTTGTTTCAACACAGTTACTCTGGGCCATGGGAACCAAAAGTGTGCAAAAATGGAGTGCTCACACCAACAATTTTTCCCAGTTCTGCTGCACTAACATGGCTCTCACTGGTTCAGCACTCACTCAGGTGCCTGTGTTTTTGCCTGCATGCCTCAGCCAAGCCACCTACCCTATGCTGTCCTCATTCACTCACCTTTTATCTCAGTGTTTAATTGTGAATTGGTGAAAATATTTCTTCAGGAAGCTCTGCTGGCAGCAAGGTCTCAGCCACATGACCCCAGTTCCCCTACATGGCCTGAGGACAGCCATCTCCTGGATCTTCCCACATAGGATATACGTTGCACATATCATTTGAGAAGAAATTCCGCTGTTTAATTCCTCTATTGTTTGTTCATCAATAAACAAATGATGCCTGATCTTCAATCCACTTGGAAGCCTTTGTTTGCCAAAGGATGTTTTACTACTTCTTCAAATCCTCATAAACCACCAAAGCTGAGCTGAACAGCACAGTGAAACCTCTCAGTCCATGTTCTGTATCCAGAGAGTGTTCCTGATCAGGAACAGCAAAATATGCTACCACTTGAAATATGCAAAGAGTGCCTGTAATATATTCATGAAAAATAATAAGCTACCTGCAAATGGAGCCACACCTGTTTCCTCCAACCAGAGGAGAAAGTGGATTAAACCCTCACCTCACTTTTCCACAGCTCTTACAAAACACTGAGTACCGTTTACAGTTGGTAGCCTGATTATGGTTATGCTTCTTTAGCTCAGGGAAAAACAGCTTTTCCTCGTGTAGATTATATTTGCATTTATATTTATTCATTTGCATACAGATTTTTATGCCTTACTCTTGAAAGGTAAAGAGATTCCAGCTCTTTTAAAGGCAGTAACAGTTCATTTTATGCCCTGTTCTCCATAACAATAATTGCTATAACTCTGAAGCTCCCCTGGCATTTTAAGGGCAATAAAAAAAAGGGGTGGAGGGAAAAAGAGAAGAAAATTCTCCTATTAATTGGTGAGACTCCAGGGTTCTGTTCTGCAGTGTTTTACTCCTGTGAGTAATCTCATTATCCTTGGTAGGACTGATTATACAGAGGCTGCAGGATCATGCTCCAGAAGTCCAGCCTTTAATCAAATCTACCTGTTCAAAAGGAACACATGGTTGCCTTTCAGTGGGAGCCTTTAGCTCTGAAATGAGGATGTAAATTAGCCAAAATGCCTCAGAGGGAGGAAAACTTCATCTGCCAGGTTTTCTCTCTGCTCTTGCTGAAATTAATCCATTGGTTGTGTCTGTGTGTATGTGCACAGGGAAGTGATTCTTTGCCCTTTTCCTTTAATGGAGGTTCAGATCCCCATTTATGGAAAAAAACAAGCTTTCTCCATGTGTTTGAAAGAACATGTATAAACGATTTTGTTGTATGGATGCAGTAAAAAAAACATATAAATCCTTAGTCAGGAAGGGATGAGTATTCAATAAAAGTAACAGGCACTTGCAATGACTCTCTCAAGTATTTCAGAAACAGAACAGCTCCATAGAGGAGAATGAGAAAGACTGAAATTCAGGCAAGACCTGGAGGAGAGAGGCAGCAGAGCTGTGTTGCTTGGCTTAAAAAGGAGATGAAGATGAATGGCTATAATAAAGGTATATAAAATATTGGATTGTACAGAGAAAGTAAAAGAAAAATGGGCTTCTGTATAATATTTCTCGTGATAGCTAAATAAAAGTCTAAAAAAATGTAGAAGACCACAGTTAAAGCAGATTAGTACAACATTTATTTTTCTTAATGCATAAATTCATATCACACTGATATTATTAAAGAAAAAAAAAGGCATAGAAGGTTTAAAACAAACCAATTGAATATTAGTGAATGTACTTGGATCCCTTAAATGTGAGTTAGAAAAGCAAGTCTTTGAGAAACTGTCTTCCATCCAGAATGGGATTCACCCAAATTCCAGATTATCTATCAGCTATCAGATGGGGTAACGCAAGAAAAGCAACACCGGATTTCCTATATTAAGAAATAAAATGCCAAGTGAAGAACAGAGAAGATGCAGAAAAGCTCTGTTTGTCTCTGAAAAAAACTGAAATAAGACCCCAAAGCAGACTTGGTCTTTTTTTTTTCTTTTTTTGTTTCTTTTCACTGTAAGAACAGCCATAAACTCAAGTGGAAAATGAATGAGTCACAGCAGAACACCTTGGCTCTTCTTCTGCTGCGTCCTTCCCTGTCTGCCCTGTCACCAGGCATCTGAGGTTCTATCCATCTTCTGCCACCCCCTTGGTGGCCTTCAGGAGCAACTTGAGGGAGGGTCATGGCATCCTGTATTGATGACTCTCCTACATTGACTTTCTACTGCTGTGGATAAGGCAACAAACTACACGGAGAGGTATCAATTATCTTTTGCTGCATTCCTTCCATGGTGGAAGTCTTAAGCCTTTTTAAAGTGTTTTGCTTTTCAGCTGCTGATACACTGCCATTGATAGCTTAGTGTTCCAGTCAATGTCAGGGATGGAAATGCAGGTGTCCAGTACAGGACTGGTACTGCAGTCAGTGGAGATGAAGAACATGGGGAGGTTGTGCTTGACCTTTTGAAGAGCACTAAATAGCAGGACAGGCATTATAAAGTGATTTTTAGTGCCTGGCTACTTCTCCTGACCTGCTTTTTGAGACCAGTTTAAGCCATACCCTTTTACACCAAATGAGGATCTGATCTCCATTTTAGGAAGAGAACCAAGCTTGTTTACAAAATAATTGACTTGGCTTCCATCTCAAGCTAAGCATCTTTTTATTTTGGTTTTGGTCAAGCTAAGTTCCTATTATGGTTAGCCAGGCTTGTACAATAAATATTTGGCAACTAGGAGTGTGGTGTTGCTCTGAACTTTTTGTGCTGCGGTTGCTTACACAAGACCAGTGCTGGGTCAATTGAATAGCTACTGCCATGGGACAGTGTTGGTGAAATTGTGGTGAGTTGGGGTGGCCACACCAGCTAGGTTGACCCATGCCATCAGCCTTGCCTGACTCCATATCTACTGTCCTGACTCTTTTCAGCTGTAGCATCCTATAGGAATCTGTCTTCCAGTCCCTGGAAGCGCAGAGCTGAGGATTTGGAGAGGCTTAAAAGTGTCAGTGGGACAAAGCAGGTGAGGTGTGAACAGCATATCTGGTGGAAGCTGCGTGATGTTCTCTTTACCCAAGACTGTAGCTGCTGGTTGTTCTCTGGCACTAAGCAACATGACACCATCCACTTTCACATTCAGATAAAAGTGGAACACTTTTAGGACAATGTTACCTTTTCTTTAAAAAAAAAAAAAAGAAATTCTTGTTTGTTACACCACAGAGACTTTCAGATTTTTCTTTGTATGCTGAGTGTGTGTGTCAGTGAATTAAACATATGCTTCATTGAATAGAACTGCACTTAACAAAACACTGTTCCATATGTACAACTTCATTTCCATCCACAAAGAAATAGTGGTCAGACTCCTGCAGCCTGGAGTGGAACTTGCCTCCTCACTGAGCAAGTAGAGATGGCAACTTTCTGGGCAGAGCCAGATGCAAGTTCTAAAGAGATTTATTTATTAGAAGTTGATGCAATCTCACTACACTAATGACTTAATTTAGATGCAGATATGTAAGACACTTGTATGGATCAGACAAACATCTGTCAGAGTTGAAAAAGATGTAGATAACTTGAGCAGGGAGATGAACTGGGAGACCTCCTCAGATGCCTTCCAACTCTGGTTTCCAGTGGTAACTTGATCCTGTAAATTGATAGTAGTTTTTCCAGGTAGGGCATCCCTGGGATTGTGAGAATAGATTTTTGGTAACCCAATATCTCAATTTTGCCAGGCTAAAATATGACAGCTTTGTGTCATTAGCTGCTACATTGCTCCCCTCCCTGATCACCCATCCTCTCAGACTTTCACTTCCTTGCTCTGATTTGGTTATGCCTGTGATGTTGAAACACTCTTCTCTGTGTACCTCCTGCTGCTACTATTAGTTCCTTATTTTTTTTCTGAAATCTCTTACATTTGTTTACAGATGAAACCCTCTGAACTTCCCCTAAGTCACCACCTCTGCCTGTTTTCCTGTGGTGACCTCTTTCATAATTTTACTTTTTCCATTAATTTTTAAAACTTAATAATTTTTTTTTATTTGGTTCTCTCATGCCACTTCCCTTTACTCTCTGGAGTTTTTCAGTGTGTATCTCATATTCTGTTCCTATATTTCCATTTTCCTGGGGCTGCCTACTACACAAGTGGTTGTCATCTTTCCTTTTTCCCCAGTCAATTCAATGCTTTTTTTTCACACATAACTGTTTCTTCCCCCTGGAGCTCATGTGGGCTGTACAAATGCAATTTGTTTCACCAGTCCATAAAAGAAAGTCTCCCCAGATTGAGATGTCTCCCAGACGCACTGATTTTCATGCTAGTTCTGTAAGGTTTAATTTTCTGTGCTTTTCATAGCAGGTCTAGATTTGAGGTTGTGTTCTTTTAGTTAACTAATCTTGCCCTGCCCAAGACAGGTATTTATGGGACTTACTTGGCACATGGAAAACCTGAGTTCCAGCCCATGACTGCGATCAACCAGGGACTTGACCTTTGGCCATCTTTGTCCAGCATAGGAGCCCTGCCCACCAGATTACTGACCCTGCTGAGATGGGTGGCTTTCAGAGGCCCACCAAAATCTTCTTGATGTCACAGAAATGCCCTGGTGTCAAACAACAGAAGTCTCAGATGTGGAAGTGGTTTGGGAAACCAGTTCTCACAGATCTGCCTCAGGTTTCATATCTTCAGCTTTGTACAAGTCATCACAATGTGGAGATCAGGCTGGTTGGCTGCTAATTTCAACCTTCTCATAGAATCATGGAGTGGTTTGGGTTGGAAGGGACCAGGATCATCTAGCTCCAATCCTCCTGCCATGGGCAGGCAGGGATGCCTTTTACTAGACCAGATTGCTCAGGGCTCCATCCAACCTGACCTTCTGGACTTCAGAACCACTTACAAAGTTGTAACCTGAGATTTTTCCAAGATATTCTCCCTTCAGCCCAAAGCACGGACACCAAAAATTGTTGAGAGTTTCTCTCTCTTGTTTGTGCCTTAGAACAGCATGTGTTTCTTCTGCTCCTGTGGGACTTAACATGAGTCCAACCAAGTTTACCAAGTGTAATTTGCCTCACCACATAGGATGACAACTGCCTTCCCATGGTCCTTTTAGAAAAAGCTGGTTTTATTTCTCCATGTTGTAAACTCAAGGCAGAATCTCCACCTTTCATCGCTATTGTTTCTCTAGATGAACATTTCCTTCCTCTTTGCCAGTTTATGCAATAGAGTAAAATTGCTGTTAGGGTCAGCAATGGATCTTTTAGCAGACACACACAGACAAGCTCACTGCTCTACCTCTAAAAAGTAAAATAATTAGGAAAAAAAAGCACCCCATTTTCCATCAGTCACCAGAAATGAATATGTTTTGGATGAAAATACTGAAAGTATGTCTTCTTATTTTCAGTTAAAGCAAATCAGCATGTTCTTCTTCTTTACTTAGAGGTGAAACCATAACTTTTCCTGCCAAACAAATCTGCAAAATACTATTTTATCTTCAAATTGGGGTTTTTTGTGCTTTGACTTTTTTTGTCTCTGTATGGCTGTAATATCCCAGTTTTGCATTTGTTTTACACAGGAATAAGGACAGACAGCTCTAATTTACCTGCTATATTTAAAAATATGTAAAATGCAGTGCAAGATTCAAAGGACAGTAGAATTGATATAAGCAAGACCTGATTGATCCAGTTACATATCCGTGAAGTTTTGCAAAAGTGCACCCTCTGTTACTAGAGCTGGAAGGATGAAGAGGCTCTACCTGTATTACATTAAAAATCTGGTAAATTTCACTAGTGTTATTAATCTGCAATCTCATTTCTCTGACATAAAGACATAATCTTACACAAAACTTTGAATTTCTTCAAAAAGACACTGATCATTAGCTAATTTTTTCTTTCTGTTTTCTTTTCTTGGTTGTTTTATTTTCATGACCAGAAAACAATAGCCTTTTGTCTGTGGGTAAACAGCTAAGTTGTGTAAGATCAAAACAAGCAATATTCATTGCAATAAAAGTACAAGTAGGCCTTCTGAGTCTCCTTCAGAGTGAGATTGTTTCATCCTTCACTTCAGATTCCTCCTTTGCCATAGGTGTGTCACCCACTGGTGAAATAAAATTGCATGTGCTTCTCCCAGCAGCCTGCCACAAGAGACTGATTTGGTCCAGACTGGAAGACAGAGGCATGGAGTATGTGACCATTGCCACCAATATCAATGCTGCCTAACCATTGTGAGGACAGCCCAACTGCCAGTGTCAGGAATCTGGTCATTCTCATTTTTCTTTCTTGTCCTCTGGCTTTGAGGCTACTGCAAGCCACTCTTTGTGCTTCACCATTCTCCTCCTTGGCAGGGGAAGGGTGTCTTGTTTGCTGCGAGGACATGCTGCAGGGTTTCAGGAGCTGATGTCTCTGAAGACTTCTTCAGCAGAAAGAATTATTGGCTTTTGCAGAGTGCAGCTTCATCACAGAGCTGAAGTAGCAAAAAGATTTCCAGAGGATATTCTGTGACATCTGCCACTTAGACTTCGAGGCATTTGCAGAGGTGAAGTGAACGTAATATTAACTGACTAGAAAGCAAATCCTTTCTCTTTAAAGTTCGTGTTAAATGCAAAGTGCAGTGGAAGAGGAATGGAAAGCATCAATCCAGATAATTTACTGTTACCCCCAAGGAGCAGATTCATTGTCTTTTTTTCCAAAGGATTGCTGTACACCCATTAAAGAGCATTCTTGGCATCTTGAAGAGGAGGGGAATGTACCACTGTTGTCATTAATTATTAATAATTACTGACATATTTAATGATTTCAGAAAATGATCAGTTCATTCACAATAATCTCTTCTGCCTGTCCCCTTCAAATCCTCTAGGAAAAAACTGCCAACAGACAGCAAAATGGAGCCACTAAAATGCAGGATGACTAATGGGACTTGCATAGCATAAAATGGCAGGATGAAGACAGAATTTCTCTAAAGGTTTCTGCTGCTTATATGGCTTTAGAATCATTGGACAGTTTATTGCATTTAAAAAAAAAAGAAAGGTAGAGACAGAGACAACCATGACAACCATAAAATACCACACCTACTGAAATGTTGCATGCAAATAAAGGAAAAGAATGAGGCATTAGGT
Source organism: Sclerurus mexicanus (assembly GCA_013396755.1). Classification (NCBI taxonomy): domain Eukaryota; kingdom Metazoa; phylum Chordata; class Aves; order Passeriformes; family Furnariidae; genus Sclerurus; species Sclerurus mexicanus. The sequence goes on from VWZF01002623.1 coordinate 205,569, forward strand.
ATTCAGAAAGAGTCTCCACAAAGGCCAGTTAAAGTCAGCAGCAAGAATGGGGAGGCTGGTCCTGAAGAGGAATCCGTACCAAGTGAGAAGGGAATTGCCCTGTAAATGTATTTAGTCTGCAGCCCTTTCCCGTGCAGATTTTGTGCTATGTCTTCACAGTCCCTAGTAAAATAAGGTGCTGGCTTGTGACTAGGAATCTTAATGCTTATCCCTAACAGCAGTCAGCATTGTTAAAATGTCAGCAAGAATGATAAGAGGTATCAGATATTTGGGGGTAGTGGGAAAAGCAACAACTATCTTTCTGCTCTTTTATTTGCAAAAATGGGTTCTGGCAGTTACATATCCGCTGAGGATTGCTTTGCTCCTTAGGAATAGAACAGGAAGGAGAAATAATAGGAAAATATTTTATGAAGTGTGACAGCAGATGGGCTATTAAGTATGACTCACTGTGTGGTGTGCTGGCAAACTCTTACTAATGACCTTGTGAGTCGGCGGCCACTTCGGCAGAGGTTATAGACTTGACAGGCCATCTCTGCCTGGCAAAGGTGAGCCTCACTCTTGCAAGCATCATGCTGTTCTGAGACTTGTGGTGCCAAAAATGTGCTATCTGAGTCAAGGAAACTGAATTATGTGAATAATTAAAATTCATATCAGAGTTGCGTGTTGTGCGCTATGTGGATGCTGAAGTTAGTTCTGTCCACATCTATATAATCAGTCTTTTAGGTTATCAAACCAAGAAGCTCATGCTAAAGGCAGAGGTATTAAGTGGGGTATCTTACCCACATATTAAGTAGGGGTAAGTGAGGGGAGGGTTGGATGTGGCAGAAACATGACAAATGCAGTGAAAATGCCAGAGTCATTGATAAACCCATGTTTTATTTGTCCTTTAAAAACCAGCTGAGAAGACCTCTGTATGATATGCATTAGGGAAGGTCCCTTCTGTGGAAAGGAAGGCACAGACTGATCTAGTACTTCTTATCTGGTCTTAATTTCTGTATCACAGATGACAATTTTATCATCCAGTCTTCATGAAGCCCAGGGATCATTGGTTTTAGAATGAGTGCATGTTTGTTTCCACCATGGGCACAGGAGACTGTCAGGTGGAAATGACCTGTAACTGGTGTCAAAGCTCATCTTTAGTGGTTGTATTAGAGGACCTAAATTAAGCATTTAGCCTTTCTGATTGCACCATCTGCTGAAGCAAACATCCAGAGTTGTAGTCCTGGAGATGAGTGTGATATTTTCAGTTCTAGGTGCATTTTTTAACAGCTGCATGGGACTTACACCTCTAGCCAGTGCTTTGGAGGTGACATGATCTTGTCTGTTCTTACTTCAGACTTTATATAAGAACATAGAAGAGGTTTGAAGAAGGTTGCTTCTTACACATATTTGGTGTATTATAGAAATAAAATATTTTTCATTTTTGTGGGCTGGGGAAGTTGTGTCTCCTTTGCCTTAGTGGTGCAGTTTCTGCCTAGGCTGCTCCAGAGGCCACTGGAGCTGAGCTGAGGAAAGTGTCTTCTCTCCTGAACATCACTGATATGTCTTATTGAAGTATTACAAGGAACTTGAAGCTTGCTGCAGAAACCCTCTTGAGAGGGTTAAATATGAAGCAGTTGCCAATGAGGGCAAACTTGAGGGTGTATCTCTGCTGAAGGTACAACACTGAGAAATTTGATGACAAGGCAGGCAGGTAAGAGAGCTTGGGAGGAACTGCACCTCTGATTTCCTAGTTCTTTGAGAGATAGAGAGAGAGAGAGAGAGAGAGAGAGAGGAGCTTTCCTGCCCTCCACAGGCACAATCCAAAAAAGAGGGGAGCGAATCTCACTATCTTTCTCTTCAAAACATATTCCCATAATCTGTTCAAAGGGAGTTTGAAATATTCCTTACAATACCAATAGGAACTGAGGATTCCGAAAGCTCATTTTGACAATATTTGTGAAGACTTTAGTGAAGCTCACATGCATGTGTTTTCCAGATCCCTGCACCAGATGGGTATTTTGAATCCCTGTAGCAAATCAGAGCACTCTCAGTTCAGTGACACTCAGGAAGCCGTGGCAGTAGCAGAGGATGGACTTGTCCAGGGAACATTCCCAGTGCATTCCTGGAGCTAGGGATTATTTGGGTATGGTGCAATACTGGATGTGCTCCTGCAGCTGGGAAATCTCAGCAAAGGTTGCCCCACAGCAGCTGCAAAAGTACAGCAAAAACTTTTGCCTATGATGTTCCTGGGTCTTATCCCTTTTCATAGCTATGAAACCCAGAAGAATATGGAGAGGCGGAAGGAAGCAGGCAGCTTTCCTTTGTCAAGAGGGACTGAGGGCCCTTTTGCAATAACCCTGCACTGCCTATTTTCCCAAAATTTCATTATCTGCTTTTGCACAAAGTCAAATTAACACTATCTTGGGACAAGCGCCAGCATTCTAGTACAGCCTCCTGAGCTTCCAGAGTACAGTGCAAGTGCCTGTTTTTATTGATGCAAGAGGATTACCTGCGTAAACTTCACACTGTGACTTCAGCCATGTAATCTGTATTCAGAAAAAGATGCTGCCTTTGACCCTCTGGCTTCCTTTGTCTGGCTGTTATCTGTGCAACTGTGGCAAGGAAAGTGCAGCAGACACAGCTGGAGGTGATGTTAAGGTGGGGGTGGAAAGACATCATAGGAGTAAGGCAAGAATGAAACTCTGAGACTCTGGAAAATGGTGTGAAAGTAGTGTGTCCCTTCAGTAAAACATGTACAGAAAATGCAGAATGTTCCCTGTCCTGCATCTTGCGGCACTGAGTGTCTCTGCAGGTTTCAATTCATTTGCACATATTGAAACCTCTTATTTTGCCAAGAGGTGAGGATCCCACCTAGGAAGTTAAATCTTAGGGGAAATTGGCTTGTTTTCATTTGGTTCTTTCTGTAGATGCCATAGAAACCTGCAGTCCCTGTAGGACCCAGCTTTCCCAGGATTACAACCCAACCACCATTCCACTCGATGCAGGAAGGCAGCCTGTTCTGCAAGTTCCTGTGGTTCCACCTATAAAGTGGATTTTGAGCATCCCTCACCAGCAAGGCCCAAATGAGGCTCTCAGCCTTAATATAAACTCCATTGCTCAACAAGACCACTTATGGTCTTCATCCTCCCAACTTTCAGACAGATACATGTTGTCCAGGAAAAAATACTTTATTTATTTGGGTGTGAATAGGTATAAATAGACTTTTTCCTCTGTGCCTGGGATGGAGCAGACCCTGGCAGCAGTGTATCAGTATGGGCAGCTTCTGACGTTTTTATAGTCAACTCTTTTCAGCAGACTGGCCATGTCTTCACCCCTTCCTGTGTCCCCACTTTCTTCACAACCTGATGATGATGCTGACACTGAGCTAACAAGACCACCTGAACCAATCTGTCCTGTCTAGGGCTTTCTGTGTGAAGACCTTGGAACTGCTGAAGCTTCAAAAATTGTTCACAGGGGTAATCCATGCCTCCCCCTGGTGAGGTTCTCTTATGTCACTGATCTGTTGGAAACAACAGCCCCGTTACATACCATTCCTACTTAAAATGGGGTTTCTGGGGTGGATGTGATTCCCAGGAGTTGATAATGACACAGGATGGGGTTCTTACAAGTGAAGTTTTGACCTGTTTGGGTAAAGAAGAACCAAAAGTACAACATCAAATCACAAAATAGGTCTGCTAAAATTTCAGAAAGATTTCACACATGAATATGAGGTTAGTGCAAGGAGAGAGCTTTGCTCAGCATTTACCTCTGCAAATTTCCACCTCAGTCAGCTGCAATCATGTAAAAGAATGTGTAAGTAGAATAAAGGATAACATTTTTGCAGTAAATTCTTGGCTATCTGAAGATTTCCTCTGGATTGAAAATATAGCTACTGCCATCCATTCCAAAAGTGTTTAGATGTGATCAGGTAGGTACAAATAATCTCAAACAAATGCAGCAGAAACAGCTTTAAGCTGGAATGAATGTTCTGACTCAAAAAGAATGATTTCACAGGGGAAAAATCCAAAGTAAAACTGCAAGAACAATGCTAATTAGAGATGTGTCAGGTGCTGGCTCTGGACTACTGTTATGCTACTCTGTGCATTTCAGAGACAAATCATAGGCAAGAACTGGGGCAAGAGATGTCGAAATCTCTCCATACTTATTTTTCCTTGAATTGACTCAGAGAAGTCCTTGGGAATGAAAACTGGAGAACAAACCATGCTGAAGGCTCACTAGCCCCAGCTGGTATGCTATCTACAGCTGGTTTAATTGCTGGCTAAATTATTGGAAATGCAATGAATGAGGGAAAACTGAACTGGTGAAAAACTGACTGATAATTTTTCACTCAAAAACTGATACACTTTCCAGCTTCAGACAGGGTGGAAAGCCGTGATACTTTGAGAAAAGTCCGCTTCTGGCTGCACATCCTACATCACTGCAGACTAATGGAAAGCTTAGCCAGAAACATTGAGCTTCACAACTATGCACAAGATCGACTCCCCAGGCTCCCACCAGCTAATTAATGCCTTCCTGCCATGAGCAGTGATCTTTTCAAAGTCCAGCTTTCTTTCTCTGTTAAAACCAAAAGGCTTTTGCAAGCAAGGTTATTAGTAGCAAGTGAAAATTTCTTTTTAATGAAATTGAGACCACATTTCTCCCTGTGATTTTGATCAGCTCTTCTATTTTTTTATTTATTTTTTTAAAGTTTCTTAAAAATGTTCCATCTTGTGCCTCATCATACAGATACATCTTCAATGCTTGCTCCCTGGGATATCTGCACATTGCTGGACTTCTCTCTCCTCACTTCCAGTGTATATGATACAACCGTAAAAGTCACCAGTTTTGCTAGTTATATAATGCTATTTGGAAACCTTTTCCTATATATCCTGTTTATGAGAGACAAATCTCAGGCGATGCTGCCTGCCTGTCCTGGAAGAAATTCCTTCTGCTCAAATGACTTTCCTGTTATTGATCATGCTTGGGAAAGACCCACAAGGGTTTTCTAGGTATGATTTATATAATTTTCTCTTGTCTGCTCACTCAGAGCTCAACCATTTGCTTTCTTACTTCTTTACTGTTGTCTGATTTTTTTTAGTATTTGACTCTATCTTAATAATAGGATAAAAAGTAGTAGTAACATGAGACAATTAAAAATAATGAACTGTGTGCATATGCACATACAACTATGCATCTGAATATCAGTCATCAGATGCACAACAGGACTAATTGAAAAAATGTTGGTTTTTTTTCTAGTTAAACTGCTTTTCTCAGACTCTGTGATTTACAAGGGTGTTTAGGGCATTGACCGTCACAACTACCTCTCTTGCCCTGCATTCTACACATGTAAGAGGAGCTTGTCCTCAACTGGGAGATACCCAGGCCATGAGAAGGATCTCTGTCAGGTCATCTCATGTCCTGTCCTAGCACCATTCTTTCAGGCCCTTTTCCACCTGACCTGTGCATTTTCATTTTCTATAGCTGTAGGTGAGTGCACGCCTCCCACGGAAACCTCTCATACAGTCAAATTCAGGTCTGCACTGACAGCCCTACTGCTCTGCTCTGCTGCCATTTTGATCTTGCAGGGAATGAGAGAAAATACATGCAAAGTTGTAAACTGCTTGCAGTTTGCCTGTTTCTTCTCGTGAATAAACAGAATATTCTACTTATGACACATCCTTTCAAGAGGGGAAGCATGAGCACCATTGGCCACACTTGCTAAAAGAAATAAACAATGAAAAGACCAGGTACAATAAGGCAAGAATTCCCTGGTTTGGAAAATATTTCTTGACCATCTTACCTCACCACACATTAAAGAATCTAATCCTGTTAAAACTTTTCCCATACCCTCCTAGTCTCATAAGAGTCTTTAGCTTTATATACCTCTTATGAATAGTTCTCTAAAAATGTATACTACCTGCATAAGCTTCAGTTTTTTGTTGTTTTTTTTTTTACTATGTGATTTTTTTTTTTATAGAAGGCTCTTTGTACACTGATGGCATTACAGAGCTGATGAGTAGTTTGATTTACATGAAATAAAATGGGGAAAATTGCATGAGTAAGACAAGCTAATGAAGCATTGAAGAAAGAAAATGTTGCTATGCTGTCAAAAAAAGAAAAAAAAAAGAACAAAAAACCTCTGTAGGCTGACAAGAAACCAGACAAGTAGACTCTCTGAGTAATAAATTTACCAGCAGTGTAAGACATTTTTAGTTTTGATGACATCTTCACTGGGAATGGATCTGAACCAAACTTTTGTGTTTGAATAGCTGAAGATTGGTGGTGTATGGCTAAATAGGAACTTGCAGGTGTGTCTCTGTTGGTTTAATGGATTGACTGAAAATCCAGAGCCAAATAAGTCTTACCATTTGTGTCAGGCAGTAGTTTTAGATGTTCTTTTTCAGTGGAAGCTCTAGGCTTGTAAGGGGCAATTTCACTTCATTGGAGTAGTGAGATGTTCACTGCTCAGGAGTATTTGTCTTGTTCTCAAGAAGCAGTGGAGTGGGAAATCTATGGACCTTGGCTTAATTTCCCTGGGGTTAGAATGGTAGTCTTATTATTTTCCCTTTGTTTCTGCAAAATTTAGCCTGTAGATCTTGGTGCCTACATTTTCTTACATTAGACGTATTGGCACAAAGTCCCTGAAAAGCCTGTTGTGAATTATCGCCCCAAAAAAATCAAAATCTACATTATTTGCTTACCAACAGCACCAGTGCTAGTGCCAAAAACAAGTCTGTAGAACAAAAAACCAACCCCTCTGTGTTTTATACCTTAAGGGAGAAACACTCCAGGGTTGGATCTGCTAGCTTGTGCTAATGCCCAAGGGCTATGATCCAAAACTGCAATTTATTCTGCCTGATGGGAGACTGCAGGTGTGGCTTTGTGTGTGTATCCCAGGGTGGAGGCTTCTGTACACCTGTCAGAGCTGCATTTCTCCCAGAGAGTACATTCATCTGAGTGTGTGTCTCTTGCATCCTAAGTGAATATGTTGAGTGGTATTAGCAAGCATTTCCAAAATGCCCACTTCTACAGCATGTGTGTGTCAGGCTTGCAGGATAAGTCAGTTGAGTTGTTGCCTGGGATTTGCCTGCTTCTCTGCCAAACTTTTGATTTTTGTCTCCTGTGAGACTGCCAAACTTGTTCTGCCTGTTAAAAGTCATTCTCTTATGCCCATCACTGATATTATCTGATGTCTTCTATATGATTTCTTTATCCTTCTCTGCGTTGTTAGTGCTGGATATTTTAAACTTCCTATCAGCAAATTATATTTTTATCAGGTTTTTGGAGTTTTGGTTTGCTTCTTTTTTTGGTAAAGCTGTTAATGAAATTATTGTCACATCAGTCTTGAGACCAATCCTTGAGGAACTCCAAAAATACTCTCTATAGCCCAGCAGTTCCCTTTTGTGCACAGGCTGTTGTCATCTTCCCATTAGTCAGTTCCTTGTCTCCAATTTTGAATAGTGCTTCACATTTTGAACCTGCATTGTCACCACATCCCAGACACTGGGACATGTCACAGTCAAAGAGTGATGAGGGCAGCTGGTTCCTGAAGCAGCTGGTTCCTGAAGATATTTGGAACCTTTTGACCAGTCCCTGGTAGCAAGCTCCACATGCATATTGCAGACTTGGGAACCTAATCACCTAAATCTCAAGTCTTGCTTCCCATCCCAACATTAATAATCTGAGAATGTGATAAAGATCTTCATCCCTGTCAGAGTTTTCATTGCATTTATATGGAATTGCATTATCCCCAGTTGTGTCACTCTAGACACTAGTCACTGTGGGCTGCTCAGTGGTCCCATTGAAGCAAGACCCATTTAATTTATTTTCTCAGGCTTTCCCACCATCTGACTTCCTGCCCACCTTTTTTTGCTTCTGAAATTTTTCCTTTGTTTTCACCCTCCAAGAGTGATCTTTTTACAAGACATTGCCATTCAAGCTGAGAGTATAAAGACAGCTAAGAGATGATATATTTCAAACTCAGATTTTCTCCAAAGATGAAAGAGTTGCACTAAATCCACCAGAAACATCAGTGTGCATTGACTTCATCTGGCCTTTTACATATGACTTTTTCTATACTGAACCCATTAAGTGGCTGGACTTGATGCCAAATCATTGCCTGATTGAAACAATTCTCAATTCTAAGATTTATACCAGGAGAGGTTCTCAGAATATAAACTCCTGTGATCTAATTTTTAAGCATAGTCAAGCGACATAGCTCTTAATTTCAGTAAAGCTTTGTTAATTCATACCAGTTGAAATTTTAGGTCTTTAGTTTGGTTTTCTTTTCTTCTTCCAACTCATCGCACCATAAATCTTCCAGTAAGTCCTCTCCCTGAAGAGTCGGGTGAACCTGGTGGGCCACAGAATATTATAGAGGCTCACTCATATATACATATATATATGGCAGGAAGAAAGGTTAGTCAAATATTTGTCAGAGGTATGTTGTATCTACTACGTAGAGTGACTGATTAGCATCAAGAGCCTTATCTCCCCATAACACAGAAAAGTGCGCCAGGTTCAATTGTCAATAAAAGCAGTATAAAAGGAAGACACAGATGCTTTGACTGCATGAAAGCCCATTCAGAGATATGAGAATAAGGAAGAGCAGGAAAAGGTTATGTGGCAGAAATGGAAAGCACAATGTGGTGACTTGCAGGACAAAACATCTACTTATAAGAAGAGTTGATGAATTTAGGATTAGTTAAGCACTGGTCAGCTCTATCCTAGTGAGCTTCTGAGTGGAACACATCTAGTCTCAACACAGAGGCTGTGAAGCCAAAACGTGAAATTTACCCCAGCCAAGATCACAGCTAGATACAAATCAAGAAAGCAAAATAAATCAAGCTCTATGAGAAAAATGACAGACACAAATGGGGTGGAGGGACAGAGGAAGAATATGTGGGTGTGGGAATTTCTAAACCTACGTTATACTTCCTCTTATGATTATTTTCCCTACTGGTGGCAAATTTTTCATAAGTTAGAACATTTAGAGTAGTAGGAATTATATTAAATACATTGAGACTAGCCCAAGCCTTAAATTAAAAATGTTATGTTTTAATTTCTCCACTTGTCTTTCTATTTCTTTTTCATTGTATTTTGATATTTAAAAGCCCTCTCAGTCTGCCTTCCTCAGGCTTGCTTTCCCTTGTTTCCATTTAGAATTAATTTGATTTTATTCACGAAAACCAGCTTTTTCCCCCTCCCCCATATAAAATATTTTCTCTGTTTTTAACTATAGGAGTAGTTTTAACAAAAACCTTCACTGTCATGGGATATTTTACTTGTTAGGAGCAAGCATATTGATGCCATTTCCTTTAAATTAATATTGAAAAATGGATCAAACATTGTGTGTTTCTCAATTGAAAAAACTGAGATAATTAATGCCTGATGAGGAAATGCAGTCAGATTGAGGAAGTCATCAATGGGTTAATGAAAAGGAGCATGATACGCTGTATTCGGCTCCCTTGTACAAATGAATCATCTAATTAAGAAACAGGGACTATGTTTTTAATTTGCAACATGTTGCACAATGGCAATCAGAGCCTCTAGGTGCTATAGAAACATTAGTGATTCTCATGGAAACGGAAGCTTCTGCTTTCCACAACCATATCTATGACAAAATATTCAGTGCTGGACACTTGTTATGTCAAACCAGCACTGGCAAGGAGAAAGTCCTTCAAGAAAGTGTGAGGCCAAATTAAGAAAAAAACATCCTGAGTGCTGGGAACTAGCATGGTCAGATAAATCTTACGAGGTTTCCATAGCTGGAGGCACTTGAGAAACTGCCTTTTACTCTGCTAGCTGACATTTGTGTGTAGTTTCATGAATGGAAAGAAGCCTTTGATACTTGTACAGAATAGAAATCCATGTATGTGTTATATTCACATGAGCTTGAATGCACATCTTGGGCCTTGCATCTAGACTTTTTTGCCTTTACTGTTTCTAAGCAGCAAAGTTTTGAAATATGATCTATAATATGATAAAGTGAAATTTGTGTGTAAGCATATGAAAATCCCAAATTTGAAAGAAAACTTATTGAAAATATTGAAGATCTGAATGTAGCAACATAATAATACCATGCAAAGAATAACAGGGCAACTACAGAACAAATGCCAAAATCTATTATTAGACTAGTACAAACTCCCTAAAGAGCTGATGCAGCCCCCACACCGTGAGACTTTTAAAACAAGATCAGACAAAACACTCAGAAACACACTGTGGAAAGTGTGTCTCCTGTGATGGACTGGATGACCTTGCTGCTTTTTTGTTCTGCTTGTCTTAATCTTTGAACAATAGTGCAGTGAACCAGTCACTGCTTTTCCATCACACTCTGAGAATACTCCATGAGTGCCCTCTTGCTTTATGGCTTTTACCCCTAGTATGTTAAGCTAGACTTATACCCAACAATAGATGTTTCTCAGCCATTGCAATGCCATGTATTGATGAACATCCTGTTGAAATTCAATACTGGTTCCCCCTTTCAAATGCATTAATGACCCATAGTTTTCTTACAGATGAAGGGAAAAGGCACCCAAACTCTGTGTGTTATTCAGAGAACCACAAAGGTCATTGTCTTTACTCCGATATGATCTAGTATAGTCTAATCTTGGCAAAAAAAACCCATTACCAGACAACATCAGTCAAAATGGCATGCTACACATGAGTCTTGAGTATTGCAGGTGCTAAATATCTGGAGGGAGTTTTACTTCTTGCAACCTCAACTGCATAAAAGCTAAGCATTTTAAGTAAACTAGTAACTAATTCAACCTCCCTCTGCAGTCAGCAAAAAGAGCTGTCTTCAGAGAGTCAGTGATTCTGCCCATGGATGTTGCCTTCTCTCTCCATTGAGTACTGGAGCCTAGAAAACTGCCTTAGGTTAGATGTTTGCCTCTTAGATGGCTAATCTTAGATAAAATGGATTCTGCCCACAGTGATTAGTTTCTTGCTATGTGAGTGACCTTCTCCACTTAAATCCACAGACAGCAACGAATAAAATTGTGTCAGGTTGAAAATAGTTCACAGACTTTTATTTTTTCTTCTCTTGAACTTATTTGAGCTAATGCTAAAATTATCATTCTGTGTTTTCTCTACTGCCTTGATCACACTCATACCTATGCATGGATAAAGTTCATGGATATTGTCTTATTCACAAAGAAATGCCACAGCCCCTTTTAAAATTACATATATATATATACATTTTTTTTTGTATAAAGGATCATAGAATAACCTGAGTTGAAAGGGATCCACAAGGATCGTGGAATTCCAACACCTATATGCATGTACTTGTAAGTTGCTAAGCCTGTTATTTATGAGACAAGGAACTGTTACAACACTTTTCTATTTAAAATAAAGAAAGTATAATGCTGCAATGGGGTTCCAGCAGTCTGATCTCCAGTCACTCTTCAGCAGATAAATAGAGCCAATTGGCAATGGTTCCACGGGGAGCATCATCTGCTCTTCTGCAATCATGTCATATCAGTTCCATGCCATTTACGGACCTCCAAAAGTGGCAGATCTGACCTCCAGGTTGTGTGCGGCCTACACAGTTCTTATGCCACTTGAGTGAGGCTTTGGAAGCTGAGTGCTTTGGAGAATATGGTTTATAATGCTTTCCATATAAAAGTTCAGCAAAAGATGATTATCAACTTCGATATCTCACATGTGCCAGATCCCCCAAGTCAAGGGGCAATGGTAACCATTAGACATCTAGTCTATGCTCCACACTTGATGCAGGAGTTGTTCCAACCCTTTATACCTAGTACCTGATGAATACTGCAGTTATTGACTGTCATCCTGAATAATCCCAAGACATGTTCTTGGATAAGAGGAACCTATGTTTTGTGAAGGAACTTTGAAATGGTCTTTTCCAAATTGTGTGCTCAAAGGTGCATCCTGGAGAAGGAGAAAAGTGTGCTTGTGAACTATACAGTCAAGATTTTGATGAGGGCTTTGTAAAGTTTAGCAACAGATGACTGTGAATGGATGAATGATAGCTGATGGCAACTCTTCTTCATCAGACAGTAGTAATTCCTTAAGCCATTGCAATTCTATCATGGCTTCACATGGGGATTTCAGTTCCTGTACGTGTGTGTGGCCATTGGTTTGATACAGAGTGTATGGGAAAGGAACTTGTTTAGAAGTACAATCAATTCATCATTATCCATGGGTGGATTTTGCCCATAAGTCATGCAGTAAGTGTTGAGAGATCCAAACCTTAACCACTCAAGTCATCATTTATTATTGCAGGCACAGTGCCAAGTGCATGTGCCTATGCTGCTTTCAGAGACAGTGTTGGTCTCAAAATAGTGTAGCTATACTTGCGACTTACGTGGCACTGAGTACCAGTTGATAAGCCCCATTGCTTTAAATTAGATCTTGAGGTCTCTCTTCAGCACTGGTTCATAAGCAGCAGAGCTATGTGGAAACCATCATGTGGCAATCAGGTTTTATCAGCTGAATGTGGGGGTGATCCTGTAAGTCCACTGTGGGAGACTTTGTCCGACATCCCTGGTGCTTACTTCTCAAAAAGCAGCTTGTTATGGTTGAGTGCTTCATTTTGCACCTCCACTGAAGTTCTTCTTTTGCATCATATTGGATTGGAGATGTCCAAAATGCATTAGGATTGTGGCACTCCAGCCAGTCTTGCCAGCAGCATTATCCAGAGTTTTCTTTCACCCAGGATATCCCTGCCCTATCATTAAACTACCAATTTGTCATAATCCTCCTAAATGCTACATTACTGAATGTGTTGTAGGACAGGAAGGGATGTACATCTAAAGCACTTTCATTTAAACTATACCTCTCATACATGGTCAAATCTCTGAAGGGTCCTTACCATCGATTGATCTCTTAGCCTTAAGATATATTGTGCAGTTAAGGAGTGCAGGCCTGAAAGGGGTCTCTTGTGTGTAGGCAATCACATTATATAATCCCTTTTATGAACTGATTAAACTCAATCTTAAAAGTAGTTAATATGTTTTATGCCCAAATGTTCTTATACGAAGCTTTTTCTGGTAAACTACTACCCTGATGTTTAGAGGTGCTACAGTCTTTCATCAAAATCAGTTTACACTCATTCTTTCTTGGAAATACAAGCATATTTTGCACAGGACATTGTGCAAACCAGCAAGTCCACAGGGACCTTGCTTGAACTGCCTGTGATGTTGAGGTTACAGGGACACAACTATTTTTTTTTCTGTTGAGCAAGCAGAAGGCAGCCTACAGCTGAGCTCAGCTCTTTGGAAAAAAAATACCGAAAACCAACAGTCATTTAATTTTTTTTTTTTTAATGAAATGAAGACACTATGACTACTAAAGAAAGTAGATCTGCTGAGTAAGGTGTTGTCACCTTCAGGTAGATGGTTTTCAGGCTGGAAATAGCCTTCAAGAGACTTTTCCAAGACCAGACAGCAGCTCATGGCAAAGTTTGAAATACAGCCCAGACAGAGTGATTTGCTGCAGTCAGAAATATTCTCTTTCAGTTATTCTGTTTATTTATTCTGATCACTAAAATACCTGTGCACCTTGCAAATTATAGAGAAAATAAAGTATGTCCTGTGTGATGGTTTTTCCTTGGGAACCTTTGCTGAGCACTGGACAAGATCCTGGCTATTACTTTCAGTAGGGTCCTTCACTGATGGCAGTGGATACTAGGTCAATGCCTCAGTGATTCAGACTTCAATATTTCATAAATTTGACCGAAATGGGACCCACCATCTCACCCAGGGAAGTCGCAGGCATTTCTTGTTTCAAGGTTTCAAGGCAAAAGTGTGGGGAGCAGTTGTACTGCAAAACTCTGTCCAGTCATAGGGGAACCAAGCATGATGTAAAATCTGTAACAAGGGAATAATGATGGTGGCAGCTATTAAGTTTCCTCCAGATGCAGTGCACACGATTGGAAGCACATGAATAAAATCTGGAAGAGGTTGTACAGTTCCTTTCTCAGCCTCCTTTTGGCCATTGGAATTATGCCAGCCTGGTTTGCCCCTGACATGAAATATTTTGACTCTGGTAGGATAATAAGGGCATCAACACTGTCCCTTTGGTGAATGAGAAAGGAAGGAGGTGAAGGGATGTGCAATGCTGTAGAGTAAACTGAGTTGGTAGTATGATCACAAGATCAACTATACCTGTCTGCTCTGCTTTGTAGGTCTGCCTCCATCACAGTGGTGACGCAACCCTGCAGCCCAGTTCCCAGGACACAGGAATGAAGATTTGTCCAGTGAAGTCCTCAGGCTGCTCAGTTCTTTAGGTGAACCAGTCCACTGATATTTAGAAATTTTTGTAACACTCAACTGAAACATCCAGGTAAGAGAAAATCTAGATAAGAACTCCAGGAAACAGAGCCTGTTTCAAAACATTGCTTCTGAAGTTGCAAAGGGCACCCGTAAAATAAGACAGGTAAATGTAGCACATTTATGAGGAGCTTTAAAGCAAGCAGAAGCTAGATGCTGCTGTTTTAAGGCTAAGAGTGAAAATGATACACAGAAGCAAGGTTTGGATGTATCTGACTGAAAAGCATGTCTCCCATTTCCCTGTGTATGGAGGCTGTTTTGGGGTCTCCACTGCCTTAATTTAACTTCAAAAAATCCCAGCATAAAGCTTTTTCTCATGGCTTCCTTTTTTCATTGGCCATTTGGTTACCAATCACAAATTGTATCTTGCTAAGAAATAGGCAATATATTTTTCTCTCTTGTAATTCTCCCTCTTTTCCCTTCCCTACACAATTCTATATGCCAGAATTTCATCCATTCATTAATACATAGACAGAATACTGAAATATTATAAGCAGGTTTAGCTTCAGTGATTTCAGGAAAGGCACACCCATAGATTCCCCTTCACAAGATAGCCTTTATATGGGAGAAATGGGCCATTCTTTTAAAATAGAAAGGGCCATTGTCCTGTCTTTGAAATATCTACTGTTTGGTACTCAGTGAAGATAAATTTGAGTCTTTCCTTAAATTACTTTTCACTCTGAACTGATGTGACATTTATCTCTGCTAGAGTGTTGACTATATGAAAAGCTGAAGCTTGTTTAAGGAATGCTGCCAAACAAGAAAGATTGTAATCCATCTAATTACTGAGCTAGGATGTGCTAGTGCTGCAAACTTCAATTACCGCCATTAAAGCATCAATTGAAAGCTTCAGCTGATTCCCAGAGAGTCAGACACTTCCAGACATTTCATGCATTATACAGATGTTTTGCTGCTCCTTCAGTCACTAATGGTTCACTATTTTGAACATTTGGGGCTCCTGTAACATGAGAAGTAAGCTCCAGATGTAGAGGGATTTCACATGAATTCTGCCTCTTTAAACCACATTTTATCAGTTGTTCCCCCAGTAGGAACTGATGACCTCATGCTGGATGCCTTTTATTTTTCCCAAGTGCTATAAGATAAATTTGCCCACAGGGTTACTTACAATTCCTGAGAATCCACATTTCCATGGATATCAAAGGTTCAGTACTACAGTGAGGTCCCTGGGACAGAATTCTGCAGGCACACAGCTCTCTTTGTAGCTTTGGCTGCAAATTCTTTATATGTCAGTATTACTGTCCACACTTTTAAAGAATAGGTTCAAAGTAGCAAAATGTTTTGAGCAAAGCTCTGGAAATTTTGTGGGCAGCACCTTCTCTGATGAGCTCCCCCTTGTTTCACTTTGACACAATTGTTAATAACTCAGTTTGATCAATTCCTTTCTGGCAATTTATGCTTAAGTAAGAGTTGGACCAAAATTAAAAGCAAAAAGTCCTTCTGAACTCTAACCTTTAAAAAAATCCCTCAGGACTTTAATAGCTGAGTACTGAAGGAAGTTTCAGAATTAAAAGTCAATTTGAATCAAAGAGTCAAATCATTTTATTTTGGAGACATTGAGACAAAACCGTTCTATTTCCAAAACTGTCTCTTTTCAGATGCAAATCATCTGAGAGAGGTCACAGAAGTCATTGCTTCTGTGTCACTTACGTTGCTTATATTTGCCAAGGGCAAAATTTGCACCTGTGCAGAACAGCCAGCTCCAGAGTTAAATCAGCATTTATGGGTTGCTCCCAGTGACTTTGGGCACAGCTGACTTGTACCCAACTCTCCAGAGAGATCCTCAGGAAGATTACCCTGTCTGGAGAAGGGATGTAGCTGCAGGCTGAGGCTCTAAGTCTAAAATGCTGTGTGGATCTTTTATTCTTAATACCTTCTCCTTTAAGAACAAAATTTACCTTCACTGACAGCCAATTAGCAGTTGTCTTCTGTATCCATGTAGTTAATCCTCATTTGATCTAATCTTTAACTGTATGTGCTTTTACTAGGTAAACCTGTGAATTTGATGCTTGCTCTCAATTATTATTGCTTTTTGAACAAAAGAAAGGTTTAGAGGGCGATTTTTCCAGGAGGGTTCCCCAAATGAATAGCAGTATCTCTGGGGTTATACTAAAAGAATGTGAGCTTTATATTTACCAGAGCCTGGGAGGTGGGAATTTGTGGCCACAATTACCGCATATTTTTCTTTGCCACCGCATCTTTCGATCTCTTCCAGGCTGCTGAAACAGATTTGGAAGATAAAGGGAAAAGAAACCCTCCTTTGAGGAGAGGTTTCAAGTGTAGAGGCTTCATGTCATGAACAGCTTTTACTTTTGGGCAATGGCCCAAAGCAACAAGAAGTGCTAAAGCACACAAGGTTGCCTGGAAGGAATTGCCTGTCGGTCTTTTATGGAGAGTGATTTCATGAGGTGCTCACATGAGACCAGTTAGGAGAAACTGCAAGAGTGAACACCCTGGTATTCTTTAAGTAGTGAAAAAAGGCAGTTTAATAGCAGAAGGACACCGGGAAAGGTGTATAAAAACTAGAATAGGTTGCCCAGAAAGCTGGTAGGTGCCCTATCCCTTGAAACATTCAAGGCCAGGATGGGGCTCTGAGCAACCTGGTCGGCTTGAAGATGTCCCTGCTTATGGCAGTGGGGTTGGACTAGATGACCTTTAGATGTCCCTTCCATTGCAAACCAGTCTATGATATATATCACTGAAAGTATGAAGCCCAGAAATACTGTGTATAATTAGCTATTCCATAAATACTGGCATGACACACAAGTCATGACCATACATTTTCAATCAAACTCTCCATTTATGTCCACTGAAAATATAAAAATGTGAAATTGTAGAGAACAAGAGTGCCCAACAGCTCTATAAAAGACCTATTAATATCTAAATAAACATGGCAGCCACTTCTGGCAAAGAGGAGACTGCTAGCAACCAAAGTTCCAGCCCAGAAGAAACAAACAGAAACTATTGCCTAGTAAATGACTCATTTCTTGTTTTGAAGACAGGTGCTAACAGAATTGCTCCAAGAAGAAATGAGTATTGACAGACGCTGAGGAAAGGTAATGCCTTTTAAACAGAGAAGTGCAAGACTAGCTCCAGAATCAAGATCCAAGTATTCCAGGATTTCTGTGTCTGACACTGATTTGATGTAAATGTTTAAAGATGAATTATAAAAATTAATCAAGCCTTCAGTTTCACTTACCCTGGCATGTCCTTTCATCAGCTTGTGGTAAAGGAAGTGTCTATTTATTTTTCATAATCATTAATGGCTTTTCATTCAATACATTCATCTAATTGCTTTTTCAATTCATCTAAACTCCTGATACCTACACCATCTTGTAACAATGGGTTCCATTTGTTCAGGTATGCATCATATAAAAAATACTTCCTTTTGGATTAAATCTTCTACCTGATAACTTATCGCTTGCTTTCTAGTTCTGGTTTTAGGGGAAAGATTGAATAATTGTTCCCTAATTGTCTGCTACTTACTACTCGAGGCTTCATACGCTGGCCTAATCATGCAAAGTATTAAAAATATTCAGTTGGCTTTGAGACCTATATATGGGAAGAAATACACTGGTCGTTTTAATACATCCTTCTGCCAGTGAATAAAAGTAAGAGATACCTTATGAGACTCTGATACAGTAACTGCAGGGTTTTGTATGCTTAGCAGGCTGTGGCAATAATGAAGACAGACAACATATGAAGTTTTCTGGAAATTCCTCCTGATGTTGAAATTCACACAGAAGCACTGCAACTGCTATGGGATTAAAAAGTGGAAATAATGCTTTACCATGTTGTCATCTCTGGGTTAGCTTCAGTAAGTCCAGTTCATGTACTCCGAGTGATGTAGATATTGTAACATGAGTATTTCCTCTGCTCAGGCCAGTCTGAATCCTGAAATTAATTCTGTGCTCCATATCTGTGTGAGGAGTAATGACTACAGCTGAGACATACCTTGTGAGTAATCCAGGAACCATGTTCTTACTTATGGAAGAGAAAGTGCAAATGTTGGCAAGAGAAAAAAGGCCTGTGTAGGAAGAAGGCGGCTCTTCTCATGGTTGTATCAACAAATGCTATATGTCAAATCCTTAGATAGACATCAGCTCAAAGGATCTATGCATACTGCAGAAAATTATGCAAGCTATATGCACCTTGCAAATTTCAATCCAAAGAGCAGGGTAATGTTCCAGGATAATGACCTATATAAGGACTGGAGGCAAAGAAAATCTTGGTCTGATTGAGCTGAAGCTAGAGGTGATCCATAAAACACAGGAAGATGCAATAACACTGTGAAAAGCAATCCGTTTGCATAATTAGGTGACCCCATAAGTCTAGCCAGCGGCAGGCACGCAGACCTAGTCAAACTTTGGTGAGCAGAAATATTCAATCTCCTCTCCAAACCTTGTTTCTATCTTCTATTGACAAAAAGGGGATGTTGAAAATATGAACTGTGAACACTGAAACAATCAGTCCCAACAATGAGAAAATACTTTCACATATGAAATGTTTTTCTGAGTTCATATTTTCATTTATAGAAATTGCATCCCAAACATCCTTGGACAGGTGAAATTCAATAGATCAATCACAGAGGCCTGTCTCTATGCCCTGTGTTGAGGCACCCTCTAAGGACTTGGATGGATGAAGGCATCATATCTTCTAGAGATTTATGAAATGAATCATTCTATTACTGATGTTAGGAGTATCCTTAGGATCTCAGGACTTTTTTTTAACTACTATCCTCAGTCTTCAGGACAACGCATCCACTGCAAAGAGCAATAGGCTTTAGGATTGCACTCACAGCTGAGGCCTTTTTTTCTGCCTCTATTCTCAACCTTGTTAGCATCTGACTTTAATGGAGAGGGGAGGAAAGTAAATATTCATAAATCACTCATAATGGGCAAAATTACTATTTTCAGTAACATTGGCTTGTAACCCATAGGAAGGACCCCAGAAAATAATTTATTTATGAAATCCCTGAGTGGTTGCCACTATTGCTGTGTACTTCCTAGCTTTATCAGACGGTAGTTTCCCTTGGCTGTGGAATTAACTTCCTGCACTGAATGATTGGGATAGCTTTCTCAAATACTCCAATCTGGCAGGAGCTTTTGTAAGTCTACTGCTTTGTCAAAGATTCCTCTGCTTAAGTATAATAAAAGGATAATGAACAATTGTTGTCTCAGACTTTGTGTAAGTGAGTTTACTCATTTTACTCTGTCAGTTTTAAGGCTTGCGTGTCTTTCCCTGGGATTGTGGTCTGTTTGTGTAGGGTTCACAGCAGAGCATTCACACTTCTGTAAAACTGTGTATGCACTGCTTTAAGACTACTCTAGAGTTATTATTAACAACGAAAGTTAAAAAAAAAAAAAGAAAAAGAAAAAATACCTTACTGTAAGTCATTAAGAAAACCAACTTATTGAGAAAAAAAAAAAAAGAATTATCTTTGGAAAAGGAAACAGCCAATATAACTGCAAACTACTGATCTGACCACTCATTTTTCATTCTTACAACCACAGAACATTCAAGAAAAAAACCCCCTGTGTCAGAGATTAAAGAGAACTCAGACTGTCAGCTTATTTAAATGAAGTCTCTCAAGCTGTTTAAGGTTGAAAATCACACCTGTGCTGAGAGTCTGGCACAGAGTTGAAGGGCTGGGTCCAATGATAGGCATAAGGCTCTACAATTCCCTGGTCTTATGTTATAGAATAGAATTTAAAATTGATCAGCCATTTACCTCTGACAATATGCTGATAACCCTCTGAACATGTCCCATGGACCAGAGCACTGGGCTGGGGACAGCCCTGACCCTGCAGTGCATAAGTCCAGCCTGGGAGAGGGCTGGGTATGTGCAGGAAAAGTAAATGCATGTGTGCCGGAGACCTTTCGAAGAAATGTAAAGAAAGGAGAATACAGGGCTGCTGCTGTCTGTCTGAGAATTTGGCACTGATATCCACCTTCAGTCCCATGCTAGATTCCTAAATCCTGAACTGCTTCTAGACAGTAAGCAATGATTCAAGGCTAGTGGTGTAACCATTAAAAATTGTATGAGGTCTTCTGTCCTTGTCTGTCCTTCAGGGGAATTGCTCATGTTGTACTTTGGTGACAAACTTGTAAATCAGCCTGATCTGGGCTCTCCATCCAAAGTGGAGCAACTCCCTGCTTACAGTAATGAACACTGACCACAGAGGGATGAAATCTGCTGGCACATACACCCCTACTAGGCAGGAGAAACCTCATTAGCTTCGTCTGGGGCTGCTCCTGATTTGCATTGGTTTAACTGAATAACAGACTATGGCTGGAAATGGACACAAGCAACAAATTAACCCCAGCACACTCTGAAATGGAGGAAAGCTTAGGAAGGCCTTTTTTAATGCTAAAGAACAACATAGAAATCCCTTCCTCTGTAATGCAGGAGTCACACTGCATCATTGTGTTTCATCTTTCAGTGCTATCAGTGCTGATTTTAACTAGGCAAGAAAATCAGGCCCAGGATGATGTTTCCTGGAGCTCTTTGTCCCAAACTACTATTTTCTGCATGAGCAATCTGGACGGGGATGCTACATGGAATGCAGGTGATGCTACATGGAATGCAGCTAGAAATGAGGTGCACCACATTCTTCTGCTGGTACCATGTCTTGCTCATATAAGGCAGTTTGTTTGAGCCATCTGCCTCCAGCCACCAATTATTAATTTCCAACAGGGCCCCCCTATCAGCTAGCCAGGAATACTGTGTCCTGAAGATAATGCTCAGTTGTCCCTTACCAGTAGAGAAACGTGCCTGACAAACATTTCTCTCAGCTCAACCAGCCTCAAAATGCTGGTGATGAACTCAGTCCTCTGCCAATACCGTAAGAAACTGCATTTCTTACAGCCACTGCTATTTACATAATGCAATATCCATATGGTGATTGTTTTATTTATGTTTCCCTTACTTCAAGGCAGAGGAAGCCAGCAGCTGGAGCTGCAAGATAGAGGCGCCCACTAGTTACTGGGCTGTGTTGTTCACAGGGGTGATAAGCTTTTATCACCCACTGGGAGTTAGGATCTTGTCTAAGTGATAGCATCCATCCCTTGAAAACAGAACAGAGCTCTCACTGTTTGTCTGCCTGAAAGGAAGGAGTTTAAAGCTCAGACTTTACAGTGACTGTGAGCTAAAACATGACACAGCTTGATTGTCTTCATTTCTTGACTCATTCTCTTGCAAGTCCCAATATGAGTATTTGCTTCCTTTGCATCAAAAGAGTTTAATTGTATTTGCATTACCCCCTTCTCTGTATTAAAGACTGGAAGTCTTTAAAAATATCTCCCCCTTCTATGTGACTTTGATTCTGCTAATCCCTACTCACTTTTTGAATCAATTAAAGGGGAATTTATAGTTTGCAGTGAGAAAAAAGTGTAAATGAGAAGCAATTCCTTTGGTCATTGTGTGTGTAACTGGAGGACGTTTCAAACACAAAAGAGGGAAAAGGATTACTTCAATGACTTGTTTCTTTTGTTCTTTGGATTTCATACCAAGGGATACAGAGGGTAACTGTTGGTGTTTTGTTTTTATAATTAAAATAACAATATTAGATTAGCTGTATTATGGTTGGGTATCATTTGTATGGAAAAATCTACAGTTAAAAAGAAAACAGGAAAATTACAGAAGGTTTATTTTTAATTAATCTACAGAATTATCTTCTTGTATTATTTCTGCATATGGATTCCAAGAATTTCAAACTTCTCCACAGAAAGAGAAATTTGGTTAATTTCTTACATCAGCCAATTAATATTACAAGAAAATGTAAAGACACAGGGTTTATAATTCTGTTACTCTGATTTTGTACCTTTGTGATTCCAGCTATGGAAAAAATTACTTTATAGTGTTTCTCAAGCTAGGGCATTTCAATAAAGCATGATGCTGTAAAATCATAGGGGAGGCAATTGCCATTTTCTTCAGTAGCTTTTGTTGTTTTCACAGTCTCAACAACCACAGTCTGAAAAATAGTGAGTCTCAGGCTGCAAAAGTACATGTGGCCCCAGTGGGAACTGAGCCCCAGCAAGAGTGAAAGGGCTCTGCTATGAGGAAGAGTAATCCTCAGCCACACTTCAAGCTTTAGTCACTGTTTTTGCAGGCAGAAGCTTTGTTTTTGTGTGGCAAGCTGTCCGCTTTGGTGTAGCTTCTGTTTTATTTTGTGTGGCTTTTCCCCTAGAAGGTTATCTTTTGCAGGTATAATGGTCAACTGTACAACAGCAGTGATGCTGTAAGTCCGAGTGTGAAATAAATTTTGTAGACTTGTCTCTGTAATCAGATGGTTGCACAGGCATCCCGCATCCTTAGGTCCTTACAGTGGTGTTATACTCTGGCTGGATAAACTCTTGTGATGCCTGTACATGTTTAGACATCTCTTACTGATGTCTTCACATCATAAAAGGCTTGACTACAATGAGAGAGAAACCTTCACCTCAGTCCCAACCTCAATTCTAACACTTGGTATTTGAATTCCCATGGAATTAATTCTGTTGGGTAATTTCTTAGAAAGATTCATCTTGCTTTTAAAATTTTGCATCAGGTTTTAATTATAATATTAATACCAGTGCAAGCAAAGGATCTCTCTGCTTTTTGTTTTTAAACATTTTTTAACCATACTTGTTTGAGTTTCTGAATCACCTGTAAACTCAGGGGAAAGAGCCAGCTTTGATCCAATATTCAGATGGCTCTGTGGTCTAGAAATTCAAGTGTGGTTCATGACATAAAATGCCTTTAGAAAACTACCTGTTCAGGTACATTTTTGGTCTGAAGTGAAATATTTCTGGGAATTCCTCATTCCCACTTAAATTTTTCCAAGGAAATGCCTGCGACATATCAAAGGAGACATTTGTATTTCCAGAGAACAGGAAGGATAGCATAGTGCTTTTTCCAACTTCATTCTGAGGGTGGGTTTTTCATAAATGCTTATCACTGGCATAGCTTCACTCCCATTTAATAAATGACTTATGGGATTTTCGGGGCTCCAGCACAGAGTGCCTGTTACGTGCCACAGTGACTCCTCTAAGTTGATTTTTACTGCTTCTGTTCTTGCAAAATTTTTAACAGTTGAGGTGAAGAGGAAGAGTGGGATGGGAAGGAAGTGGTGTGGAGACTTGACTTGTATTTTGGCTCTTCTGTAAATTAATTCATAATTTGGCAAATTGTACCAGGGCCATATTCAGACAGGGTTGAATCCAGAGGTGTCTTTGGGGTTTCCCGTTTAAAAATGGTACAGTAAAAGTCAACAAGATATAGTAAACCCAACATTTCTAAGGTGTTTGAACGATGATTCTCAGGGGCTTTTTTTGTGTGGAAAAAAAAGGGGAATAGTCTTTCCTTAATGTTGTGAAGTCTTGTGATGGCAAATCCACAGGTGCTGAGGAGATGAAGAAGATCCAGGTAGTCAGATGTAATGTGTGAATGGACAGGGCCATCAGGCTTCATGTCTGTAGCAAGCACAGGATGGCCAGCTGGCCCACCAGAGGTGTACCAAAGTAAAGCCCTGCTTTGAATTTGGTATTAAAGGTCCCTTTGACCTCTGATGCTGTCCCTAAGAGGAAGAAAGCAAGGAGCAGAAGCAGTGATAGCAGAGATGCGAGCGGGAGGGCAGGCAGAACTGACAGTCAGCATTACTTGGCGCAGCAGGGATGCTGAATTCAAGGAGGAAGGTGAGACAACAATGCCCCCTCCCTGCAAAGAGGGGTGACCTCCGGGTCCTGCCTCCCATAGCCTCCCACAGCGTTATCTGCTTCTGTCGTGAGCAAATGCTGAAGTGAAAAAAACGTCCTTCCACAGCAGTAAAAGGAGAATGAGCAATGACAAAAGTTAAAGTGTAACACAGGAAAGGTGAGCGGAAAAGCTCCCCCCAAGTCACAGTCAAACTCAAGAAGTGAAGAGGAGATTATCTGCACCCAACCATCCTGAAATGGCAGTGAAACTCCAGCAAGGGATGTGGGGCTACAACCGGGGGGACCAAGTATCAGCCCCAGCTGCCCACACCTACCTGAAACCTCCAGATATTGGCAGGGGGCTTTCTCTGACATGAAGCTCAGGGAAATTCCTCTGCAATGGGCTGCAGTTCACTGGATTGAATAGCAAGTTGAAGTGCAGGCAGGCTCACAGTGATGTGCACCCTGCACCACTCAGACCCACAGCATGTGTGCATATAAAAGGCTCTTCACCTTACCCAGGGTTAGGTTTTTACCCAGGTTTGACATTGACCTGTATGAATTCACCTTGAGGTAAAACTGGAATGCTTTGACTGCACTGTGTTTTTAAATCATGATGTCTGTGCTTCCCTAAAGAAAAGCATGAATTGTTATTAGCCACAGAGATAAGAAGATAAGTCAAGCATTGTCCCTAGCAAAACTAGAAACAAAGAAGCAAGTTGGAGATAAGAGATATGTTTTATTTACAGAAAGTTTTTAAATTTCTCTCACATTGATCTGAAGAAGTGACATGGGAGAAAGCATTCTTCTTTTTGTGCAAACATAATCTAAAGATATTTTTGATGGCAGTGCTTGTAAGAAACAGGGGCAAATGTGAATGTCTCCCACAGAAATAGTCACACATTTTTGTCTGCCTTTAATTCTGGTATATATATTCAGTGGCTTCAGACGCATTGGTTATTTCTGAAAGGTCACAAATCATGTCTTTTTCAGAGGACCATCATCATACAAACAATTACTAACTAGATTTTTATATACATATTTTAAGATTACCCAGTAATCCTATCAGATTGTAGACATCTACTTGAACTTCAGAGGCCCATGCTGAAAGGCTGCAAACTCTGGGTATTTCCCATATCACTTCCCACTTGAAGCAGGACAATCACCAGTGTTACATGAGATCAGGGGTATTTGCAAGGCTTTTTGGAGAGTAAATAAATTCTTCAGTTTTTCAAAGTAGTGGAAACAGCTCCTGTCCCTGAGTTCAAACATTTGCTGTGCTGAGACACACGCAAGATTTTCTTCACGTCAATATTGTCACCTACAGGCGAAATCTGGAGCTCTCTGTGGCAATATTTTTTATGGTGCAGCTATTGGTCTCAGAAATTATTCTTTCAGTCCTACTGTTGCAATTTGAATAAAATAATGTTAGTCATCAGTAAACAGGAAGCTGATTTTGGCAGGAGCCCTGCCCTGCCCCTGAAGCAGCTGTCCTGCTTCCACCTCTCCTCTAAGTATCACAGTCTCAGTGTTGAGCTCAGCTTCCCCCTCTGCAGCATCTTATTCGAGCCACTAGCACTGACTTCCACACCTCCTAATGACCCAGTCCCACTGATCTGTGTGGTCTTCTTTGTGTGCCAGATGTTAATTTTTGCAAGTGAGCCTGTAAAGTTTTGCAGCCAGGCGAAATACCTTCCACACGTTGCGAGGGGAGGTTGAGCTTAGTCCATGTCTGACCACTGTGAAAGACCTGGGCTCCATTTGGGTCCTGCACACATCTACCACAGTAGGGCTTCAGGTTTTTTTGCCCTTTGGGGCAGGTCTGGATGGCATTAATGATGCATTCATCTTCAGTTCCACCAAATGAAAAAAAATACATACCTGCATCAAGAAAATATGAGGACAAAACCGTGTTTATTGTAAAGATGCTCCATTATCACTAAAGCTTGTAGTTATGGAGTGAGACAAGAAGTGATCTTTATAGGAAGTTATATACCTTGTTGGAAAACATGAAAATCAGATTTTTTCAGGAGTGATAGGGAAGGAGTGGACAGTACTGTTACTGCATCTAAGGAAGGATCAGATTTGGTCTTATTCCAGGAGAGGATCGAAAGAGTAAATTGTGATCATTTTGTTTTGGTAGAACTTATCAGTTAGGCTGTGGTTTGCAAACCTCAATTCTAAACTCGGTTTGTCCAAATCATGAGACTTTCAAGCATCTGTGTTGGGTCAATCTTTAGAAAATGAAAACGAGAAATTCCAGAAGCTTCTGGTATTTCCAGTACAAGGCCAAATTTTGCATGATCTGAAGAGGTATGTTTCAGTTCTGGTTAGCACTGAGAACTCTAAGCAAGAAAAACAGAAGAAACTTCTGTCTTAGAAAACCATAAAATTATCTTGTAAAGTTTCAGGTGAACAGAATAAACAATAGAAAGATGAGTTGTGGATGAGCAGGGGAGTGTGATACCTTGCTTTCTCGAGCTCATCTGAAACACATTTCCAACCTTTCTAAGGTTCACCCTTGCTGAGAAAAGAAAAATACACATCTATTCAGGCTGATATTGCTCTGGTTGGGAAACCAGAGAAGCTGTAGTTGCTATTTTTACAAGTTTGCTTCCTTCAGGGGAGAGATATCTTAGGGCTGAGGGGGAGGTAATGTGATCTCTTTTTCTATTTTTATAAAGGGCCTGGGGATGCACTGGGAAGCTGCAGATCTGTGCAGTTGAAAGTCTTCAGCTCCTCTTTTGAGATACTCAGGGAGGAACAGTTAGAAAAGCATGGCCTAATTAAGGATATCTACTATGGTTTCAGGAAGGGAAGGGCATGCCTCATTAACTAGCTGGAATTCTTTGAGGATATTGCTGCTCAGGGAGACCAAAAAAAAGGCAACTCACTGTGACCATTGTGTACCTCTGTGGGCTGGGGTGGAATAGAACACAGTTAGGAGATTCTGGAGTTGATACCTAAGTTTATAGAGTGGGTAAAAATATAATACAGAGTTAACTAGTATTTAAACCGACAGGGAGTGCAAGCATTAGTTCTTCAAATCCTGAGTGCATTCCGGCATTCAATCTTTTATTTCTTAAAAAAGAAAAAAAAATTAAATTATTGTTATTGATATAATTGGCTTTGGTGATTCAGCTGAAATGAAAGCCACAGTGTTTCCAGACTATCTTGCGCTAAATTTGGAGGGCAATGAGGAAAATTGCAATTAGATACAGACAGAGTTAAATGCTTTTTAAAGTTTCTAGCATGGCAGATGGCATATTCAAGAAAGGTCAGATAAATGTAGCATCATGATAATAAGCCAAAGACCCTAGAATTAAGAGAGGGAAAAGGTGGGGTGGATGGAGGGTTTCCTGTGTATTAACAGCTTTAATGTGGGAATGGTGGGAGATGGAGATCTTTGCAGAAATGGAGTCTAAAATACTTCAAGTTATCCTTGGGACAGAGAAATTACTCATAAAGGAAATTAATTCACATTTTGACTGAGGAAAAGGAGTTTCACATGAACCTGCTCAGTGCAGCAGGAGCAGGGCTTGCAGCTGAGGGAGGGCAAGAGCTCATGGATGAAGGAGTTGTTGAGATGTGGGATTGAGGTTGGTGGGGATGTAGAGGCAGGGAAGTCATTTGAGCCTTCTCACCCTGGGGGTGGCCTGGGGCCAGTTTGGCTACTAATCTGGCTTCTTGGCCATCCCAATGGCTTCAGGACCAGCTGAGTACAGTGCTGTCTACTTCTAATCCCTCAGAACCTTGGTGCATGACTGCTGGGAGGAAGGGTGCTGTCCTCATAAGCTCTCCACCACTTAGAAATTCTTTCAGAGCCAGGAAAACTGCATGGTTTTGACCCTAATGTGCTCTTTGGAGCTTACAAAAGATAATTCCCTTTATTTTCAAAGCATCATAGAATGGGTTGGTTTGGAAAGGACCTTAGATGTCATCCAGTTCCAAGCCTCCTGCCATGGGCAGGGACAACTCTCATTAGACCAGGTTGTTTAAAGCCTCATCCAACCTGGCCTTCTCCTGGACTTCCAGGGATGGGGCATCTACAAATTCTCTGGGCAACCTGCTCCAGTGCATCACCACCCTCACAGGGAAGAATTTTTTCCTAAGCTTACCCTTTTGAAGTCTGAAGCCATTCCCCCTTGTCCTACCACTATATGGCCTTGTAAAAAGTTCTTCTCCATCTTTCTTGTAGGCTTCCTTCAGATACTGAAAGGCCAAAATTTGGTAACCCCAAGGCTTCTCCAGACTGCTGGAGAAGTCCCAATCCTCTCATAGGAGAGGTGTTTCATCCCTCTAATCACCTTGGTGGCTTCCTCTGGACTTCCTCCAACAGGTCTATGTCCTTCCTGTGCTGGGGACTGCAAAGCTGGATGCAACACTGGATGTAGATCTCACGAGAGCAGAGTGGAGAGAGAGAATCACCTCCCTCAGCCTGCTGGCCATTCTGCTTTTGATGCAGCCCAGGATGTAATTTGCTTTCTGGGCTGTGAGTGCACATTGCTGCCGCATGTCCAGCCTCTCACCCACCAGCACCCCTAAGTCCTTCTCAGCAGGTGTGCTCTCAATCTGTTCATCCCCCAGACTGTATTGATAGCACCTTGGCTCAGGTGGAGCATCTTGACCCATTTTCTACATAACCAGTCCTTCCACCTTGATTTCTTGTGAAAGCCAGGTACTTTCTTGTGGTTGCAAGAGATAACTGGACCCTGATTGCTCACTGAAGGGGCTAAGAATGAGTCTTATGATTCAGGGGAGGTTCTGTTCCCTGCTGAGCAAAGGGACCTTTATTAGAAGAAGGAAAAGAGGTGTTAGAGGGGAAGGAAATGGGGAAATCCCTGTGTTTCTTTTAATAACCATCAAATTTTAAGCGCTTTGAAAGAGTCTCACCTATATGTCTCTGTTGATGAGGCTCTTTTGCAATTTAGCATGAGTCTGGGCACACACCACCTTCAATTTGATGAAAGAGGATGGACAGTCAGAGGAGGAGAGGCAGGAGAGGGAAATGCAATGAAAACCTGTCTCTGAAGGAAGCAGAAGGCAGCAGGCATGAGAAGGAGAATAGCTCTGCTGGAGGGAGGTCTCTCAGGGACGAGAGCTGGGTAAAATGCAACTTGAGCATCACCCCTTTCCTTCACCCCTCATAGACTCCAGTCCCAGACATAGTCCAGCCTAAGTCAGTGGACTTACCCTGCTTCTCAAGACCTTTTACGAGTCTCTTTCTGCTCTGCTACTCCCCAAAAGCCTCTGTCAGTGCATGTGTAGAAGAGCTACTCTTTTTTTTTTTTTTTTTCACTTGCGTTGGGAAAAAACAGCATAAGTGTCATTGCTTGGAAAAGGTGCCAGGCTGATGTTCCTGTGTTCAGCTGCAGACTGGTTACAGCAAACTCAGTGTAAGGATGATGCTTACAAGATATTTCCTGTGTATTTGTCCTTGTTTACTGGTTTGTGCTGTGGGAAGGGCTCTTTTTCAAGGACCAGCCTCTCTCTATGTCTCTAAGGGCTGTACAAGCACTGAAAACAAAGAGATCCTCCTTCTACTGGGTGTCTGATGTAGGATAGAGAGAGAAGCAAGCAGACAACAATGTTAGTGAGAGAGGGGAGGGAGAGGATCTGGGGTAAACCAAAGGACAGCATCCATTGCACTGGCAGATCACATTTGGGGATGACTACTTGGCTGTTAACCACATTTTTAAAGTCTTGCAGTACCAAAGCATTTACCTTCAGGATAAAAAGCATAATCTCTTTTCCAGAGGTTATTCACTTCTTGATCTCTGGTTTAATACAGCCAGAAAGGATATTACCCATGATAACTGTTTGGTGAGGAATGCATCTGGCTTTAGGGAGCTGGAATATTCAATACACCTTACTGAATCACTGGCTAACATTCAGTAGGGAGGAATTAAGGAAAACTTTGTGTGAGGTGAGTTTTGAGGTGAAGGAGCTTGAATTTTTGTGTGCGCTGACAGATGTATATCAATGTCCCACAAACAGTGTCTTTCTAGCACTAAATTGCCCATGGGGAAAACCCTGACTTGCAATTGACTGAGCTGAATTTGAGCCAGTCAGTAGCCAGCCAGGCTTCTGAGACTATTATCTCTTCTTAATAAGACTAGAACTCCAAGGTGTTATTTGTCTGGGTGCTGTATGAGTACGAGGGAAGAAATAGTATTCTGCAGACCTATGACCTGGAAAATAAAGACAATTTTTGAAATTCTGGCTCAACTATAGTCAGGAATGTTTTACTACAGATCTAAAAAGGTTGAGAATTACATCCAGGTATACAGAAATTATAAAATACATACAATAGGCTATTCAGTGTCTCAGAGGAAGCAAAAAGAGGCAGGAAAACAATAGATTTCGTAGACTGATTTGATTGTTCGTATTTTCAGACTAATATACCAAAAATAGCATTCAGGAAATACATATATGCACAGTCATTTGTGCTGTGAAATACCATATGCCTGCAAACAAACAGAAAAACAAGGTGCTGCACATCCATTCCCTCACCTGTATGCAGGATGTTTCTTGATCACACAGCACAGTGCTTTTTGCAGTGTGAAAAGAACCTAAGAAATACACAAATGTCTGGATTAAAATTCCAGAGTCCTAGATTAGATTCAGTAGTCACTAAGGGCTTCAGTGCAGAACTTGTGCTGGTGAGTAACCTTTAGTCCTGGAGCCTTCCCATGAGGTTGGCAGGTCATCTTCCAGGTGTGCAGCTTATCAGCACCCAGCTGTGGCTGCGCAGCTCCTCAGCACCAGGGCAGCCCTCTCTGTTTGTACAGCACCAGACACAATAAGCTGCCAGTCAGATTTGCAGGATGCTATGTGATCTTGTGATATTAATAATATAATGATAGCATTATAACTGGACCATTCAACTCCGTAGTTTGTTCTTCTATAAATGATTTATAAGTTTTATGCATTTTATATGTCTCTCATTAAAAATGCATTGAAAAATACTATCAAAATACCATTTTGTGAGGCTCAGGCTCCCTTTATTCTTGTTACAGCCATATGCCATTAAGCTTTAATAACTGGCTGATTATAATTTATTAATTTATCACCTGTTCTTTATACAGTTGTATGAAATAATTGTCAACCAATGTGAAATGGCCTCCTATTGTGTTATTAATCCCCAAAGCAATTAGAAAACCCACTGATTGCACAAGTCATTGAAAATGGGCAGTAACTCATGTTAGAAATGATCTGCAGTGCTCACATCAGTGCATTATTGGTAATAAGGTTTCTGTCACCAGTGACGATTTGAAAGGAGCAGTTTAACTAGGAGGCTTTTAATTTTATGTATTTATTTTATAATAAGCCTGAATTTATAGGGCTGACAGTAGATGTGTAGTGTCCAGCTTGTCTTACGGATTTTGTGGACATTAGCTGAGAAAGGCAACACCGACTTCATATAGTGTTATACTCTTGCTCTTTAAACCTTCTTTGGAGAGATATCTGCCCCTGCTAACATCCCCAAGGATGAAAGGGTAATTTAGGGATAGCTATAAATGCCAAATCTTTTAGAAGATTTACTTCAGTCAGCTTTGGATGAAGACATCAGACTTCAGTATCTCTCCTTTTGACTTTTATCTGCCAAGGATTCAGTATGGGTTAGTTGTGGCCTTTCTGATATGGATATTTACAGTATGTGAAAAGGGACAGAGCCAACAGTCTGTTGAATCCAACAACTGTCCTTTAGCAAAGCTGTTTGCTTACGCTGCCAGTGTGAAGGAGATACGCGGGCCACCCCAGATGTGAAGAAGTTCCTTATCTCCCACCCTATTTGCAGTGCAGACTTTGTGTTACAATACCTCTGGTACTAACAAGTCACATTCTGGTAATGCTGCCCCTGATGCAGAATTACCTGTTTTTCTGGTGAAAACTCAGGAAAGGGAAGAAAGGGAGGAAAGGGAGGAAAGGGAGGAAAGAAAGAGAGAAAGAGAGNTTGTCTGGGAGAACTTCTGCTTAAACAAGATGATTGCATAGATCTAAAAACTGTCAAAATTCTGCTATTGAACAGGGCTCTGGACAGACTTAGGAAGAGATTTTTCATCTCTCTTCTGTCTCCAGCAGCACCTGCCATACAGTAAATATGTCTGTGCATTAGTGCAATGCAGGGATTTGCAGGGATTCAGAGTACAAGAAAGTCTTGAGTCTTCCACTAATATACTCCCTCTGAATGATGGTAAGATAGTTGAATTATTCCTCTTTCACCCAACACTTCTGATGTCTTTGCTGTTCTTTTTCAAAGTTTGTATCTTCTCCACAGTTAAATTTGAAGAAGCTGCTCTGACAAAAAGACCCAGAAAAAAAATTATGTTGAATTGAACATATTAGGAGATTTTTACTTCCTTCTTCTACAGGAAACCCAAAGCAGAAGTAAAGAGGTCATTCTTGATATTATTATACTATTTTGGACTTTTCTGGAGGTAAAAATCAGAAGAAATCTCTTGCAAATATTTGTCCGTCTGAGACATCCCAGTCAAATATGTAGATATAAGGACTGTATCTAAAGCAGACATAAGTACAGTGAGTTCCTGAGAAACTTTCCCACCTTAATCCTCCAGTGTGTCCACAGATAAAATCCAGACTGCAGAAAGTAGAAAGTCCTCAGAAACACTGTGTCTTGCATTGAACGTACATGCCTTTTGCCTACAAAATCCCCAGCTGGGATGAGCATGAAGAGGATCTTCTACACCTTCCCGCCTCAGTACATATACACAAGACTACTCTGCGATCTTACACTAGAGCAATCGCTACAATCTCTTCATCTTAGGTTGCAGCAGAGAGTTTGCCCTCTATCATGACTGACTTCCAACTAATCATGTTTTTTTTCCAGATTTGAATTTTGTGATTCTTCTTGAATCAGGTTCTCAGCACCAGCTGGGGAATTCCTGGGTATGAAAACTGGTTGGCATGACACAGGCTAGCAGGCATGTAATTTTTCAAATGCTGGATAGACAATGGTTACTGGTTGTGTTTTCACTATAGGTAGGAGGTCTCCAGTTGAGGTTAATCTTGCAATGTTATTTGAGCCACAATATATATATTCCTTTTTGAATACAGGGGCAACACAGAAGAAAATCCACATTCAAAACAAGACTAGGGTCAGTTATCTGTGTAAGAGATCTCTCTGGCTTCTCTTGTCTCAAAGCTGATAGTCCATATAAAGCACTAGAAAAAAACTTCACAGCTGAAGAACAGAATCCCAAAAAAATATGATTCATGAGGAAGTACCAGTGGCATTTCCATTCAGCAAAATCATCATCTAAGGAATCTGTCATATTTTTACTTATGTTCCAATAAACTTCCAATGTGGGAATCCATTAAAAGAAACACTATCAATTACACAGAAAGGTCTTAATTGTAAAACTGTGATTGAATTCCATGTGGATCTAAACCCCATTTATCAAACTGTGGCCATATTCCATACTTGTTATTTCCACAAAGGGATTGCATACACTTGTATGCACTTCTGAATCCATGGAAGTAATATCCCATAATTGTTTTTACTGCATTAAATGATGTTCTTTGGCTACAAGTAACCTGCTGAAAACATCCACTATTGGTTGCATCCACACTAGGCAAGCTGGCCTTCGTGACAGCAGGGTAGCTCTCTCCTTTCCATACCACACTTTGACCCTGTGTACTTCTTCTGGTCCTTCTTCCCCCAAGACATAGCTATCATTTTGGGTCTCTTCTGTGCTGCAGTCCTGCTGCTTGGTCTGTTTATGGAATGAAGCTGCGATTCTACATTTTGGTCTTGTATGTAAGACATGACAAGTCTGGAGTTTTTGAGTTTGCAAAGCCTGTAGAAAAGTTGCTGGGGAACTCCAAAGAGCAGAAGAAAGCAGTCCTGGTGCATTCTCATCTTTATTGATGAGAGATATTCCCAGAGTAGAATAGATAAGACATAATGCTTTGATTTTTCTTTCAAAGGACCTACCTAATAGGTGGAAACCCTATTTCCAAAAATAGCATGAGACTGAGTTAATGTTTGTGCAATGCAGAGGATCATTGAATGCAGAACAGGCATGAGGTGTGGAGTGAGATGATGGTGTAGACGTACTCTCACCCAGATGAGTGTATGTAAATATGAGTGATTTTCTGGGATCTGAGAGGTGTGGAAAAACACTGGGGAACTCAATGTTCAAATGCTGTGACTGCACCTTTAGCACTGAGGGTGCTAGCCCTTGCAAAAAGAGATCCTGAGTATCAATTCATAGTGAAAAGCACTGAATGAAAAACACCCCTCCCAGATTTGGGGTTTCTTTGTGAAGGAGAAAGAGACAACAGCTTCACCTGAGTTAACTCTGAAGTGAAAACATAAGCTTTGACACCACAGGAGCATTTACCCTTTTATGTGGGAAAACCTATTATTAGAGCTTGACTAAAATGTGTAAGAGACTAACAATAATGACACCTAACTTCATCTTTCAAATACTGAGTATTAGAGTTTAGCGAAGAGTTTCTCATCCTTGTTCATATTCTCCTTCTGGGGGAAGGCCTTGTGAAAGTAATCTATTTCTTTAAAAGCTGTATGAAGTGTGGATGGTGAAGACATTGAAGATCCTCTGGAGATCCTCTGCAAAACACCCTGGAGCCATTTGCATCCATTAACTCCACCACCAGCATGTGGCTGCCTGTAGGCTAGGCTGTTGCCTATTATCTCTTGAAGTGGAGATCATTTTTCATGGGGAAAGTGAGAGGCTTTACTTACGAGGATGAGTTCACCCAAGGGTGCTCAAGTTAAGGGTTCCTCTGCAGTCTCTTAGAGAGGGCAATTTATAAGGTAGTGCTTTAAAAAAAATTCATTTTCACTTAGTCTGTTGAATTTTGCTTAATGTGGTACAGTTTGTTAGGATTTCCAAGCTCTGATTAGCACATGGTTTGTCACATTCCCAGGATGTGATCCAAGGCAGTAACACAGTGGGCTAACTACCATCAAATGGTGTCCCTCGTTCCAGTTCTGACTTGAAAAGAGCATCACTGACACCTCTAGCCATTTTTTTGGCTTTCTTCCAATGTTTCCTCCCTAACAGATGCTGAAATCCCAGCAGAAAGCAGGGATGAATATAATGAAGCAAATGCACAGCATAGTTAATTTAGTAATTAAAATCTCTTAAAACAGGTAGGCTTGCACAGAATCAAAAGGACGGAAGGTTTATTGTATCTCTAACCTCAAAAGATTTTTCTATTGCACCTATCATCCTATTTTATCATGACTGATTTTTAGTGAGTAAAAGATGGGAGCACATCCTGCTGTCAGGTACCCAAAGCAGAAACCCAGAGCAGTTCTGCCATCTCCAGTAAGACAATCCAATTTGCTGCAATGGTAGCAAAATGTCAGTTTGCAGGCAGGCTACTGCTTTCAACAGAGCACCAGCAAGAGAAACAGAAGAAAACACACAGAGAGCATCTATCATTAAAGAAGTGAAAGGACTTTTAAAAAGTAGCTCCTGGGGACTGGTCTCATTACATTTGTGTAGTACCTGGCACAGCAGAGCCCTTCTGAATTCAGTTTTTGGAGCTATAGACATCCAACAAAGTGACAGCACCAAATATCAAGGCTTAAAACAAAATTTTGTGACAGATGTATTAGGAGCAGGGTTTGGGGAGGAAGAGGATTGGGGTTGATGGACTCTGAAAAAATTCTGTCACAGTGAGTCACATTTTTAATTGAAAAACAATAAAAGAAAGCAAGGGTGGGGAAAAGACATGGGTGAAAATCAGAGGTCACCTGCCGTTGTGATAATTTAACTGAAGTTTTGGAAATGAATCATCGCAGCAGGCAATGGAAGGTTTCACCTCGGGCAGTGACAGGAAATGCAGGGCTGTAGCTGTGTGCAGAGCATTTTGGGCTCCCAATCAGCTCTTATTGATCAGGAAAGTACAGCTGTGCTCAAAAATTCTCAGCTTTTCTCTCATTTTCCGTTTGACAGAAAGAAATATCTTAAGCAGCCATTTTCAGCTTCTTTTTCTCAGAAGCAATGGGGTAAGTGGGAGAGGAGTTCATAGGAGGAAGACACAAAACTCACAATTTTACTCACATGTCTAATGAAATCATATGCTGTCAGTGACCCCCCAAAAAAAGAAAAAAACACAAAACCCCCAAACAAACAAAAAACCCACCAAACCAAAAAAACCCACCCCAAACAACTCACAACCTACACCTTTACTTGAAAGAAAGGATACAAACAGCTGCCCAAGAGAAGACCCTATTCAGAGATGCTTCAGAAAGGCTCGCTTCTGTTCATGTCCTCTCTGGACATCAGATTTCCTGGGTTGGGAAATGATCTTGCCCAGAAGTTGAGCTTAATGCCAATATTACAAGTCAGAGATTTCCAAACTTCTGCTGCTGGGTGTGCCTGACACTGCCCGTGATGTCTCCTCTTTTCTCATGAAAATACTTCACATCCCACCAGTTGTACACTTACTTTGGAAAGCTACAGTCATATGGCTGTGGAAGTGTTTGCCCTTGGGGTGAGAAGGGAATGTGTAAAGATCAAGCCAGCATATCCACTTGGATATCCACAACTCTGTGCTGTCCTCAGCAGCCCAGGAATGGGTTAAATGTAAATGCTTTAATGCCTGTGAATCTCCTTGCAAATGTCTTCTGTCCCAAACCTAAAATGTCTTGGGAACTGATTTTTTCTACAAATCAGTAAATATTGCATGATGTCTCTATCCTTTCTGGTATCTCTGTGCAGTTTCTCCTCTCATACTGTGGACACAGTGAGGAATGGCAGGCTTTTAAAAAAATTATTCCAACCATTAGATACCAAATTGTGTGAGCCAGGAACTAACTGCAGAGACCCCTGACACCTCTGAGCTCTCATTTTGGACCGTCACTTTGGCCTGACTTTGCCCTTATTTCACTCTTGTCCAAGCATGGCCCATCTGACAACTGCCCCCTGAAGAAATGAGAGGTGACCAAATGGCCATTAAGTGACAGTGCACAGAAGGAAGCAGAATTTCCATTTTGCTGGGAAAGGACCAGATATTACACAGTGCTTAAACACATGTTTGAATGGATACATATGGGCTTGTGCATGTGATGCTACACTGGATTAGTGCATGGTCCATATTGATATCATGTGAGGTTTACCAGGATTTCCTCTGAACATGTAATATATTCATGGTGACTTGTCTGCATGACTTATAGGTGTGTGGATCATCTCATAGAGGAATCAAACTCTGGAAAAGTGAAATAAGGTTATAAACTGTGAGGTACAAGTAGATTTAAGGGAAGGTAAAACTTTGTGTATGAAGGATGTCTGGCAAGAGTTGAGGAGATCCACAGGGAGAAACTTATCCAAAGAGTTTGCATGGAAAAAAGATTTTGTAAAGTGTGGGTACTGGTAAAATTTAGACACTGTACCAGATTTTCTTGTTTCCTTATTTTGTACTTAAAAATACCTAAGAATTTATATGCAAAACAAGACTTAACAAATCCTCACCTCAAAAGAAGAGGCCAAAACAAAACCAGAACCCACTCATCTCCTGTCACCCTTAAAATCCCCCAGCATTTGCAGTCTGATGCATGTGAGGTGGAGCATTGAAAAGCTAGGAAACTCCAGAAGTTACGGTATCTCACAGAAGTTTTCATGGCTGTAGGAGAGATGGGTCATATTTTCCTTGTAACTCAGAATATCTGATTTTTATTATTAATGTACACTATAATATGTA
This sequence comes from Sclerurus mexicanus, assembly GCA_013396755.1. Lineage (NCBI taxonomy): Eukaryota > Metazoa > Chordata > Aves > Passeriformes > Furnariidae > Sclerurus > Sclerurus mexicanus. Next base: position 243,242 of record VWZF01002623.1, read on the forward strand.
AAGAATATAAAGTGGAGCAGAGTGACTGTGAAGTGTAAAATGTAGCCTTTCTAATTTGAAAAGTGTTTTACACCCACTTTACCCTGCTATCATTACTTCCCTAGATTAAAAAAACTGCAAAGTAATGCCCAAATAATTCTAAAAACCCTTTTTAATTTTACCAACTGCACAGTTTGTCATACATCTGTGTTTCCTGTGCAAGCAACACATATGTGGTGATTTTTGTACAAAAATTCTATTTCCAAGAGAGTCTCAGGACTCTCAGAGTCACAGCAAAATGCCAGTAGATATGCAAGTTAGATTGAAAGTTTGTTTTGATCTCTGAAACTTAGCCTCAATTGGACACAATCAAAAAAAATTTCTGCTGGTCCTAGGATGCTTTTGTGCTTCAGAGAAGCAAGGGGTAGTATGTAAGCTGAAGCTAGAAGTAGGATATCAGAGAGGGGTTTTCTATGGTATTAAGGCACTAGCAGGGAGTCCGTATGTTTATGGTGAAAACCTCTGAGCATGTGGAGTGGATCTTCTTTAAACACACCAGGCTTTTGGCATTATTGTGAAAAAGAAAAAAAATATTGCCAGGAATTAGTAGACTTCTAATACATAAAATATATAAATGACTGCATTTCAAATGAATTCTCAGATTACTTTGAGGCCAACCAAACCTCCTAGATCACAGAATTATAGACTAGCTTGAGTTGGAAAGGACCTTAAATACCTTCTGCTTCCACCCATCCTGCCACGGGCAGGGACTCCGTCCACTAGACCAGGTTGCTCAAAGCTCCATCCAACCTGGCCTTGAACACTTCCGGGGATGGGGCATCCACAACTTCTCTGGGCAACCTATGCCAGTGTCTGACCACCCTCATGGTAAAGAATTTCTTCCTAATATCTATTCTGAATCAATCCTTTTTACGGTTCAAATCCATTCCCCTTGTCCTATCACTACATGTCCTTGTAAAAAGTCCCTCTTCAGCTTTCAAGACAAACACCCTTGTTAACATTAGTGTAAGTCTTAAATGTGTGCATATTGAGTGGGGTCTTGTGGTGCTGACAACAGAAAATACTAAAGCATTGGAGGTGCTTACTCACCCTCATCACTGGTGTACCTGAGCACCGAGGAACATCACTTGTTTCTTCCTGCACATTCCAATGGGAAAAGGCACAATAATCTTTCTGTAATCTTTAAATACAGATGCTCTATGATTCATGTGACCCAGCAGGGACTAGAACTGACTCCAAAATCCTGTGTTAGTGTCCTTCTCCTATTGTTAGTCTTGATGACAAAGATGATACAAACTTCTGTAATACAGCGGCAATATCAGACTGGTTCTGTGTCATTGGAGTTGATCGATGAGATGGGCAATAAATGAGTTGGAGGAGTGTGGCTCTGTGCATGTGTGATGCGATCTGATAAGAAGAGTGCAGAAGTATATGAACTCTATGCTACCATCTGTTAGTTTGTAAGTGATCAGGCTTGTAACTGCCGTTGTTGAAATTTGGAGTTTTAATTGGCTTCTGTAGATATTTAGATTATACAAGATTTCCAGCTTTGCTGGTATAAATATTAAGGAGGCACTGTTAAAAGTATGAACTTGTTAAAACTATTTTTGACATATCTCTGAAAGCTGAGGGCTGTTTTATGAGTAAAATAACTAACACCAGTATTGCTCAATTCTGTACAAAATTAAGAAGTTTGTAGATAATAAATAATGTTATGATTTGAAAATGTTCCATTACATTACATTAATAACACTTAATAGACATGGATCATGTCACACACAGTTGTTAACTTTACTGTTAATCAGATCTTTCTCATTAACACACTATAGTTAAGAATGAAATGCCCTACAACTGACTATGTAATGTTAAGTGTAATTTCTGAAACTACCATATTATGCTGTACTAACTACCTTGGAATTGCTTATTTAATAGAATATTCAGCCCCTAAAATAAATCCGTTACTTTCTACCATTAACTTCACAAAATGTTTTAAGGACAAACACAAGCACACTGTCCTTTCAGGAGAAGGTTGACGTTAATAGAGGTTTGAGAGATCCTGATCAGCAAATGCCAAATCTAAACTTGTCACAACTGTACTTAAAATAGCTGAACTTTCCACCTCCCTGTGAGTGGCCTGTCTTGTCACACTTATTCTACCTGACCTATTTTCCAGCTCTGCATATAAAGATGTTCAAAAAAATGTCTGCATCTCTTGAACGAGGACAGAAAGAGTTTTCATAGTGCTGAATCAACACAAACCCACCCTGTGGCTGGGGACTTCTGCCTCCTGCTTCCCACAAAAGGGATTTTCCTTCTGGAGCCCTGGTCTGTTTCCACCTGCATCATTCACTGGCTAGGGTGTCTCATAATGAGGTGAAGATGCAACAACCTCATGGCACATTACTGCAGTGATGCCATGGCTGGAGGGTAAAAAAATAGGGAAGGAAGTATAGTTTGCTACAAGTGTTCAGTAAAAGTGCTTGTCTTGTTGTACTGTCCATATTTGTAGAGGGTTCCAGAGCACAGAGCTACATATGAGCTGCCAACATGAAGGGTCAGGACATGGGATAAAGCTCACTCACACAATCATCCATGGATGGTTCTCCTCTGAAGTTTTCTGGTGTGATTTGGGGGCAGCCTGGGCTAATGGCTCAGCAGTGGCAGCCTGACCAAGGAGAAGTGGGGTAGCCTGGCTGTCTGGGCATCAGCCATCCTATCCAGGGACAGGTCCTGGCCTTTTTTACTTGGTGCAGACACACCCACAGAGATCTGGCATAAGGATACTTAATGATAGCAACATCCTGTATCTTTATTTATATATCTGACTACGGCAATGATAAACATGGTTTTAATGCCACTAACATATTGCTTTGTTCTTCCCTTACTCCTAGCTTGAATATACATCCAGGGAATAAATTTTACCCAGTAGCATTCTCTGGCACTGGGACCAGCTGCCCCATCTCCTACAACTAATCTGTTTTATTGTACCAGAGGGGTTGGCTGCACCAAAACTGCCCTCTGGACAAGGTCTTTGGTGCATGCAAGCTTCTAAATTGGGCCTGGGGATTTTTTGCAGGGAATACTACCTGTCATAGACCCAGCCTGGGCCAGGGACCATAAACAGTGGTGATAATAATGCTCTCTTACCTCAGAATGACCTGGCATTATTTAACTTACTGGAATAGATGTTGCCTGAAAACTTCCCAGTGAGTCCTTGGTGCTACATAATTAATAATATCACACTAAGGAATAAGTGAGGAAGGAAAAGATTGTAATTTCAGCTTTACATGTCGATAAGTTAAAGCCCGTAAGACTAAATACTCAGAACTTGCTGAGAGTTATGCCTATAAGCAGGCAAGATTATAAATACTTATTGAGATTCACACCAAAACATCCCTACAATGTAGACAGGACTTTTGGACTGAATGCAGTAGTAGTTTCTCCTACTGGAGGTACAGTTAGGCTTCAAAATGTGCTTTTGCTCTCCCCAAAGAAATAAACTTTGTCAAAATCATAGAATCATAGAATGTTCTGAGTTGGAAAGGACTCACAATGATCATTGAGTCCAACTCCTGGCCCTGCACAAGGCTATCTCCAAGAGACACACCCTGTGCCTAAGAGCATTGTTCAAAATGCTTCTTGAGCTCTGTCAGGATTGGTGCTGTGACCACTTCCCTGGCAAGCCTGTTCCAGTGCCTGACCACCCTCTGGGTGAAGAACTTTTTCCCAATATCCAACCTAAACCTCCTCTGACACAACTTCAGGCCATTCCCTCCAGTCCTGCCACTGGTCACCACAGAGAAGAGATCACTGTCTGCCTCTCCACTTCCTCACATAGGGAAGCTGTAGACTGCAATGAGGTCTCCCCTTAGTCTTGTCTTCTCCAGAGCCAAGTGCCCTCAGCTGCTCCTTGTACTTCTCCTGTAGGAAGGGGAAGGAAAGGAAATGGGCTTGTTGAGGCAGAGTAGGGAGTTCATGTTGGTGTGGAACATGGGGCTGGTAACAAAGAATTGACATGGAGCAGTGCAGGTGGCTTGTGTAGACTTTGCTTACATGTTAGCACTGCTACCAAATTCTCATTTCCCCCAGACAAATTTCTTCATCTCTCCATTCCTTTGGTTCACTTACTGAATAAAGGTTATACCAGTGCTAAGATTTTAGAAGCTTCGATAAATGTTTCATCTTTTGCACATGTGTAATTGTGTTAAATGAAACCACTGGTTAATGTGGAGACTGGTTTCCAGTGTGGAAACTTTTACTGGAAAACCAGTACTGCAGCACTAGTCAGGTCCTCTGTTTCTACTCCTACTCTGCTGAACCAGCATTTTGTCATGAATCTATTGCCAAAGGAAAAATGTTTTGGGGTTGGGTTTTTTTTTTTCATACTGTGGCAGTTTTGTGCTTTTTAGACCAGAGCCACAAAGGTGAAAATTAGTGGGGAAGGAATGTGGTCTTCCCTCAACAGAATTCCAGTACCATCTGCTGGTAAGAGAAACATGGATTTAGCCTGGACCTCCCCCTCCAATCTGTATTCTGTCTGTGTGAGGCAGTTCTGTGTGTTTTTAATTAATTACTCATGTCAGTCAGAGCCACTCTGCTAACACCATTCATATATTAACAAATGAGCTCCTCACACCTTTCATAAATATTTTTATCTCTCAGATTCAGCAAGAGAAGCCCAGTTTTCAGTAAGGGAACACTTGGTTCAGACATCAAGGTCCTACCTGACTAATGGCATAAGCCTGGGTGAGTTTGTCTCACATCAGCGTGTGTGTCTGGGAAAAGGCAAGTGATTTTGCAACACAAACATTTGGGGCAACATTCTTCCCTTCTATCAGATACAGAGCTCAAAAAATTCAGTATGTGACTGGATGTTCTTTCGCCATGGAGCCACAAAAGCAGACAGACCCCTCAAGGGGTCAGTTCCCAAAATATTGATGGTCTTCTGGTTGTCTGCAGAACATTTAATAGTTCTAGTTCTTATGGGTTGTAGTTCTGAAAAACACATCTTTACTATTGCACTTTTGCTTCCATCCCATTGAATTCAATATCTGCAGAGTTTACTGTGGAGTTGAGGTCATGTTTCTGAATGTCTTCCTAACCTTAGCTTCAAAAGTCACTCTGGCTTAGTCTAGAGGTGTGGGCATCTGCAGAAACACTTGAGCTGTCTTTAATAGGGCAAGCATAGGCGCAGGCAAGAGTTTGAATCATAAGCTTCAATACAAATATCTGAACTAATTTCTAAACTTAGTTCAGAATCTCTGTGTGTGTTACAACCATGTTTCTGACAGATCTAGTTGATAAAATACATTATCCTCATAGCCATTTTCTGAACTTATGTTATCAAAATACTTTTTGAAATTGGATATGATTACTGGACCCTATATTCTGTCAAAGTTATCAGTAATGTTGTATATACTACTAAAGTACTTTTCAAGTTCTACTTTATACTGCATACTGTTAATAAAGGTTACAGGACAAATGTGTCTGTCCTTGAACAGGCNCCAAGTTCTACTTTATACTACATATCGTTAATAAAGATGAAGGCAGATCTAGGCCATTGAAATTCACATTCTTTAGTAAAGGTTCAGTTTTCTGCAATTCTGTGAAAGGTGTTGAGATGTTTGTAGAAATATTGCTTGCTTAGGTAGCACAAAATACCACTTACAAGATAAACAACCCTTATTACTCTTCATTGCAACCTTCATACATGGACATTTTAACAATTTGTTATCATATAATGAAAAGCAAGACCTCTAATAACAGTATTTAGAGACTTCTTTTAACATTTTCCTCTAACTCAAACACAAATAATAGTTTTCTTTGAAATCCATAAATCATCCAAATTACATGTGCTGCAGGAACTAGGCTAGATATCCTGTGTAACATTTGGTATACTTCATGTAACTGGTAAAAGCAGTACTTACTTTATTACAGTATCATAGACTCATCAAACATTAACTTTACAAGTTTAATGAAAAATAAATCCTAAAGCTAGGGTTAACTTACAAGGATTATTTCTGCTAAAACATCCTAGCTCTCCATTTAAAGACCATTTCAGTCTTTAAATATTAATATACTGCAGGTTGATTACTATTATGCTTGGATTTAAATGATCTTTTTTATGTTAAGATAAACCACTAAAGACTAATTTCACTGTAGAATATTCTGATCTGATATAGAGTCTGAAACTTTTAGCTAAAGTTCCTCAATTCCTCTCCTTTTTTGTTGAAAAGCCTTTATGGATTCTTAAGTAATTCAGCATTCCATTCAGACTTCTGATAACTGCATTGGTAAATTTAGATGTTTCACTGGGGAATTTGGAGTGCAGTTTTGTCTTCAGTTTAAACTGATGTAACCTATTTTCCCTTGTCTGCCCCCACTCACATATTCCTGTCCCTCCATCACATAGTGTCTGCAGATCATGTGAATATGCAGTGAGTTGATGTGGAAACCAACCCCACACAAGAAAAAAAAATTGTTTTCTGCTGGTTTAGCAAACAGATCCATTTGTTCAAGGTGATTACTAGATCTGATAGAAGGAGTGCCTAGGGAGTGGGAAATGGACAGGCGTATTCATCTTCTTTTGGTGACTGCCTGCCCTGACACTGGTGTAAGTGTAATGCGATGTTATCTCTCTGTCTATTTAATTTTTACTGTTCCCTACCTCCCAAATTTGCTGCTTCATTGTACCTGAAACATGATACAAGAAACAAAGAATGCCAAAAAGGACCAAAAACCTAGAAATGATGCCATAACACTAAATTAAGGGAAGCAAGCATGGTCTGTTTCTCATACACATCTGTGGTGGAAGCTGCAAGAAACCCCGTCCCCTTTGCAACCACAATGATAAGGAGGGGATGCTAGAGGAATAAATGAGATCTAAAAACTTGAAACCTACACACAAATTACTCCTTCCACTGACTGGGTTCCAGGACTGTTGCTCACCAATAGGAAGGCCTGATATGGGACCATGGCCAGCCTTTCCACTACCTGTAGTCAACCTTAGTGTGGTAAATGTGTGCTTGACAAGTGTAGCTCTGATGCACACAATATAGATATTAGGTGTTAAGCCTAATACAACCCTTAACCAAGAGGAGGATTGGTCAGAAACAAGTGTCCTAGTGTTGCTACGGATTTTAAACATAGAAGCATTGAAAATACTTGTTTCCGATTTCTTTATTCATTGTGAATGCAAGTGAAATGCATGCTCAGCTGCTTGAGAACTTGACAGAAAAAATGCAATTCATAGTTGTTAAAGCAGTCATCTGGCAAAGAAATCATTAAATCTTGAAGTGGAAAAAATGACAAATATCTGCTGAGTTTCATTAACCAGGAATTTTTATTCACTGCTGCACAGCTTGAATTGGTTTTTAAAGGGTGTCAGTATTGAAGAGGACATCCATCTACTCCAAGGGACCTGTTCCAATGGCAGGAGTGTCAGGACGTATCCAGAGCCCCCTGGAAATCATAAGATTTTTCTATGAGAAGCAGGTCTATGTTTTGTCTCAAAAGTATTGGGACACTGATATCTGGAGCAAATAGTACTGAGGTCCTCAAAATAATTTACACAAAAAATTCCCATGGTCTTGAATTTACCTTTTGAGCCCCTGCATGCCTATCTTTGTAAGTAGCTCATCTTCCAGAAATCCTTTACACTTACTGCTTTCTGGAAGCAAAGGCCTTTTGAGGCATCTTCTCTTAATAAACTGAAATTAGTAGTTACTTATGAACCTTTAGGCCCATACTAGTGACTCTGTTTCTTAATTCTTCCTGCAGGCCTGTTACAGTTGCAATACATTTTTGTGAACTGTTTGCTTTATTGAATTTGCCTCTTCATTCTCATTTGTTGAGTTATTTCATCAAATATGTGCTGCTGGAATGCACCAGAAATGTGAGATACTTTGACAAAAATCAAAGTTCTTCTTTCTTTTATGTGCAGGGGGGTGTATGTTTGAATTTTTGTTTGGTTTTTTGTTGTTTTTCTTTTTCACAGCAGCATGTTTTCCATTTTTAGGAATCTCAATGAACTTTTGCACAAAAGTTAAACCCCCACCAGAGGAAAATGGGTATTTTCCTCCCACTTTCTGAATAGAAAACCACGAGAAATTCCCACTCCTGTGAATGTAATTTCATATGCTTTCTCAAGGGCAGTTGTAAAGATTTCTTTTAAGATTCACAGGACACATACAATGTACTCTTAATTTCTGCTCAACACATGAAATTGACCCTGGCACTTCTGAGTTACACACAGACACCAAAGGAAATATTTCTGTAGAAAAATATACACAGGAAAACCCACTTTAAAACCAAAGCTGGCAGCAATCAATTGCCTGTAATCCCAGCTTTGTAAAGCTTAAATTGTGGGAGTAACTTTTAACATGGTACTTTATATCACCCAGGTGCTTCAGAAATGGTAACTCAGACATTCTGATGTTTTTCAACATTTAAGCAATGATATTACCTGCCCAAGGCCACAGTCAACAGCAGATGCAGGGCTTGACTCTGGTGTTCTCAGCACTTGACTCTGTGTTTTCCTTTGGCTCACCAAGGTGCATGGAAGTTTACAATGTGGGACTCCTTGCTTCCTCCAGGCCTTCATGGGCTCCTCAGGAAGAAACATAGGAGAAATAGCAAGGTGTATATAGATATTTGCTTCACAGGATTTGACCAAGGAAACTTCTATCAAAACCTGTGTAGTTTCTTCTCTGCTTGCTGCACTATATCAGGGACCCCAAGCTTTCAAAAGTTACAGACCTGGAGCACTTCTCTGATTCAGGCAGTCTGAAGGGCTGTGGTTTCCAGAGCTTACAGAGTCTTTGACACCAGTCACCACAGATGCACTGCAATGGAGCTGGTGTGGCACCAGGCTGTGGAGCCCCTGTTCATCCCATCACTATGCTCTTGGTAGTTTGGAAAATCAGACCATCTCAGCTTAAGCTGGAGCATGGATACTTCCAGGCTCTCAAAAGTCAGCAGCCACTGTTCCTCAGCTCTGGAAGTCTGGATTTGCACAGGCCTTCAAAGATGTTATAATTTCCATATGAAAAAGCATTAGAATCCTCTACAAATAGTGGGTAATATTCAAACATTTGCTTATTTCCGTGTTTCCTCTTTTTCCCCCCACTGTTTCCACGCCCCACAAATTTCTTTTTTTGTGTGTTTCTACTTCTCATCTGAAACGGAACATTGCAATTGTTTCCTCTAAACTTTGAGATTTCTCCAGATTTTTATTAGGTCTTATCCCATTGTAACTGTACCACTGGACTCTGACAAGCTACTAACACTTCTGCTCTTATGCATATGAATTTGAACACAGTCTCATTGGGCAGTCCAGGAGGCAGGGTCACCTCTGATGCTGATCACCAAAGACCAAGGCAAACTACTTCTTTAATGGGTTTCCACAGAGTTTCTGTGTTGCTCCTGAGCACAGAAGTGAGCTGCCAGCATCCTTCCAGCTACAGCTGTTGCTGGCTGCGAATCTGTGGTTTAATTCATGAATGTCCTCTGCCTGTTTGTCATTAATCCTCTGCCAAAGACATCCTTCAGCAAGGACTGCTGGTGGAGTGATTCATAGGAAAGATGCTGCCTAGTTTGTACTAGGTTACTAAAAACTGTCCAAGTACTTGTTTTGAAACAGATCTGCTGCTGGTTCTGAATTGGAGGAGGAAGAACCAACAGGTTCTGTTGCAGCAGTGGAGCTGAGGGATGGTCACTTGCAGTTCTTGAGCAAGGGCAATCAGCAGACCCAACCCAGATGAAAAAAGGACTACCTGCAGCCATTCCACACCATGCTGCACACAGTGTGTCTGAATAGGGCAGGGAGGTCACTGGCAATCTTGGCTACTTTGGGTTTCTTGTCAATGCAGAGGACAATGGAGTTAAGACACAGGATTTATCTTGGGACAGAAAATATTGTGTGGATAAAAATCACATTTCACTTCCTGTACAGTAAAATTTACATTAAAAAGTATGTTTGTATATTGACATCCACAGAATTCCCCATATGAATGTAGAGTGAGGCCAACCCAAATCTTTGCTGTGGTGGCTGAGAATATGACAAGAATAGGATGAAAAACTCAGGTGATGCCAGCCTGATTTTCCTTGGCTGGTGAGAAAGGCTAGACAGCAAGAGCAAAGTTTTCCTGACCCAAGATGCATTTTCAAAGAAGCTGTAAATAATTACCTTCTTCATGATACAGAAGTCCTGCCCATGAGGAGGTAACTGATCCTGCAGCAGAGCATCCCATGTCCAATTTCCCCTCTCTGACAGCCTACCACATTGCAACAGCAACTGTGGGTGATTTTCCTGAAGGGAATTAGTCAGAGCTGCTAGCTGGGAACATGTTTTTGATAAAGACAAAGACATTTTCACTGTAGCTTTTCACGTTGCTGTTTTGTGAGCCAAGGATCCCACCTCAGTCTAAAATGTTTCATACCAGTTATACCACTGACATCAGTCACTCTCCCTGTGAAGCCTGTGGCAGCAGAATCCCATCAACAGCCCTTCTGCTACATCATGAATGGATTGGGTCAGCATAATTCACACCAGTGCAGGTTAGTTTTAGCAGTGCAGTTTTGTTCAGGAACATGATGCTTTCACACATCTAGTCAAACAGCTGTATTTGATCTTTGTAGCTCAGCTTGGGCCCAAAGCTTATGATGATTTGCTCTAGGCAATAAAAACTGTAGTTTAAAATGCCTTTTTGAAAGAACTACTAATTCCTTCAAACACCCATCCCTCTCAAACCCTCTCCATGATAGTAAAGTGAGTAAAAGACATGTAGTTCAATTTCTTACACTTTTGCATACTGAGAGTAGCAACTTTGGGGCTACTGACAAAATGAGGGGGCCCTTCTTTGTAAAGTGGTTATTTTTGTGGAACAGACCAAAACATTTCCTGTGTTGCCCTTATCGAAAAAATGCTCTCGGCTCTGAAGGTAACACTTGCCTGTGCGTGGTGGGAGCTGCAAGGAGGGGAAGTAGGGCAGCGGTGGAGTGTATTGCTCCTTGATGCTAGAGAGGTGTCAGGGGAGAGGATGCCATCACACCATCGCACCTTCTTGCTGCAGCAGCTGCCTACATGTGCACACTTTCTGATGAGAGTGGATTAAGGACCTGATAAAGCCACAGTGCTTGTACAGCATGACAAGCAGTCAGGGCACTTCATGCTCTGGAGATGTGGTCAGAGAGTCTTTGGGGTGAAAAGAAGCTCATTGCACTTCAAACTCATATTTGAAGCTTTGCCTAGTACTCAATGCTTATCAGGTTTCCACTGCAGCATGGGGTGTCAGACACTTATCTGGAGACACTTTAAAGTAGCATCACCACTACCTGATCTTCTCACTCTCTCAAGATTTCGTCAAGATCGCTTTTGCTTGCACAGCAGGGGTGAAGGAACAAGAGAATGTCAAGGATCTCTTCACCATATCAATCCCTTTCACTCCCTCTTAAAATGTGTTTGCAAACTGTTTTTATGATCAGCCAGTTGGAGTGGTGGAATTCCGGTGCAGAGACTTAAACCTCTGACTTGCCCTAATTCTCTGTCACTTTCACTTGCTGAGGGTAGGACTCACTAAGGTTTGGTTTGTGCTCTTACACAGTGGCCATCCCCATGGTACTTAAGCTTCCTCTCACTTTCTCCTCCTCTAAGATTCCCTCTGCGTTAGTGTTGAGAGATAACTGTGACTTGTATTCCTAATCAGATATAAAATGGGACAAGAGATGTTTATAGAATGTCATTTCTATGCGTCATGTGGATACTTCTGTGTTGCAAATCTCCAAATTATTGCACAGTAGTTGATTATCGATTCTGTTCTTTGAAATTCAAACCTCTGGTTTTCTCAGAAGGCCTGACAGAATTTGACACCAAATGATTACTTAGATATGGATTTTTTTTTAATCTTTTTTTTTAATAAAATACTGAGAAGTGATTTCACAGGAGGGCTCTAGAACCAGAAAATGGAAGGAGGAATCTTCCTTTAGTAACTTGGATAAGATTGAGATAATTTCTGGATTAGCCTGTTGAATTTGATTTCAGTCCTGATTCAACAGAACATTAAAGTCCTGCTTCCTTTGCTGAAATGAACATGAATGGATCTGAACACAGAGATCATTACATGTGGATGAGATTTTTAAAGGTATTTAAATGTTTAACTCATTAAATACCTTTAAAAATCTGTCTTTAAATACCTTGCTGAATTAGGGCCCTAATTCCCACTGAATTCTCTGTGGGCTGGATTCTCCAGTTTGCCAAGTTCATTTGTTCCCTTTAGACTTCCTCCTGAGGTTTCCCTTGATCAGTGACTGTGTGTTGAAATACTCCTTGTTCTGTCTGCAGTTGGCATTTAAAATGCATTCATTAAACACGTTGGCTAATACGTTATTAAAGAAACAGCTTTTATCTTTCTCTAATCGTGTTCTTGGTACATCTCTCATGATGCAATAGGTGCTGGGTACATTTCAAAGGTGCATAAATGTGTCTCACAGCATTGTGATGTAACAGGCTTCTCAGGTATCATCTTTCCATGCGTGAGACAGGGCTGGGTTGGTTTATGGGATGAGAGCATATCTGATACGTCGGAACTGGGTGGAGAAAGAGGTTGGTGGTAATGCTGCTGGGAGGTCATGCTGGGTTATGGTCCAGTCCTCTTCCCAGAGCAGCCACCCCATGCTGGGGACTTCATGAAGGGCAGGTTAGCCAGGTACTTGTGCCCCATGGGTTTACAAGGGTACAGCCTGAGTAACAGACCCAGGGGGTGAGGGGAGCACGAGGAAGCAGTGGTCTCCCTGCACAGAGCCTGATGCAGCAGCTCCACACCGGGACAGTAGACACTAGACACTGAGTAGACAGTAGACACCACTCAGTGCCAGCGGGGTGTCACAGCCTGCATATTCCCCCTAGGAAATCTCTGCCTGTCCATCTCAGCCCTCAGTGCCTACGCCTTATTGCTGAGCTTCAAGAGGAATGTAAGTGCTTCATTGACCATGGGGTTGAATTTCATCAGGATTAAATCCCTTTGAAAACCTAAACTGGCTTGCTGATGAGCTGCACAGAAACACTTCCTGTCTACTGCATTACCATCCCTGGGTTTTGCCCTTTCTGAAACACAAAGCAGTCATGGAGGGATTTCAGACCTTGTGGTAGATGGTAGTGAAAGAAACATTATCCTTCTGTAACACAGGAACAGCTCAGTTGATTTAAGTCAGGTTTGGCTGAAGGAATTTCCATCAGTTTAGCCTCTAATGCTAAAACCTGGAATAAACATGGTTGAACATTTTTGAAACTAGAGAAAAAAAACATCTGTGTGAGAAATCTTCATTAGAGCCTCAACTACACAAAATCTACCACTTCTCTGCATTTGTGCGATTTATCAGTATTTAAGACAAATAGATACACATTGGAGCAAAAGGGAAGAAGAGAACCCCACAGGACATGACTTCCAATTAGCAGGGGGTCACATCCCCTGCTGTGATTTACTATTGGAAAAACATGCAAAAGATAATTGAACATTACACTCTCCTCTCCCCCTGCTGCTGGCAGCATTATGAGTAGGGCTGCTCTGGACCCCTTGGGGAGATGGGGAGAAGGGATCAGGCAATTACATGCAGCGCCACATAATAACAGTGATTCATAACCTCACGGCACTAAACTTACTGGGCCAGATCTTTAGCTAGTGCCCGCTGGTGTAGCTTCATTGACTTCAGGAGGGAGATGCTGATTTACGTCAGCAGCAGATCTGGCCCATTTACTTTTTCCCTTTAAGAAAGCAATAAAGTTTACAGAGGGAGAGCAGGATGTGCAGTGCTCTGTACAGCAGCCTGATGGGATTCTGCAGAGGAATGCTAAATACCTGAGAGATTGTGACCACTTGTGCTACATAAAATCAGGTTCTATTGGCCTTTTGCCTCTATGAGTTGGCTTAAACTGGGAAATTTGCTATTTCAGACTTGGAATGCCCAAACAACCTGGAGTGCTGTTAGTTATAGTTAAACTCCTCCAAGCAGTCAAGGGCAAATCCCCTTTTCTACAGCTTTAGGAACAGGTTCTTGCTACCAGTATCATCGTCTAGAGGTGCTGCTATCCCTAATATTAGAGAAAGTTTCCTTAGTCTGATCATTTTCTTATCCTGATTTGCCTTGGTCTGAGTTGATCTATGGGAAGGGAGCACAGTACAGCCTAAGGACTGGGTGTCCTTGTGTCTCCGTCCAGCTCCAGCAGTGTCTTGCAGAAGGACCTTGAGAAAGTCCCTCCACAGTCCTGCATGCCTGACTTTCCTCCTTGGCTCTTAAGAAGATATTCTTTCCTTTGTGTGATTGCCTGGGAATTTTACAGCTTCCTAGGAAGAACAGGCAGCCTGTCTCTGATGAGACCCAGGCCAGACACAGCTGTCCCTTCTTTCAGGCTGAGACCACACACAATTCACCCCAGCCCTGGGGTAGAAGTGTTAGCAGGAAAGCCTCAGCAGTCCTGGGGTACAGGGGTCTAGGACAGGCAGAGATCTGTGTAGCTGTGCCAGGAATATGGCTGCTGTAGGAAGAAGGCAGCTTGTGATGGGAGCACCAGGGCCCTGGAACTCATAGCCTTTACTCACTCCATTTGGCACAGTCTGCAGAGAAGAATTTTTAATGACAAGGTTTGGAAATTTTAGCAGATTGTATGTAACTTGTGCCTGCTTTCACTAGCTGAACCGGCCAGTGATTTAATTACATGTGTGGCTCACAGCTAACTTATGCATGCCTCTCTGCTGCATTCCGAGCAGTCTGGTGCAAGAAGGTGGGCTGGCCCTTGGGAAAGGGTGCTGGGAATCCGGGACGATTGGTGCCGACCCTCCCTGTGACTTCCAGGGGCTGGATTCATGAGTGGGAATTGCATTCAAGGACACAATAGTTTCCTCCCTTTGACCAGGCTTGATGTGGTTGCAGGAATACATAACCATGTTTGCTTAATTCTTTTTATGCGGCTTCCTGTTCTTGTCCCTCTGTATTACAATGTTATCAGGTCCTCTAGGCAGGGACCATGGCTTTATATACCTTTACTAAATGCTAATACACTCATCACATTGCTAGTGAGACTACCATAGTGTGAGCTGGGTTCAAAACTCAATGTGAGCTCTGTGTCACTTTCTCAAAGACCTGAGTGATGCTGGGGTTGTAATTTAGGTGCCTGTACTGGTACATTGGAATGAATTGTGCTGATATGATCTGTACTGCAATAGCACCTGAAGGGAAAAAACCAGGAAGAATGAACCGTGGTACTGTCACCTCTGTATTTACAAATAATTTTTTTTCTCCTTTATAAAACCTCTATCAGCTTAGAAGTCTTGATACTTTAAAATAACTAATGCTGGGCTGTTCCAAGTGTTCCCCTTTTGCATTCATGCTTTTAGGCATTCATTTCTTTCCTTTGCCACCCCCTTACACTCCAATCTCCTGACTATGAAACTTTAGGCTTTAGTTTAATGAAGAGTGAGATTATCAAGAATCACATTAATCTAGGATCTGAGCGATCAAGGAAAAAGCACAAATAACACCACAAAAAATCCCATGCATGTCACAACCATATTTGCTGCTGCTAGAGAAGTCCTAGGAAAGAACTAGACCAAAGCTAGAGATGGAGCCTGAGAAATAATGGGTTTAAGACTTTTATTGGCATCGTATACCAGATACATCGAAATTAACCTTAATGCCATTTTTCAGCTTGTAAGTGCTATTATTTCCATTTCACAGCTGGGGAACTGGGAGACAGGCAGAATTAACAGTTGCTCAAAGTTGTCCAGGCAATCCACAAAAGAGGGAGAGAGAGAGAAAAAAAGGTGTCAGAATCCTGGGTCAGAGTCCTCATTGGTGGGCCATTCCTTCTCAGAGGGGAAATGAGCTGGAGAAGAAGGTTAGTAACACAAGTTTAGCCACCAGAGGCTGAGTTAGGGTTCAGAGTAAGGAAGCAAGCAAATGTGTGGCTGTCTATCTGGAGGGTATTTGCACTAATAAAACTGCTGAGTCTGGAAAGTTGAGCATTTTCCCGTGTGATTGCTGCTGTTTCATTTTCTGGTCATGGTGGGAACAGCCTTTCTGGTTCTTAATGGAATTAGTAAAACATCCAAACATTTCATAACTTTAATGGCTGTAGAAGTGGGAGAAACTCCAGCTGGTAGGAGTAGAAATGGCTCCTGGTGTTCCAAGTCAGCTTGCCCTTTCTTTGATGAGCTATATTATATTTTATTTTATTTATGTACTGTCTTCTCTCTGTTTAAGTCTGGTCAGAAGAGGAGAGCAGATAAGTACAGGTATAAAGTTATCATCTAAAGAAACACCCCAGAAATTAGAAGAGATACATTAAATACGCCTATAAAAATTATGTATCCACTACATCTGTGTCTGTTCACTCAGGCTGGATGAGTGTCCTATTTGTTTGGAACATAGAAAAGTTAAATTTTAGGTTTTTGTAAAAATACATTTCATATGTGCTTTTTTGCAGCCAATACATAAATAGCTAATGTATCCATGGGCTAGCAAAAGATGGGAAGCTGTAATGACTAGACATTGAGCAGGAATTAAGGAACATTGTTCTCTGTGTTAGCTCCTACCCTGAGTCATCTACAATCTCTTTGGTAAATCACATAGAGGACTGAAAGAAGATGCTCCAACCCACCTGTAAATGCAGTATGTTCCCCAATGCATCCACTCTCATCCTTCTGGCTCCTTCACACTCTCTCTGCAAGTAGATAAAGCCTACATTTAGGGCTCACAAAATCCTACATGGATGTGCTTTGATCCTGCTTAAGGCAATATTTGCAGGCACCCAGTGTGGGAAACCCACAAGCTTCATCTCAGGGACAACTGTCAGTCATCCTTCAGAACCATTGCAAAACATTCAGTTTTCCTATTAGTTCAGAACAGTTATCTCTCAAAAGTATCATGACACTTCTTTGCTGTTTACTTGTCCTTGGTGTATCTTGCTCTGCAAATAGCTCCGTGGATCTTTTTTAGAAGGGGTGAGGATTGCTGTAGAGTATAACAGGGTGTGACAATGGGTAGCAGAAATGGGCTCTGAGTATTTGCACTGTGCCTTGGGAACCTGTGATGAAATGCGAGATGCAAGTGCAAAGTATTATTATTCTAATGACGTCCGACTCTCACTGAGCTGTGCCTTGTGGAAGTGTGTGAACTTTGGAGCATGCCCTGATGAATGTGAACCATGACAGCACTCAGGAGATGCAGGGGATGCTGGCAACAGCTTAATCAATTATGACAGCAATGGTAAGATCTGTCCAGATTAGAGCACTTCAAAAACTACAAAGCCTCAGGCTTCTCTGTCTAGGTTTTTGCGAGAGTGGGACAATGAAGGAAGTGGATTGATTGGGGTCCTTTGAAATGTGGTAATAGTAGCATCTACTGGCTTAAATGCAAGCCCAGCCACATACTGTTGTATCATTTAAAGATCCAGGATGGTACAAGAGGCAATGCCATAAATTTTGCACTTATGCTTGAGTGCGAATAGGTTAGATGTGATGTTTCCCTGGGAGAAGGGTGCTGTTCTCTCAAATGTGTTATTGTAAAATAAGACAGGGATGAAGGAAAACAAAAGGAAAACATCACACAGGAAAGATCTGTTGGGGAATGGCTAAATCTGCAGAAACAGTCAGATCAAAGGAGGACATTTTCTGTTAGGAATCAAATTATCCTCTTCCTTTCCAAGTCAAATGGACCCATTTGAGGAATAGATAGGCAAGATAAAGCCTTTCAGCCAGAGTGATTTTATCTCACTCTCAAGTGTGTATGCATGTGTGAATCTCAAATAAACACAGCAGCAGAACACAAAGAGTTGTGTGAGCATGATGAATTACATGAGCATGCATGTGTTTTTGCAAGAGAAATGAGCAAACTAAACCAGGTGGGGCTCGAAGCTGCCAAATCAGCAAGTAGGGATAAATACATTACTGTTACAACAATATTTCCTAAATATTGTCCTCAAAAGCAAGTCACAGACAAGATACTCACCTGAATGGGATATTCAGCTATGTGAATATTTCAGGGTGTATGAAGCTGATCAGATCACTTGGAAGCCACTGGTGGTTTTAAAGGGCTTCGCAAGTAGCTGCTCTAAGAATTGCCGAGACATTCCACAAAGCTTCCCATTTCACACTAGTAGGGGTGGCTTCATGCAGGGACGTGTTCTATGCAGGGGCTCTGCTGCACAAGAATGAACCAAACAGCCAGGGCTCCCTCATCCCCAGCACCCACCCCTATTTTCTATAACAGCTTCTGACAGCTACATCCCTCCCTGCTGCCAGTGCATGGCCTCATCTGGATCTTAGCAATAGGAAATGTGAATCAAGTGTGCAGGAACGATCTCGAGCCACACAGTGTTTTGCCATTATTTGGCTACTGGCCTGGCTGTGCTATTTACGTCTTCAGTGATGCATCGAAGGTTTTTTGCACTACAGTGACTCACTCTCTGCTGGTGTCACCTGCGGCATTGCTCCATCATGGCCTGATGTACGAGAGAAGGAGATAGGAGTCAAGCATGCAGGTCTCATGTCTGTTATGTGAACCCCGGCAGGTCTTAACGCAGTCCAGTGACAACAGAGCTGGAAACACACCTACAGCTGTACAATTAAGTAAGCAAACATGGCTGGGCTTGTTCAGGAAGCAATACACTGTGACTCCCAAGGGAAGAGTGGCTTTGCCAAACACCTCAGCTTTGCCAAGCACCTCCACCTGCTGCCTTCATTCCAGGCTTAATGCCTCATCTGAACCTAAGCATCACAGCAGACCTGGGGCTTCAACAGCCGTGCATACATGGCAGCAGAGCTCATGCTACAAAGACATGCTGACTGCCTGTTACTTCACTGCACTGGAGTGGATGAGGCATGGGATTGGTGATGTAGTCGTGGCTCCAAATGCTGCTTTGGAGTTTGGTAGTGGGCCAATTTACAGTTCTTCCTTCCCGTATTAAGTAGGGCTCTGAGTAGGGCTCTGGGGAGCAACTATTTGGGTTTGACTGTCACTGTGAAACCTTGATGACATTATGGTGTTTCTGTTTCCTTGGGAAAATGGGGATCAAGAACATTCATTACTCAAGCAGAGCACCTTGAGGTCAGCACATGAGAGATGCTGGGGAATTGGGGAGTGCCACACATTGCTGTCAGCTGTCAGCTGACTGCCTGCTTTGTGAAACCTAAAAAAACCCCTAAAACATTGCCATCCCTATTTCATATATTGTTTGCAATGACTTGGTGTACTTTATTCATGGCGCAGGTTAGACAAAGCTGGTTTTATTGCCAGGCAGGGCCCTGATATGAACACGAGCACCTAGAACAGTGTTGATGTTTGGTAGATCAGAGTACATGACCACAGACCCTGATCCCTGTACAATAAAGGCACATAAGTCAAAGTGTTAGGCAGATGGCTGGCTGTGAGTGCCTGACTTTGATGTTGCAGCTCCTTCTCCCTCTTTATTGTGTGGAAAGGCACAGTCTGGCAGTCCTAAATGCTAGGCAATGAATCACCTACTTAATGACTGTAATAGGCAGCCAGAACACAGTCCACAGTGTTTTGGGGTCTGTCCAGTGTCTACTTGCCTGTCTGTAAGCACACATTTAGAAATAATAATTGACCCTGATTCATAGGGTCAGTGTTTTTACATACCTATGCTTTTATGATGAAAAGGAAAAAGTGTTTTCTTCATGGGATTTAATTTACAAATAGGAGAGTTGGACAACTGTCGTACTGGTATTATGGGAATAAGAAGAGTGTAATTCAAAAAAAGTGAATAATGCTGAAAGGGTTTTGACCTTTTCTTTTACTTTTTTAAAATTTTCTTTTCTGATCTTTCTGTTTTACAGCTGCATAGTCACATAACAACTGAATTTGTTGCCAGTGTGAGAAAGGTTTTCAGCATTACCCAAAGGCCAGCTGCCACTCAGCTGAATAGTGTAACAGAGCAACTACTTTTTCACTTCCACTAGGAACAGAGACCTGTCCTGAGGACCCAAGTGCAACATCTTTTGCAAACTCAGTAATTAATGAAGTTCAGAGACCACTATTGCATGTGGTTTAATACCATTCAGGATGGCTGGAGGTTATCTCCACAGGCATGTGTCCACAGAAAAGGTGGGGGTGTCTTTCCTTACCATGTATTAAATGATGGCATCTTCTCTTTGTCCTAACATACCTGTTTACTTCCTAGTTTGGAATCTTGAGTCATGACTTCCTAAAAGTTTCTTAGAGTAGATTCTACTATCATTACACTACACTCCATGTTCTTTACCTACGACATGAAGAAATGAGTAGTAATCACCAGGTCTTGCTCCTTCCTGGCACCTTCTGCAGTCATCAGAGAGGTTACACAGACTGATGCCTCTTCATCTGCAATTGTGCGCACCTAGACAAGGCTGAAAACGAGTTAGAAGAATCTGTTTGCAACTCCCTTCTGGCCCCTGTGCCAAATTTCCCTTCTGCTGATACTGTGGAGTGGGGAAGGGGGCTGCACAACTTGTTTTGCCATCTTCACTCTTGCCCACTGATGGCCACGCTGGCTGAATGCTGAACTGAGAGGGTGTCATTGTGTCCTTTACCCCTTCTGGCTAATTTTTATCATTCATTACATGGTCTGTCTCTCACAGCCATGATTACTGACTTTGTATATGGCTTTGGAAGATAGACGGCTTTGGGAGGATGACTGGATTTCTCTGGGGAGGTATGTTGTTAACATAGGTTTGTTTAAACTCACTCCAAAATGACCGAGCCAGACCACTCACTTGTCGTTCACAAATCTGCTGGTAAAGATGTAGCCTCCAGAAGAAGCAGGGACTCCCGTTTCTTGCCCAGCAGCATTGCAGCATACTTTCTACCTTTTTTTTTTTTCCTCCCCAGATTTCCATCACTTCCACAAAAAGCAATAGTGCCATGAAGGACAAGAGGACTGCAGGAGAGTCAGCACACTCTGATGGGCATTTTGAAACTCATCTTGCCTGTATCAGCATAAAAAAGATACCTATATCAGCATAAAATTTTATCTGTATCAATTCAAAGAGATTTGAAATACCAGGTCTGACCTCCCAGAGCTGCATCTGCAATGAAAATGGTGAACTGAAGAAGAAGAAATTTGGACTGGTTCAGGAAAGCCTCTGAGGTGAAAGGTGGCCTTTTTTTTAGGAGCGCTTGGTCACTCCACAGATATAACCTGGTGAATTTTTTTCCCTACAGTGGCTTCTTTGGAAGGTACCCTTTTTTTTTTTTTTTAAGTTCAAATGATTCATACACTTTTAGATACTGAGTTTTCATGAACAAGAAAGTTGGTGTTTTTTTCCCAGACAGTGGTATGCTAAGTTTTTCCACAAGAAATAAATGATAAAGAGAAATGACAAACCCCAGAAATCTTTTGAGGGGAAATTTTACTTTGTAAGAAAAAATAAATCTTTTTCTTTGCTGAAGAGAAGGCCCACAAGAGGCAGAGAACAGCTGGACTGCAGGTTCCTAGGAAACAAAAATTACATTTATCCTGCCAATGTCTACTTTGGAATCCAACATCTTTCACCAGGCTGAGATTTATGAAGGGCATTAGAGTTGGTAACCCACAAAGAGCACACAGAGGGACTAGCTTTAATGTACCTGCAGAGGCAAGGATTGAACTTTGCTTTTATGATTAATCTAAAAGACAGCACTTCTGATGGCTCTGCACCCTTCTGACATGATCTAGCCACATTTGTTTAGATCTGACTCAGATGTGTGACTATCTGCCATGAAATCATTGGCACCAGTTTTGCAGCACAAACCATGGCCTACAACTTCTTTTTTCTTTTTCTTTTCTTTTTTTTTTCCTCTGGGCAAGATCTCGATTCAGAGCAGTTTAGCTTCCTGAAAACTGACAAGGTTGGAGTGTAAATCACTCTATTTGCTGGCTTGAGGAAATAAAACCTGAGTAACTTCATAAAGTCCATGAGAGAAAGAATCGGGAGTACACCCTGGATTCACAGCTCTACCTCTCTGTGCAAAGTAAGCTTAGGATGGGCAAAGGTTCAAGAAAAGCATTGTCCTCACTGGTATAGAAATAATTCCATATATAGACAAGGACTAAGTAAGCTGTTCCTCTTTCCTCAACAAGCCTGTTAATTACTGGTATTGAGTCTGAGGTATGTTAACAGCATGCAGGGGAAATCCCTAATATGTGACAGATTGATGCTGTGATATTCCAGAGGGCAAGTGATATTTTACTGTTTGAGAGTGGGATGTTTACTCATGGAGATCCCAGCAGAGCTGGTTAATTTCTTTTCGTCCACTGAAGTCCCTGCTGCAAAGGTTTTGCAGTGACAGGAGGAGGTCACTCACTCTGTTCTCGTGTTAATGTTTGACTACATTACAGTCTATGAGTGACCCATTAATTGATCAGTTGCAAACTGCTGAAATGACAGGTTTGTATGTGTGAGTGTAGAGAAAACAGGGAACCATATTCAGGTCAAGTCTTAAGGTTGTGCAAAGATCCACAATGGTAGATTATCTGCAGACAACATCTAGGAGAATTCTGTAGGTTGTGCACTGTGGTAATTATCAGTCTTAGAAAAATTCCAGTTAATGTTTGAAGTTCCTGAAGTCATGTAGTTTTCTACTGCAATGTATTAAAATCATGTGTTCTATTGCAACTGTGCAGTTTGGTCTTACTAAAGACAAATATACATTTCTAATGACCCTTTTATTTAGCTGGTTAATTCTTATTTCATTAGAAGATGAATAGGAATTGTGAGGGAGACAAACCAGGTGAGAATTTTAACTGTGATGATGCCATAAGACAAAGCTTAATAATGTGTAGCATCTCACAAACAAACAAAAACTAAAATTTCTTCAAACAAACAATACAAAAATTGATTTGCATATGGGAAAAAATAGAATAAGTGATCATTCAAGCTCAATTGGTTGAGTTCCAACACCTAAGTGAAAGAGATAGAAACAGACAATAGAATGATATTTTAAGGTAAAATATTCAAAGATATAAAAATATGGGAAGAAACTATGAACAAATTCACTTACAAGTTAAAGTAAGTGAGAGATCTTTAACAATGTTGGGATCTGGCAGGAGTCAAATACCAGATGAGAGAAGGTGAGATAGTAAGGGTCTGTCACCTTCAGGGTGACAGATGATGGGGTAAATCTTAGAAGAGTTTTTCCCTCCCTCTGATATTAGATCAGAGTTCAGCAGAGAAAACATAACTACATTTGGATATGCATTTGGACTTGTACCCTCTATGTATTTTTAGCCAGGTACAGAACAACAATATTAGTGTATTGAGACTTGAGCAACTGTTTGGCAGCTTGGTCCTCCTGAAAGCAGCTTCATCTCTGTGAGGGACAAATTGTATTTCACTAAGTCAGGGTTGTTTTTTGGAAGGTCTCTGCAAGGCTAGTGAGCAGGAAAGATTTTTCCACACAGGGATCTTCAAGGAAAGCCTAGGGAGCACTTCCAAGGGATTGGTAGAAGATAGTGAAGAAAAGTGAGCTTATTCCTTACAGACTCACATTGGCTATGCAGGATTTGCTCTTTGATCAAGCAGGGTCTCCTATGTCAGCATATTAAAACTGGTTGAACACACAGATGGAAAGAAGCAAGAATTTGACTAAGACATGCAAGGTTTCAAAGGCAAAGGAAGATCTATGCCATGACAAGGTTGTCCTTTCTCTTCTTTACAGAGACTATTAATACACTCTTCTCAATTATTGCAAGCGGTTTATGTTCTGGAATAAAAGGTCTTTTCCATGCAAGGTGTTTGCACAGTTGCGCAAACAAAAACTTTATTTAAGAAAGGTGTGTGTGGGAATATCATGCCCAGCTGAGAATGACTGAATAAGACAACCTGTGTACAGATAGAAAATATTTACCCAGGCCTAGTCCTGGTGCCACTGAAGTTGGTGGGAGTTTTGCTAACTTGGGAGGACAGAACCAGGTTCAGTGGTGGCCCTCTGGGGGTGGGACAGGCAGAGCACTGTGGACAGAGTGATATTTCGGTAATGTGCCACAATGTTTTAATCAAGGGACTTGAATCATTCTAGGAAAGCCGATGTTTAGTGAAGGGTGGAGTGCCTCAGATAAATAAGCAACTGAAAGTTGGGATGTTCATCCACCCCTTATCTGAACTAGCCAGATCTCTTTGTTGTGCAAAATGGGGCTGGAAAGCTTTAGAGGATAAACTTCCTTCTGACACTTGATATTCTCTGCTCTGGCTGCAGGCACAAAATCAGCTTCACACCAGTGTCCATTTTTCTGCTCTTTGGTTTCGTCCTTTTCTTCACCTCGCGATTTCCCATGTGCCAACTGCTACAGGATGCAGTCAGCAGTTACAGCTGCTGGTGGAACGAAATCCCTTCACATTCCAGCATCTTCCCTTATAGTTCTGAGTGGAGTCAACGGCTTATAACTCAATAACAGCAAATTTAAGCCACATTGCCTTTGTGAAAGCAAGGAATGGCATCTATACACAGAATATGATTAAGAGGCTGATGGAAGTGAAGCAGGATGAGTTCAGTTCTATCCAGGAGATGCTGTGTCACTGTGAGACAACATTTCTGTGTACTTTAAATTTCTACAAACATTTTTTTTTCTATTAAACTTAGATGTGGCATTACTAGCAAACAAGATATACATTTCAGTGTTAACTAATACAATTTTTTTGGGCTAATCTCTTTTTCGTTCTGTAGGTGTCAGCTGTAGAACTGATCTGAGACAGGTCTTCTCTTGGTTTGTGTTTCCTGGATATTTAAGAAACAGGTCTGGATATGTGATCCTATTCTGAAGTGTAAAAATTAGGGTTTTTACATGTATAGATAGTCGATTTATGGGATCAAACAGTTCTATGAGGATCAAATGATATAAAATAAAGCAAAAAACTGAAGTCCAGTTAAGACAGAAATAAAAAATATGGCCCTGGAAAATGTCTGGATGAAATTTATTGGAAGAATAAATGTCCACTATTTGCAGAAGGATCTCTAGTGTCACTTTTTCATGGAAAAGTCAACTGAGATGTTTTCATCTTCAACGGCTGAAAACTGAGCCTTTTTAGCAAGTGTACTGTTGACAAAATTCCTGTGTTAGGATGGAAACTTTTTGTCTATTAGATTTTGCACTTTCTGATGAAGAGTTATGCTCTTCTGCAGAAGGCTGATTCCTTTTATAAAAGTAGGTTGTTTATCTGAAAATATATTTTTGTTCTTAAAAGGTTTGATGTACCCAAGGTCAGGATCTGCTGTAAGATCTAATCCTTCCTGTGTTCATGCTTGACTCCTTGCAGCAAAGTGCTTCTGGATTTCCAAAAGGAGCAAAAACTGCAGGGGCACTTTTTATGGCTGTTTGGAGAGGGGTTTACTTAGCTGTCTACACTATCAAATGACTCAAGAAATCACCGTATGTCAGATTAGATCAGCTCAAAAATAACAGCCAGGAAACCGCTGATAGCTTTTTTGGAGTTCCATGAAAGTTTACATAATTGTCATTGCATGCCATTGGGTTTAGCAGCTGCAGGAAGATCCTGGTCTCCAATAAACAGAGATAATTGATTAATAAACTGTATCTGCAGCCACTACAGTTTATTCTATTCACTGGGATCTCATACCCAGGTCTGGAGTCCTGCTACTGAAGATGCAATTTATGCATTCATTTAGCATAAAGTCCATATCTGGTCTGAAAAATTGTGGTGAATCATTTGAAGACCAGAAATTGATTAGACCACATGTACATGTTCATAAGATTAACATTTCTGAGTAGGGCCAATTAAATCTGCGGCATAATTCAGTTTGGCTTTTATACGATGTAGAGATAGAAGGAATGAGAAGATTGCTGAGTCTAGTCCTTCTGCTCAAGTCACAAGTTTCCATGACTTACTAGAAAAAATCTCACAGCTTTTCTTATGTTTTCAAAAACTTCTTCCTCTGATGGTTATAGAATCGCTATTCTCCATTAATGGTATTCACAGGCAGCTTGCTGTGGTTGTTGTGCCAACAATCATCCCATAGTTTGAATAATTCTTCCATGGCATTTATCAGTATGGAATATTTAGATACAGCAAATATATTCTGTGTCAGGCTCTGTCCCGTGAAGCTAAACAAAACTTGTACATTTCATCTCCTTTCATAAACCAGGCTCTTTGTGTCCCTGGGCAGCTCAGTAGCTTCCTCTGCACCTATTCCCCTGTGAATTCATCTCTCTTGCAAAGGGATGACTGGAATTGTGCATGATGAGTTTTCCCAGGTCTGCGTATGATATGTTACCATTGCCTTCATCTGACAAACTCCTTTAAACACAGGTTGTTAATATGCCTGTGCTGTTTCCAAGGGCTAGTTTTGAGTGTGCATGCATCCCAGAGGCAGGCAGACCCAGAAAGAGTGCTCTGCAGCTTCCTCCTCAGGCAAGGCCTGGGATACTTCAGTGAGTGTCTTAATTTTATGACTTTTTAGAAGTGAGAGGCAGGATCTCGAAGGCCATGACCCTGGGGGAAAGGAGTGCCCTATCTCCTGCCCGTGACTGGCCCAGGGTGGTGGTGTTTGCAAAACCCAGCTTTTATGAGGCTTTTGTGACATGATGGAAGGCAGGCTGGGAGAGTGGAGGGTGCAGCTACAGTCCTGTGTTGTTGTGGTCTCTGTATACCCAGTGAGGAGAGGGACCCTGAAATAAATCACCTGGGCTCAGCTAAGTTGCCATGGACATTTATACCAGCTAATGATCAGGACTCTGGGCTCAAGGTTATTCTGCAGAAATAATGTATTTTCCTTTTTTTTTTTTTAATGGAATTTTACTGGATTTTTTGTAAAAAGAAGAAAAGTAGTATAACTCCAGAAATAAAAATTTCTAGCATTCTAAATTCTTTTCTCCTTTCCTCCTCCCCTTCATCCTTGCCTTAGCTATCTGTATTTAACAGTAAACAAGACAGTCATCAGGCTATTTGACTCACTGTCTTAGTTTGCTGTGTCTAGACTGGCTCAGGGCACCCATGATGAGGCTGGTGGTTGTACACTGATTACAGCCCACCAGTCCCAAATCTCCTTGTGATGAATCTGTGTGTCCTTTGCAATTCTCCACTCCCAGATATGACTGACAATATTTGAAGGCCAGGAAAATGTGCTCTCAATTCAGCTAAGCAGTGGAACATGTTGCAGACTCCTGAAGGAAGCCTTTTTTGTTGTACCAGAAAATAAAAGGCTATGCAGTTTTAGTGAAACTTTCTGATATTCCCTTAATATCTCAACATTTTTTTGAATTTTTCAAAGGTATCAGTAATAATTAAAAAAAAATCTTCCAAAGTATCTGCTTATAACAAATTCAGTAAATTTAAGACATTCAGTAAAATGTTCATTATGACCCATGAAGTGTACAGTTTAGATATATTCTATATGCCTATGGGACTACATATTACATAGGTAATTGAAATACACTTTTTTCATATGCATTTTAAAGGAAATAAAGGAATTATTCAAAATTTCATTTAAAAATGCATCTGTAAGTTTATAAATATAGAGAATTAAAATGTATTTTAAGATATATTCTTCACTGGAAGGCTTCTGGACAGTCAGTGGAGGTAGTTGATGCAAACTCTGGTCAGAAATCCCTTTTGATAAGATCCTGAATAATGAGTTAAACAACACATCCAGTTATTAAGTGTGTTGGAGTTGGATCCATTTTTTTGTTCTCATATACTGCTACTGTTAAAAGAGATTGACATTCAGTAAATATCAATGAATCATTTTCTTCTAGCGAAACAGAAGATCTGTTAAAAAAATCAGTCGGAGTAGGACAGTTTAACAACTTCAGTCAAATTTATGGAATAAAGCAGGAAAGAATTTCCTTTAAATATTGCAACATTTCTTACTAGAAGTTATCTATTGCAAATATTTTGATTTTTCAGTTGAATGTGGCATTTCAGTTTAGAAATTAACCCTGAAAAGAACTCAGAAAGGGGGAAGATAATGCCAAAAACATATTTCAGTTTAAATAAACCTTTTTTCTGATTAATGAAAAGTGGCTTTTGTCAAAGAGGTTTGGAATTTTTTTTCTCTTTTGGATTGATTGAAAGGGGAAATATATTAAGTACTTCCCTGGAAAAGGCAAAAAAATGCCCAAGTTTAATGAATAATACTTCCTTGAGTAAAAATCTAGAAGATGAAGCTTCAAAGTTTTTTTATGTTATTAAACATAGTGTACTCTCAAGTTACTGCCAAAGCAGTTAAGCATATGTACAAAAATATTTGAGCAGTTCATGTGAAAAATTCAAATTATGAGTGCAATAAGGCATAGATTTATTGTGTTTTACATGTACTTCACAGTACCTCTGGATATGTCTGTGATAGGGAAGAATCTGTGGATGTATTTTGTTGTATTTTTGAATCTAAGAAATTTATGCCTTAGTTTGGATGTAATTTCCCAAGACATTTACAAGTAGAAAGATTGTTTATTTTATTTGGTTGTTTGACAATTGTTTCTGATGCCTTCTGCCTTCCTTACACCCTAGGGTTCCTCATAATGGCATCCCATTCAGCTGAAGTTGAGGAGGTTTCATCTTTCCTAGTTGTTTCTGTCTGATGGCTTGATGAAATATTTGTGTAGAAAGCAAACTATTGCCCCAGTGCTTCCTCTCCCTGAGGACAGTACTATGGGTGAGCATCAAACCTCAAACCCCAGCTCCTCACACTCTGTGGAGGGAGTAACATAATAAGAGATCAGCCATAAAAGAGTACCCAGTGCACTGGGGAGGATCTGGAAGTTGGTTGGCATTGATGACAGAGGGGCCCAGGTACCATCACACTGACTGCTCTTCCAGAGGAATGTGCCTGCAACGAGATATTGGTAACAGACTCTGGTCTGTATCTGAATGCACAGGGAACATGGGACTCAAAGGTCATTTATTTGTACATGCAAGGCCCCACTGTTCTCTCCTTGCCCTGATGTGAACTTCTGATTACTGCGTCGCATGCTTTGAAGCTTATTAACTTCTTCAGTCACCCCGTGCCCATGTACATGCAGGTATGTGTGTGTGTGAGAACTGTTCTTGCAGTCAGGCTGGTTCATGTGTTTGGGAACACGTAGGTTTGTGTAACACCACCTTACAGATTGGGATGGGGAGGATATTGTGGTGTTCCTGCTCATAGTACAGGAGTTGGAACTAGATGATCTTTAAGGTCCCTTTGAACCCAAACCACTCTATGATTCTATGATATTTAAAGAACTACTGTAACAAAACCTCTTGGTTGATGCAGGGAAAGGAAAAACCTTCTTATTAACAACTGAATTTTTTTGCTCTGGGAGCTCTCTCATCGCCTAATTCAGCAGTGATGGGAGGAGAGGCAGGTCCTTCACCCAGGACAAAAGCTGAGATTTCTCATGACCCACTCTAGGAAGCAGCCAGAGATGCACAAGAACATCCCTCACCCAGCCTCTTCCCCTGTCACCAATTAGTCCATCCCAACCAAGGCTCTTCCAGTTTCTCTTGTAGATCTAAGAACAACGTGGCTTTATCTTACAACCCTGTGAGAAGATTGTCTCACTGTGAAATCTCCAGAGCAAGACAAGGGCAGACTGTGTCTCTGAGGAAAGCCTGGCTCCCTGCCGTGCTCTTGCTCTGCCTACATGGGAAAGCTTTAGCCTAATGTCAGCTAATGCTGCCTGCACACTGCACAGGCTGAGCTGTACCAGCTGGTGCCCCAAAGGAGCAGCACAAGTCTTCATTCCTCTTTCCACTTACCTTTTCTGTAAAGCTTTTGCTTGTGAGATCAGAAACTCAGTGACCTTGGCAGGGAAGGAAGTGGAAAATGTGTTTAGTTGGAAGATATTACTCAAAAACACTGTTCAGAGCTCTGATATCTTCCCCTGGGGATTACAGAGTGAGCAATGGTAAAATCAGTGTGTCAAGATGTCACCAAGCATGCACTGGAAGAAACTTTACGCGGCACGATGAGAGTGCTGTAGTCGGGGCTACGAGTATAAAGAAATGTTTCGATTCAATCAATGTTCTTTCCTTTATCATACTGCCTGCTCTTCTCTTCAGCAGGAATCCTATTTCATTCCCTTTACTGCTGCCATGCTCTTTACTGCTTCCCTCTCCATGTGCATATATCACAGAGCCATTCCCATCCTTTGCCTCTGATAGCTAACAGGCACTTGTCACCAGACAGGTCTCTGATGATGCTCCATCGATCATGCAGAAGGAAATGGTTATTGAGTGGGTGGCAATCAAATTTTTACCTCTCCCTGGAGTCAGAGTGCATCAGTGTTTTCCAGCATTAGGCAGAAGCCTCTTAGAAAGTATTTTTTGCACTACCCATTTCCTCACATGTAAGGCTAGTGTGCTGGTGCTGAGTCACAGGGCTCAAGGGATACAGCTGCAATTTCTTGCTAAGTCTTTCTTCTAGCTCCAAAGGAAAGTAGAAAAAAGATGGTGCCAGGGGCCAGCATCTTCTGGCTACAGGTTCTGCTTTCCAAGTCAAATTTGCAATTGAGATCAGGGGAGAAAAGTCTTGCTGATGTTAAACATTTCTATCACCCCTCTCCACCTTTGCAAACACTCATCTAAACTGAGACAGACTGTGGAAATACATTAGCCAGTATTACTGCCGGCATTACTGGAGGAAAAAAGCCCAAATGCAGATGTTCAGTGGGAAAGACTTAATTAGGATTAATTCTGAGTTGGTAATATATATTGGTATAACCCCAGCATTTGCTGGAAAAAATTTGAATTTTCAATCTGAAGGAAGAGAAAGACAGATCATTAAGAAGAGAGAGATCCTCTGGTTTCCCTACTGGAGGAAGGAGCAGATCACAGCCCCTATGCCCTGATCCTTAGTGGTATTTGGGCAGCTATTTCCTTTAACTTCCATTAGTTTTAGCAGATAATTGCACTAAATGAGGTAGACTTTAACCAACAAGACTCAGAAGGACTGAAAAGGTGACAGGGCTGGCAGGCACATGACATCTGATTCTGGGCTGCACACACATAACACTTCACATCTGCCCATTCATTCATGTCTGAAGTGCTTTGCAGACATGTTTTAATGACCTTGTGAATTTTCTGACTGATTTGTAATGAAACTCCACCTCAGCTGATACTGTGTACTGTATGGAAGGATGCACACCTCATTCTTTAAGGCAATAGACCCCAATCCACTGAAGTTTTCCTTCATCAGAGCACTGTTTTTTAAGTAGTGCTGGCAAATCAGATGATCAGTGAGGCCACAGCTCTCAGCAACACCATCTTCTCATGGCTGATGTGCTGCAGCTCATAGGGAGGGTCTTGAAGTGAAGTGTACAGCTCACTTCAAAATGTCCTGTTAGAAACTGTGGTGTTTTGCACATGGATTGATAATCCGCTGTGATAACCCCGTTGCCTGGACAGTGAGGATAGCTGGCTGTGTCAACTCTGCAGCTGGACAGTGTGTAGCCATTCACACTCATCTGTTGGAGCTTGAGGTCCTGTTGGGTAGCAGGACATGGCTTGACAGTCAACCTCATCCCATGGCCTAACTCTACAGAAATTCCTCAGCTTCTACCTCCGTCACCTCTGTCTGCATGAGACAATTTATTTTCTCTCAGTGGCGTTTGCTTGAACTTTTTCTGCTGGCTTTGATTTTTGCTGTCTATTTGGGCCAACTGGGAATTGTGTGGGTGTTACTTTTGGGTTTAGTACTCTGCTATCAAGAGCATGGCAAATAACTCGAAATCAGTGATTTGTTTGATGAAAGTCCTCATTGTCTGTTCACAAATGTTTCATGAAAAGAGTGCAAAATTCCCTGGTGTGGCCACTAGAGAAAGTAATTTTCAAATTTCTTTTTGGAAGGTAACTTTTTATCAGCAGGGGATCATTCAAATTGTCATTTGTGTTAGTATTGCACATAAGATTTGTGCAGTAACATGTGTAACTCACCAACATATGTTACTAACTTAACAAATCAAATTTGAACCAGGTGCTATACCTGATTTCAGAATAAGCTACTAGAGTGGTGTTGGTCATCTGGATGGTTGCTTGATCTGAAGAAAGGAACTGTGGCAGAGAAATGAATCCTTAGGTAATGAACACTTGGTGTCTTCTCCATTCCTGAGCGAGCAGCTGGTACCCTTGGATTGGTCCCCTACAAAGTGTGAGGGTTTTGATAGCATTAGGAGCTGCAAGCAGCAGCAACTTTTGCTTTTGTACCCCAGGCATGAATGGAGATCAGCAGCAGAGTGGAAGAAAACAAGGGCTGGTTAGTTGCCTCTGGTTCTTGTTAGAAGAGGAAATGATGTCCTGCTCTGTGTTTCTAGGAGACAGACTAGTAGGCTGCCTCAAACACAACACAGATCAAAAATCCTTAGTATTTTCTTCCAGGGATCAGGTGAACAAAAGGATTTTAATCACCCAGTAAGAGGAAGAGGGTGTCTGTACCAGCCAAGCTTGTGTTTGTGGCCAGAGACCACACCAGTTTATCAGACTTGTCAGACTAAAGTTCACATCACTTCTTCTGAAAAGTTGCTCCTCTCCCTGAGCTCCAGTGGGAACATTGCTAGAATTTACTGAGTTTTGTGCACCCACCCATAGCTATAGATAAGCGTGCTTTAAATTACTGCAAAATAGTCAAGTTACAAGTGATGGTAAAATGTCAGGATTCACAATTTTCTCAGTTTGCAAATGCTGGCAATTGTTTTTTCCTCTGAGGAAGAATAAGTAGCATCAAAGAGGTATTCTGTATCAAAAGGCTTTTCTAAATGCCTTAGCTTTTAGACAGCTTCCAATCCAGATCTACTATAGATATCTCCTTTTGGCTACTCTTGGTTGCTCCCTGCAGCATGCAATAAACATTCACTTCATATCACACATCTCACCCTGACAAGCAAATCCCTTGCATATCAATGTAGCCCTGTGAAGAGATTTTGCTTTTTTTTCCATTCCTTCCACTGCCAGCTGTTAATTTGCACTGACTAGATAGCAGGGGGTCCCACTCTGCCCCAGAGACATGCTTGAGACTTCCACAGACTTTAATAGGATTTGCGTGAACATTCATGAAATCACTCCCTCAGCAGAATTCATACGAGCTGGCTAGAAGTTTCAAAGTCATCAAGAGTTTTAAACAGCCAGTTTTTTA
Organism: Sclerurus mexicanus; assembly: GCA_013396755.1. Lineage (NCBI taxonomy): Eukaryota > Metazoa > Chordata > Aves > Passeriformes > Furnariidae > Sclerurus > Sclerurus mexicanus. The sequence goes on from VWZF01002623.1 coordinate 276,332, forward strand.
AACTTTTAATAAGAATGAAGTGTTCAAAGCTCAGGTAATCGTTAAAAACCACAGCGTTCATAATAACTAACTAGGTTTAGTTTTACTGTCCCTTACATAAAGCAAACTTACTGCTTGCAATCACCTTGATCAAGAAAAAAAAAATAAATGAAGGCAGAAGTTGGCTTTTAGAGATTTTATTTGAAGTGAATTGGAAAATGTTTGTAGGTTTGGTTACTGCAAGTGTGAACTACTTCTACAAATATTTTGACAGACCTGCAGAAGACTGAAAACACCTTTCGCTGCCACCACAGTTTGTAGGAAATGATTTATGGGTGCTATTGATAACTACTATTTCAGATTAAAACTGAACTGCTTTAGATTAAAAGGATAGGAGGGTACTGAACTGTCCAGGAAACTTGTAAGTGAAATATTATGTGTATGCATGGCATTCAGTGTCTTTATCCACTGGAGGCATAATCAGAAGTTATTAAAGTTATTTAAATACAGAGTGGAACTGACAAAGGCATCTAAACAGTTGGATATTCAATTCCCACAACTTTCAGAGAATATATGTGCTGAGAATGCATGCAATGAATGGGTTGGAGTTTAAGAGTATTTATTTCAGAAGCAGAAAAGCACTTATATGTTCTTTAAAAGTTCACTTTTCAGTTATAGCATGTGGTATCTCTGGTGCCTCAATTCCAGTTTGGCTGTTCCTCTAGAACAGCATGATGCTTCTGATGGAGCTGATACGCACAGGCAGTGCAAAAGGACATGATTAACTGTTTGTTTTTTAAATATTAACCAAGTCTTCACTTTTCCAATTAAAATCTATCAAATTAAGCAAATTGCTTGGGGATTGGAAAGAAAAAAACCCCCTTCACTTAATTATTTAGCCAATATTTACTGGGTATGAGTGTATTATTAACAAAGCAAAGGAGTCTATTAATTATTATTCACAGCATTTCTAATAAAAAAAGATGGCATCTGCTGTTTCTATAAAAGAAATATTGTCACTAGTAATCCATCCTAAATTGTAAATGTGATATAATAAACTCATTGTGTCATTTTTCTGTTCTATACTGACATGTGTTATATGAGGGAGCTGAGCTTTTTTGGGGGCTGTGTCAAAATGCTTTTTGTTGGTGACCTTTAAGCAACTAGTATCCAATTATGCAGAAGTCTAATGGTACGTTTGTATATTTGAAATGCATTTTCCACCAGACAACTCTGCTTTGTTATCACCTCCTTTTCACTTGTATTGTGATAACAGAGACATAAAAAATAGAAATGAAAAAAATCAACCTGCTTTCTATTTCCCTTACTATATGAAAAAGTTTTAATGTGTCATTTATTGCATACTCTACATGTGCAATCTGTTTATTGAGACAGAGGAAATAGGAGGAAAGATATTCTGGGGTAAAGACTCTTGAACTGCTGTTGTTAAGGTCAGGCTTCAATTTTCTGCTTGATTTTAGATGCCCCCTGTGAACTTTGGTTAATCATCCATGACCTGTGTCCCTGAAATCCACAGTGTGTCATGGAAAGAAAAGATGGATGAAAGGAACATTTTGAAACCTTTTAGGCTATCTATCTATTTGGTGTTAAGATTACTTCTACCTAAACTACTTCTGACAGGTGTCTGTGAATTTAATTTTTTAATGTTGGATTTCTCGCTACAATTAAAATCCTCATATTTTATCCTAACCTCAGCGTATCAGAGGAGCTTATTCCTTTTGTCTCAAAGAACTTCAAGAATGTTTTCATGTCTCCTCTCAGACTTCCCCTAGTTCAAGGCAATCCCAGTTCTTTCCTCCTGAATCACATTTTTCTCTGCCTTGCATTGTGAGTCCTTCCTGAAGCTGGATGCAGACTTGCAGGGCTGAGCAGAGGCAGAGGATGTTTCAGATGTCTTGCAGGTGACATTTTTGTTTGTGCCCACCAGTGTCATATTTGTCTTTCCAACAACAGTGTAACATTGTTGAGTTATGTTCAATTTGCGATTCACCATAATTCCCAAATCGCTTTTTATCTCTACCACAGTTCTTTGTCCTGTACTTGAACCAATTGTTATTCTCATCTGCATGAATACATTTCATCTGTTCTTATTGAATTTGGCCTCATTTTTCCTCATCACCTCTCTAAATTGTCACAGTTTTTTCTGTTTCCTGTTTTCTCATTCAGTGTGTTTACAGACTGTCTGTGTGAACTTGATTTTACGTATAAATGCAACAAAAACTCTTTTATCTCTTCTTCCTAATTGTTCCTAAAAATATTGAACTTGGCCAGACCTAGGATAGAACTCTGTGATTGCCACCTGGTTCAGTCCTGCCATTTTGGCAACGAATTAATAAATTACTCTTAAAATTCAGATTTCCAGCCAGATTATCATGCCTTTACTCCATAGTTTAATCTTGACCCTGTTTTCTTAGCTTGCTTATGAGAATAGTATGTGAGACGTGAAAAACCTCACTAAAGTCAAGATATATGACATTTTCTTTTTCTTCTCTACCCACAAGGCTTGTTACCCTGTTGTAGAGTGGAATTAGATTGGTTTGACATGATTTCTTCTTGACAAATACATGTTGGCTGCTGCTTCTCTCCTTGTTAGCACCTAGGTTCTTAGAAGTAGTTAAGATTATTTGTTCCAGTATTTTTCCAGGAATCAAGTTAGGCTGTGAGTCTGGTAATTCTCTGTCCTCTCCTTTACCCCTTCATACAGATAGGTGGTCTGCTGGTTCTTCTTCAATCTTCTGAACCTACTCATATTGCATGAGTTCTCTCAGAGATTTGCTAGTGCCTGTGAGATTGTTTCTGCCTGTTCTATAAGATCTTAAGTTCTTCAGGTGTCTCGGGTAAATGTCCTAATGCCCCAGTGAACTGGAAACTGGAACCTTATCTAAGCACTCCTTAATCTGATCTTCCCCTGTTAAAACCTAAGTTATTGCCCCTTGGGTTTATCAACTGTCTAGTCGTAGCTGACCTTTCCTGTGAAGGCTGAAATAGAAAAGGTGCCAAACATTTCACTATTCTAGGACTCATCTGGCAGGAATTTATTCTCTTCTTTTAGCAGTGAACCACTGTTTTCCCTTCGAGTTCTTTTTGCTGCAAATGTGCTTACAGAAAGCTTTTTGCTTCCTTTGCTGATTTCCTCTCTTTTTGTACCTTTGCCTTTCTGAATTTTCCCCCACATATTTATGCCATTCATTCACATTTGTCTGTAGTATTTCAATGTAGTTTTCACTTCCTGTGCATTTTATTTGGCTCCAGGTCATTGAAGAGCTCATGGTTTAGCCAAATTGTTTTCTGATTACACTTCCTATCCTTCCTTCATGTTGGCATGGCTTCTGATTGTGCCCTCACTGTCATTTCTTTAAAGAATTGCCAACTCTTCTGGACTCCTTTGTCACTTCAACTTGTTTCCGAGGAGATCTCACCCACCAATTTACAGTGTTTATTGAAGTCTGCGCTCTCAAAATACATTGCTTTTAGTATTCTTTTTCCCCCCTCTTTTCTTTGCTAAAGATAGTGAATTAAGTAATTTTGTGGCAATTATAACTCAAGCTTCCCGATCCATAAATTGAGATAACATCTGTTTGTCTCTGTAGATTATAAGCTTTCTGAGGAAGAAAAAACACTCTTTTTTTCCCCTATTTTTTTTTCAAAATGCAGCACAATGCAAGTGTATTCCAGTATCAGCTGATTCCTCTAGCTTTATCTCCAACAGATAGCATTGATAGCTCTCTGCTCTGCCATCCTGTTGTAGTATCTCAACATCTCCTTTGTTGTCAGCTTCCTAATTGGCTGTTGTTTATTAGGTTGAAGATCACACACAGTTGTGCTGACACATACATCCAAATAAAATTGTATGTACTGAACAGGAGAAATACCCATATTGAAATACTTTAATAAATATAATCAATCTAATGCCTGATTAGAAAAAGACACAAGTGCACAGTGATGTGTTTGTGCATTTCCCCTAAATCTGTACTTTAGATACCATGTGAATGAATGAGGGTTTGCAGGTCAGAAAGCAGCTGTGGTACAGTCCAGTCAGAACCTTGGTATGGACATCCATGGAACCTTTTAGAGCCTACATATACTCCAGAGACCAGGCACAGCATCATATTCTGCTGTTCAGGGAAGGGCTAATGCTGCCACACTGTATAAGGAATGTAAAGAATTTGCAGATACAGATATCTGATTGCAACCCTTCAGTTAAGTTCAGCTGGAAAGAGCAATAAATGTAGGTCACTTGGGCATCCGCTCTGCATTTATCTACGCATTGTCTGGGAGTGAAGACTCAGGAATTACCTACAAAATCATTCTTTTACAGTCTTCTTGTGCAAAGCTCTTCCCTTGAACTAAAAATACAGAGTTGCACAGGACAGAAATAATAGAAGTGGTTAATAGTTAACACTGGCCAGTGGTATCAGGTCTGGGTAGAAGTGCAGTGATGAAGTGGACTTATGATGTTGGCCAGAGAAAATGGTCAGTCAGACCTGCAATCTTCTACTCATTTACTTATTTGAGTGAGTGCTGTTGGCACTGTATAATGAACAGCAGCTGCTGAATCCAGTTGGATGTGACACATTTGCAGTTAGATAGAGTTTGTGATATTATTTGACAAATTAGGTTTTACTGGAAAATGTCTTAACATCTGTTTACATATTTAAAAAAATGTTTATCACAGAAAGCATCTCTGGTTCATTATAATATTTCAGGAGTTAAAGAAAGGCAAGAGGGAGATACTTCCTGAACGGTGGTCTTCCCCCAAAAAACCATTAGCCAAGTAAATATTCTTCAGGGAGGAAGGTGATTGGGACTGAGATTTCAAATCCTAGATACTCTGAATTTGGTCTTTCTGCTTCTCCACATAAAATTGTTTTCCTTTGTGTAAAGAAACAACATAAGGATGTACTAGAGCCTCTGGATTATAGAGGCAATCCACTACTAAGACATGTTATTTCCTTTTCTCCTCTGTGCCAACTGTTTGTGTCATCCCTGTGCTGGATGATCCCGCCTCCACTGATCATAAGAGGAAGTCAATAGAAAGTTGGAAAATTAACTTAATTATTGCAATTGTATCATTAAAATTGTTAATTGAATGAATTCTTACACTTTCAACAGAGAATATTGAACCAACTCACCCAGAAGTACTTTATAATGAGCAAAAATAGTGTTAAAATTCTTATTTCTGCTAATAGTCATGTCTGAGGGTGGTTCCTTGGGATTTTTGTATAGTACTCTTAAAAATGAACCAAAGTCTTTGGTTCATTTGAAGTAAAAGTAAGGAGAAACAAAGAAATAAGGAATTAAAATCACTGATTTTTTTGCAGGAGAGGAAAACTAGTTCCTGTCATGATCTACAACAAACCTCTTGAGAAAGGCACAAAGGAATTGACACTTGTAAACAGAGAAAAATGAAAGCAAACCTAGTTTTATCATCTGAATGCAGTACTGCCTCAGATTCCAGGATTAGGAGATTTGTATTTCAGAAACTGCAGGAACATTAGTCTGTGGATTATAGCTAAAATACTTCGTGGAATAGCGAGCCAGACATGATGTGTATGAGTAGCTTTTCACTGCCTTGCTTCAGAGTCTTTGAGAATTACAAAAGCCACAATGTGACTCCAATACAAATGTTTCTATTTAGCAACTGCTACTGAGGCAGCATAGAAAAAACTCTGCTGTGCTCCGGGGAGTGTCTGATTCAAGTTTATGATGTAATTCATTCGTTAAATGCAATGTGAGGTATTTTGTGCAGCCATTGTGTGTCAGAAAGTGATCACTTCTCTTGACAGCATACACTATCATGGCTGCATTTCCCCTCCGTAATTCCTATAAGCAATGGAGCAGCAACATAAAGAGTGGGATTTGGCATTGGAGATTCTCAGAATAAATCTTAGACATGTAAATTTTAATCTTGTTACATACCTATTCCTATTGTATCATCTGGATGGACTAAATCATGTACATTTTGAAACCACCCGGCACTGAGGCTTCTATTACTGCATAGATTGATAAGTGATGACTCTGATGATTTTCACCTTGTATATTATTTTGAAATTTTAACACAAGCCAAGGTAGTTGTCTTGCACAGCTCTGAAGGTGAAAGTGTATGTCATTACATGCTGCAAGGGGGAACAGAGTCTAATATTTGAGTATTGGGAATTAGAATGAGAAACCAGCAGAGATATATCTGAGGTGACTTCCAGGTTGTGAACTCTGGTTACCTTATGATTTGGAGAGCAAAATAAAATCAACACTGGCTGCAGAGGTAGCTCCTATACAAATTCCAAATTGATTGAAATGGATTGAAAAAATCTGAATTAATTTCTTTAGGTTTTGGCTTATTAAAAATGCATAATATTAATTATGACATCAAAAGATCATTTTCAGGTATCACAAACCTTGTTTATAATAAAAACGTTTTCCTCTTCTGCAAACTAAACGTCAAAAATTCGTGAGATTTCCTACAGTTAGCCTGAAACTAAGTTTTTGGCAAAGGTAAAGCTTAAAACTGAAGTAATGGCACAAGTATGTATTCCTCTATCAGTCAGTATTTATGTGCAATCTGATCCTTGAAGTTGATGCCTGAATTTTTTTAATGTTTTTGAATATTCTTAGAACATGGGACTTCTAGAAGGAGTCTCTGAATGTTTTGCTGTTGAAAAGAGCAACTTAAAATGCATGAGTAAAAGGACAGAATCATCTAAACTGCATGATTTTACCTTGGCTACTATATTCCTTTTTCATGCAATACTCTTTGGTAGCTTGCAGTTTGTGTTGCTACCATGTAGAGGGAAACAAGTAGATATGTACTAAACTATTTTTGTGAGGATGATTTAAAGCACTTCTGAAATGGTCTCTGTTGCTGCTCCAAACTGTTTTCTATACTTGCAATGAAAACAATGGTAAAGGAACTTTTAAGCTTCTTATGACTGCTTTCATAACTCACGTTTTTTGACCAAGTCTCCTCTACTGACTTGGCATTCTTAGTATTGTACAGCTGGTTATTAATTTATTTATTTTTAAAGTATGTAAGAATGAATCCTTCATGAACAAAAGAGCTTCAAATATCATATAGCATGTTAACGTCATCTCTAGAAACTGCTTTTTTACTACACTGTTTTTATAACAATTTTTTTCCACTGAAAACTCCAAATCCTCTGAGGAGGTTGCAGGTTATAGTCACACATACGTAATATTCCATCTTTTCCCTCTTGTGAAGCTGATATCACCTTAACCATGCTGAGGAGCTGAAAGAAACCTCTGCATCATTTAACTACAGCAGTCCCAACATGCAGGTGTATTATATCATATTATTAGCTTCCCACGAACCACTCAGAGGACATAAATCTGCTGCATGAATATCAAATAGGCTTCAGCTGAAACATATGTTTATGCAGTATAAATGACTTGTATTTACAGATACATCTCATGCAATTATGTGTGTCAGGCTGGTAAAATGTGGCTGACAGCAGAAGTCTTGATGACGTAATCAAGATGAGGTCAGTAAAAAATATATGCAGTTTATATGCAACAGGAGGCCTCCTACACAAGTGCAAACAGGTGGGAGTTATTTTTGTTATAGTTTTGATCAGCTTTGGATAGAGTAAACATGCTAGATTTTAAATAACTCAGTGATCTTTGTGCAATGAGCTTGACTGTGAATATTGCTAGTCATTTCAGTGGAGCAGCTAGATAAATTAATGGATATTCTGGAGTGGGATTCATCTGAGTGGATAAGTGTTTTGAGAACACAGGCATCTACAGCTAAGCAGCTTGCTCAGTCTCTCTTTGTAGCCAGAGGAGAGTCAGACACAGCCAGTGTAGTACTGTTTCTGTTTTAGCCAAAATATGACATTTCCATTTAGCTTGAAGTATTTCTCCCAAACACCATTGGCTCTGTTGGCTTGGTCCTCATTGACTACAACAGGGACCCAGACAGCTGTCTCAAATACAGATGTTTACACTATGGGGACTCTGGGAGTGATAATCCCAGGCCTTGGGTGAGCATGGCTGAATCTAGTTTAAGGTCAATTTTCTTTGTTTTGCAGGACTTAAGCCAGCTCGCTGTGATTTCTCTATTAAGTAGCTATGGATGAATTTGGCTGCTCATTTTGACCTCACTAAGAGACTTCAGTTTTGAAAACAAAAGGGCTTCAAGGGGTCAGAGGAAACCAGGGGTAAGAGAGTGAATTGTATTTAATGAAGAGTGGTCATGGGGTCCATTTCTTTGACATAAGCAGGGTCAGTGTCTGGTGTTGGTGCTGATAGGAAGCTGGTATGTCATATGAATGTGTGTGTATGGATTGCTGACCCTCATTTTGCTCTTTTGAAGAACTGACCTTCACTAAACCAGGAATGACCACTGATAGTACCTGATCTCTTGCTACTGATGGTGCCCCAAGGGTTTTGTTGTCAAAAATGGCAACGGTGATGGAAACTGCTTGTGTGGGTTTGGTTTCTGAGATGTGGAATTGTTTCAATAGATACTTGACTGGCTGTTGTGTTCAGCTGATACCATGGCAGAGGGAGAAAGAATTCCATTTAAAGAGCATAGTCAGCTCCAGATTCCTGTCTTTTTGTTGACTGATCAGTGTCAAACTACAGAGCACAGCATGAGATTCAGACCATTTCTTACCTCACTGCCTAACCATGGGTGAAGGAAAAAAATTGAATGCATCCTTGGTGAGAAAAGTATAGAGAATTTTGGTGGTTTTCTTATGGATCTGTAACGCAGGTATGTTTTCATGGTGTATATTAGTGGTTAAGCAACTCTTGTGAGAGGCCTAGGCTAAACAAGGAGCGAGGAACCTACTTATTAAATAGTATTTATCTTGACACAAATGAGGGAGAGGAAAGGAAAACTATGTGTAAATAAATATAATTTCAGCATTGGGTTCAGAGTGCTAAGCACCTGGGCTAGGAAGGCAGACTCACATCAGATTGCACAGGGAAGGTACTTCTGCGTGTGGTAGAACCAAGGCCTGACTGCATGTCTTGGAGGCTGGTGAGATGCAAGGGTTGATGCCTATTAGTTCTTACAAGCTGTCAACCTTATACCCCTGTAGCATGGGTCAACTGTACCAAACTTTAGTTCAGCACTGAGTTGTACTTTCTTTCAGAGCATGAGTGTGTGTTTCCATCTGGCTTCACATAGCTGCTTCTCTTCATACTGAAGTTCATGAAAAATTCTAGACAGCCGACATGAGCCTGGTTCTGCCACCTCTGCCTGCTCTGCAAGGTGGTCGTGTCAGCATGCCCATTACACTGGGCTTATCACACCACAGTGGCAGAGAGATTGTTAAGGGTAACATCTCTTCTCTCTGATGTGCTTCTGAGTAGATCTTCTTGACATATCCTAGACTAACCCAAGATGAACCATCAGTGCTACTATATTTATTACCATAAGGTGGATACTACCTCTGTGTAGTGAAACATCCATGCACGACTTTGTGAGACTAAGCTGACATCAGTGCAGTTACATGATCTGAACTACTTTCACTGAAGGAGATTTTCCCTAAGAGCAAATGAAGTTGTAGTTGAGTCCTCATGACCATGGCTACAGAAGCTGCCCTGGTTTTGGATTTGAGCCTCAGGCTGTCTCAAACTACTGCCTAGGCAGCTTAACCCAAACAAGAGCCATCAGACAGCCACTGTGTTCAGTAACTGGCATGCATTTGAAACTGAAATCTAGGAGCGAAAATCTTTGTCCTTGCAAATTCTAGTCCTCCACTGTTGTTCTCCCTTGCTTACATCAAGGATGAAATGGGTGTTTATCCATTGGAGAAACAAGCCCTGTGATTCTCTTCACTCTCCTGGATTTTTTTTACAGTTTGTATAGTTTCCTTGCTTGGAATAATGAATGTGTATGAAGCAGGTTTCTCAGTGTATGTTTTATCTGGTTATTAATGATGTGGAGCACTTCAGAACCCTTAGGACTTCTGTTTTGTTCCTTTAATAAACATATTCCAAGATGATGAGGCCACTGGCACACTTTCTATACTTTTATGATACAGTGGTCTTAAAGTAGTATGGTGCATTTTATTTATTAGCAAGCCCATTAATCACACAGGTATCAGTTGGCTTCAGGGAAATTTTTAATTAGTGATATTTAAGGTTGAGAGAAAGTGCTTCTGTGACAGACAATGAGAGCAAGCAGAAGCAGGAGGCAGACTATCTTTGTGATTCTGTGATTAATACAGGATTTAAATAAAATATTCATGAAAGAAAATTGAAGTTATAGCCAAATCCAAACGTTGAACCTCCTTTAAACCTCAAATATAAATTCTTTGGAGATTCATTCTTGTATTCATTAGTGAAGAATGAATCTGATGAACATGAGAGAAAAGGTAATTTGTTCCCTAATGTAATAATTCAGCAGCATTTTAAAATATTTCTACTAAATCTTCTTGAACCACAATTTAGTGCCATTTATAAACTCCATATCTTTATTTGAAATGGCTCACAAGTCACTGAAACAGGTACAAAGGATTAGAACTTGGGACATCCCAGACAGCACACTGACATGTGTATGAGACAGAAAGCAAAGATTGTGTGGAGGGCAACTGCATCCTTCTGGCAGTGTTGATTTGGTGGTTGCTAACACTTAAAGCCTGCATTGTCACATGAAAAATGAATGGTACTGGCTGTGCAAACATCTCCCTTGTTAGATAATTAATCAGGTGTACTTTGTTTTGATATAGCACCTCTCTGGTGCGCTCACAGGCATCTCCTGAAATAGCCCTGTAAAATGGATTGTTAAAGAAGGTGAAAAAAAATAAACAAACCCTGTAGCAAATATTGCACGTCTTTATCTGCACAACTGGCAAAACGGAACATTAAATTCTCCTACTTGTAGAGAACAAATTTTTAGTCTTGGCTGCCCAATTTAACAATTTAAATGTGTAGGAAAATTAAATTTTCTAAGTTGTTGTGCTCCTTCAGCTTCATTTCTCTGTTCTTCTTATCCTTCTTCTATGCAGCATCTGTTCTCCCTAAACACAGAGTATACAAAATCCTTTGGCCTTCTGGGGCTACAAACTTCATAGGTCTCTGAAGCAGTTCTGGGTCCTTACTGTGGAAAGGAAAGCTGAAAATTGGCGTGTTCTTACAGCATAGTGTCCTGAGATTATTGGCAAGGAAGGAACATGGGTGGTGGTGTCTATAGTCAGGAGTAGTGTGACTCATGCTAGAGATCTGTTCTAGAGACAGATAAAGGTCAGGAGTCTCTAAGACTGTCATGAACAGGTATGTGATAAGGTGAAGTAACAGCCCAAAAAGCACCACCGTGGTTCCCTCTATAATAGCGCTGGGACCAAGAAAAAGAGTGGGTTCATGTCTCCCTTTCCCTTCTGGCTTGTAGAGGAACAGGGAAAGCTACTAGTGTGTTACACAGTGGTGGTCTTGGGAAACTGTGGTCCATATACTTGGCAGCTTTCTTAGCTTTGAGAGAACCTGTATAAAATTTCTGAATGAGAAAAAACAATCTCCTGGGATTTTTCCATGTTCTCATCAGGAGATCTCTAGGCATGTGGAAGGAGCTCACAATGGTTTATAAATCACTTAAATCCCTACAAGTATAGTCCAAATAGTTTGCACACATAGAATCACACTAAGGTAGCTCAAGGCTCTGTGTAAGTCCACATCTGGATCCCTCTTGCTCAAGCCCAAATCTTTCTTATGCGCTGTACTTTGGCTTGTGTGAAAGTGGGACTAATCCTTTTTCTTTAGCCACTGAGATGTTTTTCCATTTTACTTCGGCTGCGGACAGGCAAGGGCCTCCTTTAGTGACAACAGATTTCAGCCTTTACCTTCCCTTTACCTTCTATGTGCACAGGCATAGAAACACAAAATGCTTGGGTATTATTGTTGCTCACAAGATCAACAGGTTGCAGAATTAAAAGCAGATGTTCACACCTCCCAGGAGTATAATTTTAGATGCCTCCTGAACTTTGTAGGCATAATTTTTTCAATTACAGCTTCACTAATTTTCTTCATGACTATAATGGCTACAAATAAAATGATAGAGAGGTTTTCTTTAGGGAAAAAAAAAAAGGCTGAGATTCTGAATCCATTGCTTGACACCAGGAGTTAGGTTTGAGGTGCTCTGGCTTTAGTTCAATAGCCTTTGAATGGGATGAGCATGGGATGTACTGCTGTCCAAAAGCATAGACTAAATGTCCTTTTACATGACCAAAAAACCACAGGTAGTACTACATTTTCCCAAAATCTTTTTGGACTATTTCTAATTGTCTTAGTTCTCTTGGAGAAATAAGACTAGCAAGTGAGTATCCTATTTAAAATCTCTTCACTGGTGCCGTGGAATAAGCTGTTAAATTTGGTAACAAGCTCATCTGAAATATCATGTCTATCACTGTACAGTTCTAATTAACACTAAGGGTTGTTAGCCTAAGTTGCCACAGAATTTGAATAAGAGCAAAGCTATTCATAGGGCTATATGCAACCTATGCCTTCAATAGCTTTAAAAATGAAATTTCCAGACAAACCAGGAGAGAAATTCATCCCTCTTCCATGTGCAACTTAAGCTTCAGCCATTTCTGTTATTAAATTCCTGTTAACAAAGATTTTAAATTAGGGACTTTTCATCATTCACAAACTAGGCAGTTGAGAAGAGAATACCATTGGAAAGAATAAAAGTAAGATGCAAGACAGTATTTCAGGGACAACTGAAAGTGTTTTTAAACTGCTTATAGCCCTTTTTTCTTCTTGAAGAGCAGTTCCCTTCCTTCACCCCCTGCAATAGGTAAAATTCAGAAATCACTTTCTCTTCCATTAGAATGACTGTGTCACACTGAAACATATTTCCTCTGCTCTAATTTTTCACAGGCCATTTGGCAATCCATCTTTCCAGGCCATGCTGTGCAGGTGTAGGATTGTATTTGAAATTCCTGCACCTATTAATCACTGCCCTACTCCGTGACCTGCTTTACTCTGTACTTACTAAGCTCCTTTCCTCAGTTCTGGTCTGCCAGTGCTCTGTAAACTGTTTACTTTTCTGGTACAGCATTTACACAGCATTTTGGCAAGCTCCAACAAAATGCTCCCAATTGACTTTTGGCCAACAAACGCAATAGACTTTTCTTACATAGAATTTGATGCCTACATATGTTTTTCCTTGTTCGCTGTTTCTGGAAGCTCTTTTAATGCTGTTATCACCTGGTCTCACCTTGCTTCTGTTGTGACTGTAGAATAGAAATAACTGTCACACAGACTTGAACATGGTTTTCAGCTCACACATTTTTTTTTTTTTTTGTTTTCCAACATATATCTTTTGGTTCTCAGGAGGCTCGTTTAACTCTTGTACTGTTTTCAGGCAGATAGAAGACAACACTGCTTTCATGGAAGAATGAGGGGAAAAAGGGTGCAGATCAGAGATGGAAAAAACAGCAGAGAAATTGGAATTTCCACTACATTTTCTTGAACCAATAAAAATAGAACAATGCTTTAAATATTTTCACTCCAACAGGCACTCAACTTGTGTGAGGTTGTGCTGGAAATCATCAACATGGCTAGGCTTCACGAACGAAGATTTGCAAGGGCTCTACCCACGCTACAAGCACGCTGATGGCTAAAAAGGCCAATGCAAGATAGGCAAGTCTGATCACAAAAGGCACAGTGGAAAGTCCCCATCAGCACTACTGGCGAGGCATGATTCTTCCTGCGTTGCCTTTTTTTCCTCAAGACTGATTCTGCGTGTGTTCTCAAAGGAAGCAGCAGCATTATGGATGGTGTTCTCCATTTCTCCTGATTGGAGGCCAGAGTGGACCATTGATGGTGGTCAATATGGCCAAGGCTGAGGTGTTGTTTCAGAGAATCCTTGTATCTCCTCTTCGGGGCTCCTCTCTTGCGGCAGCTGGTGGCGAGTTCCCCACAGAGCACAATCTTAGGGAGGCGGTGATCCTCCATCCTGGAGACGTGCCCTGCCCAGCGCAGCTGCATTTTCAGCATCATGGCCTCGATACTGGTGATTTCTGCCTGTTCAAGGACAGACACGTTAGTCAC